>OY744532.1:27859371-27874371 GCA_963556195.1 Sepiola atlantica | reverse complement strand
ACATTAGTTTTTTATTCAGCAATATGAAGGAAAAGAAAAAAATGTCTCAGAGTTTACTCTGAGTTATTTAAAAAAATTATATCTGGTAAATGTATGAGATAGGGAGAGGGAGAGGGAGGGAGAGACAGGGAGAAAGGAGAATATTTGAAGTACTCAGATTTTTACATCTATGTGTTAAATTTTTGATGGGACATTTCTTAAGGCAGAAGACAGACAATTTGTCACCAAATATCTTTAAAGGCGCCAGTAAGTCTATAGACGTCTTTGAAGTTATTTTCTTATAGATTTGAATTTTTTTTATTTATGACAACGGGTTTTATTGTGATTGAATAAATAAGCCAATTTTTCCTGTAATTCGTGTTTTTAAATGAAAGAATTTTAGGTTCAATTATACTATAGGGGCCGTTTGATTTCTCGCCCATTTCGCTCGGTATTCACCCAAATATTCGATAAAATCCATTTTTGAGGTGAAATGGTACATTTTGTCCTGACAAAAAATTCTAATTAATTTTTAGCATATATCAAATTGAATTGTTATGCCGCATTTTTACCCGCTGTTGGTGTTCTTTTTATGTTTGCTAAATTCGTTAAATTCTGTTAAAACTTGCTTTTGTAAATAGAATGTTCAAAGTTTTTTTGTGTGTGTAATAAAATGTGAAAGCAGTAAAAATATATTTAGTCAAAGGAAAAAATATATTTAGTCCAAGGAAAAAAACAATAAAAACCAACATGGCCGCCAGCGATTAAAACCTGGAATTAAAGTTAGATTCTCAACATTTTAAAAAGTAAATGAGAATTTTATTTCAGGACCAAAAATACAATTAATACCAGCAATCAGTTTCATCCTAAATTTGGGCGAAAACCAAGCGAAATGAGCGAAAGAAAACAGCGGTCCCTATTCTACAATTAAACCGATGTTTAAACTTACTTAAATTAAAGAAAATATCTTAAATTTTAATTTTAAAAAGCAAATAATTAGATTTTCTGGCAAATTTTGTGTTTTTTTAGAACCGAAAGTAGATTAGATATCTTTCTTTATCTTAAAAAATCTATTATCGAATATTAAAATTGTAAACAGTTTGCTTTTGTTAGAGATTTCAAATATAGATGTTTTCACCTTTTTTTTTCAAACTTTTCATATTAATAAATGTTTTGCCCGACCTAGGAAAACTTGCTCCAGTTAATATTTTTTTTTTGGGGGGGGGGGGGGGTTGACCCGATATTTTTTCAACTCCCAAGGTTTAGGCCAGATATTTTGTATGAAATTTTAAGACATTAAATGGATCTCTGAATTGTTTATTGACAATTTATTGATATTTTTGGGGCAACTTATGAAAACTATTTTTTTATTCAATCCTTAAAAAATAAACTTCATTGGGTTTTTTTCGCCCCAAATTGTACTATAGAAAAAATGGATGAATTGATTTGTTTGAAAGAACTTGCGCGTTTCTCTGTTATAAATAATAATATACATTATACGATATAGTTACGTTCGTAAAACAAACACATATTAAACAACAACATGACGAGTAATGTTGCCCTGGCTGTCTCTCCTTTTCCAGAGAAATGTTTTCTTTAAAAAGAAAATAATCACTAATAATGTTTAAAAGTAAAACTTTATTTACTTAAAACAAAAGAAAAAATATCGGGTCAAATTTTCCTTTCCTGAAAAAATAGGTTGTTAATGTAATGAAAATTAAAATTGTTTTAAAATGCTTAAAGGATGTTTCTATTTCTATTTTATACCCCAGGAAACGAAAATTTACGTATAATCTTATACTTCGTCCGACATGTTCTCCTATAACTCTCAAAATATTAGCGACATTTTGTTAAATATTATCTTACGGTCTTACACTTAAAGTGACATCCCAACACATATCGATTAGATCCTTTGACGCCCACCCCTATACTTCGACCATTCATTGGCAGAATAGAATGTTTATGAAAGAAGGTACATTTTCATTATGGAGCGCTGAAAAAGAGCCGCTCATTTTTTATAGGAGTTGGAGCATAAGCGGCTCCTTTTTGAAAATGGGGAGCGTGAGAGGAGCCAGCTCCAATTTTTGGCGTTGGAGCAGGAGCGGGAGCAGCTCCAAAAGTAGTGGAGCGCGTAAAGCCCTATATATATATATATATATATATATATATATATATATATATATATATATATATATATATATATATATATATGGGAAATAAAAAAGGAAAAACCAAAAGATGTTTCGTTGTTTTATGTATTCGTCAACGTTTCGTCTTTATTTGTAAGATTTCTTCAGGATGATAATTTTAAGAAAAATGTCATGCAAGTACATAGAAATATTGGGTTGACATGATGGGTTGATGAGAAGTAGTAGCCACTACTGGGAGCGCAGGATCAAGGTCCGGGCTGAGAGAAGTCGGTGGCAGAGAGTGAAATGAATGTGGATTGCTGTGAGTTAAAAAGGGGAGGGTGGGAGTGTTAGTGAATTTGTCTTAGGGTGGGAGAGAGGGGAGGAGGTGCTGAGGTTTTTGTCGTAGTGATGGTGTAGCATGGATTTTAGGCATGAGGAAGAGGAGAGAAAAGGGGAACCTCTGTGTCTTTGGTGTGTAGGTAGTATCATCGTTTTGGAAAAAGATTTGAAGAAATGAAGATGATTTTGAAGAAGTAGTGGAAAGGCTGAGATTGATGAGGGGGGGGAGATTTTGTTGTGGTTATGTGTGAAATTTTTGGAGGATAGTATTGACCAGGTGGCTATGTCAGGAATGTGTGAATATAAATAAGTTAGAAGGAAAGTGTTGAAATGTGCTGTGAATATGACAATGAGGGGAAGAAAAAAGAAAAAAAAGAAGAAAAGTGATATTAATTTTGGCGAGAAATAGGTGAAATGTAGTTTTGTGCAGGCAGTGTTGATGGTTTGAAATTAAATTGAGGGCCAAAAGGGGTTTAAATATCTAAATATTCGTAAGGGTGTCTAGATTTTGTTCAATGGTTAGGCTGTTATTTGTGGTTAATTGGTTTAGATTCGTGGTGAAAGAAAGCGTATGTGGCGAGGGGTTTGTGCGTGAGTGTGTATGCGGGGACTTGTATATAAGTACAATTGAGAGCGAAGAGAAGAGAGGTTAGCCATGATCTGGTAGAAGCCATTTCGTTGTCTGATGGGGTTGGAGGCTGTGATTAGTGCAGTTTCTAGTAGTCTTCGCCGAGCTTTGTTATGAATGTATTGAGTGATTTTTAAAGATACATTTAAAGCCAACGGCAGGGTTCAAACGTTCAGAGATCAAAGAGTGCTTAAACACGCGGGTGTGTTATGCTTTGCTTCCAAAGCATAACGACCTCAGATTTTTATAATTTCAGACAGAAAGTGCTCGACAATTAAGATTTTTTTAAATCTCTCTCTCTCTCTCTCTCTCTATATATATATATATATATGATGTCTATATATATATGATGTGTATGTATATATATATATATATATGATGTGCATATATATATATATATGATGTATGTATATATATATGATGTCTATATATATATATGATGTATATATATATGATGTATATACATATGATGTATATATGATGTATATATATATATATATATATATATATTCCTGCATTGAAGAATGCGTTAGCATGAAACATCGATGTCTGTAGGTAATAAATAATTAATATTACATATATATATATATATATATATATATATATATATATATATATATATATATATATATATATATATTAATAATATTTATAAATAAATATGAATTATTTATTACCTACAGACATCGATATTTCATGCTAACGCAATCTTCAGTGCAGGAAGCTAATTCCCAAACACAAATCGCCACTGATTTGTAGTCAAGACTCTTAACCCCTCGGCCATAGTGAACTAGTTATTAATTTGGGAGGAATTTAACTTTGTAAATAGCGAATCGGCGGCTAAAAAAGAACGTCTGTATGTGTGTCTGCCCGTTTCTAGAAAGACGGACTAGCGAGTGTGCCTAAAATATAAATGTTTATAAACATGTAGAATGTTCCCTAGGAACATGATGGGAGTAGTCATGACCCACTATGTGCCTGTTTAAGGAAGGTTTTGCCCCTTTTTCAAAATTTTGCATTTGAAATAGAAATTAAAGCATTGGTGTTATTTAAAAAAGCAACTTAACAAATATCCCAATTGTCAGTTGGTGGAGGCTCAAACTGCTAACCTCGAGTGAGCTGTTTCGATCCTGCCTGCGAATGCCCTTTAAAAAAAAATTAAAATTAAAAAAATATCATAGTTTGAACAAAACAATTTGGGGGGAACTATTAAAATGATACTCAACGCTTTTGATAATGTTTACACATTCATTTATTTATTGTTTATTATCGTTTAAGTTTGAATTCGTGTTTAGAAACATGGCGTAAATCATAAATCGATGACGTCACGCCAAAGCTATAATTGTTTTAATAAGATAATGTTTTAAGCTTTATTTATAAAAAGTTCAAATATGTCAGTTGATAGAACCTTAAACTGAAGATCCTAAGGTTTCTGTTTCGATTTCCTGTCATAGCATCCGCTTCATTTATTATCTATATATTAATACGATAGTGTGTGTGTTCGTGTGTCACGCTTACATCAAAAGCTCTGCACATGCATGCTGCACCTAGATTTGGAAAAGCATTCAAGTCACCTAATTTTTGTATGTTTCAAGTATTTCGCTTTGGCACAGCGGGTAGCGACGTAGGATTTTTACGTCTGATTTTGACGTCGGCCCAACTGGTTTATAGTTCGATCCCAACCAACCTCTAAGATATATTTTTCAACATCGAAGGGGGCGGGGGAAGGGAGGTAGGGAGGGGACGACCGGGAAGACACATATTAATACGATAGCGTGAGTGTTATTTTGTGTGTCACGCTTACATCAAAAGCAACGACCTTCCGAATCTTTGTATGCTACTCATGAATTGGAGCCAAATTTAATTTAATCTAAGGCATTTACAAAGTAAGGTTTGGTCGTCGAAATATTACCGTCACTAGAAATATTGTATATAAAGAAGTTTTGTAAATTGTTTCATGTATTGTTCATGTTTTAAAATAAATATACAAGTCAAATCTTATCATATTTTATTCAAACATGTATAGGTTAGGAACAAGATAATTAGTATTGAAAACGACATTTCGTGTAATTTACACGGGTTCCGCTAGTTTACTATTAATGCAATATTCTCGATTTCTAAATCTTTGATATTTCGAAATGAGACAAATTCTTCAATGTATTTATCACGTTTAAAACATTGTGACTGACTGACAGACGGACAGACAGACAGAATCTATATTTATATAAGATATAATAAAATGTAAGTGAAGAACATTTTATAGTTTGGTATATTTAGTACCTAACATCTGATATATTTCGGACGACCTGCGTCCATTTGTATTGATTTACTCCTCTCCAGGAGTTAGGCACAAGGCCAGTTTTTATCTTACTCCCACAAGTAAGATGTGACCCAAGGTCGGGTCGGGAAAGTGGGGTTTGAAAAGCCAGCGCCTGAGAAGGTGAGCACTCTGGCCATTAAAAATTGCCTGGGCAGCCCCGTCGGCATTCCCCGGTAAGGGCGCCTGAGGCAGTAAGCAATAAACTTACTCCTCTCCAAAGAGGAAAGGCAAAGCCTGGGAGGGTGGACCTCCTATAACTGCACAAGATAGACCCATAGACCGGCGTAAATCAAGCCTCGAAGGCCAAGACAATACCAGTCTATTGGGTGCAGTATCCATCGGAACAGATACTACACTTTGATCTTAGCCAAAAGGCCAAGAATGCTGAAATCATCCGCCAGTTAAAAAAAAAACGCCTGCACCTAAGAATAATTGCATTTGTTTACAAATATACGCATCTCAACCATTTTTGGGGGTAAGAAGTTGTTGTTTTTCCTTGTGAGATTTTAAATACTTTACATAATAAAATATATCTATTAATAATGGAGTTTATGTATCTGTCTGTCTGTCTGAAGCCGAAACTCCAGTATGACTATTTTACTGAAATTAATCTTTTTGAAATTCTTTATATACTGTCACTAAAAGTCGCTTAGACACCAGATGGGTTTTTGCCATTTACATAAGTCATTCCTTTAAACCATCAATTAAATTAATATTTACAAATATACACTTATAACTGCTATTATCAGGCTTTGTACCTGGAATCGTCGCTTTCAATTTGGTTAAGAATAGAACGACGTGTTTTTTTTTCTCCAAATAAACAAGCAAATTTATTTACCATTTATGGCAGAAGCTTGTACAAGCTTTCGACTTTTTAAAAGTCATTATCAAGTTGAGACATTTTTTTAAAAATTTCATGAACGCAGTAATATATATATATATATATATATATATATATATATATATATATATATATATATATATATATATATATATTACTAATTTAATATTTATTTATAAATATTATATATATATATATATTAAACCCGGATATGATATATAGGATAGAAGAACTTCCTCAATGGTATGAGTATATCATGGATATAATCGATACAAAATTATACAAGCCACCTGCTAAGGGTATAAAAAATAAACCTCGAAATGTTTGTGTAGTCCTATATGAAAATAAAGGATTTGATGATATAAATCTGCCTAAAATATTTAATAATCCAGAAATCATTCAGTCACTGCCCAATGAACTTAAAAAAGAGGAACAGAAACCAATAGTAACATATAAACTAGGGCAAACTATCCGGAATAAGGTTTTTAACTATAAACAAACTGTAGAGAATTTAAATATTAATGATAATGATGAAATGTATATACCATCATGTGAATGTGAATCCTCCCCTTTATGTAATACTGACATAGGGCATATAATTACCGGTAATCTAGCGATAGTTAAAAATTCTAAATTAAGAAAACTCTTAAGTAAAGGCCCAAACTATAGAGAACCTAAATGTTTAAATTATGCGAAATGTGTTAAGGAAATAAATAAAGCGTTAGATAATTTCACTGCATCCATGGCTAAAAAACATAAACTATTACACTCTACATTTGACGCATGGAAAAATAATGTACTTAGATTCGTAAATAAAAAAGTAGAACGTTTAAAAGAATTTAAACACCCTAAAAGAACGAATCCCCTCCTTAGAAATCCACAAATAACTACGGAGCTTGAAATACTTCAAAATAGGTTTGTAATAGTTCCTATTGATAAGGCGACAAATAACATAGCTTTTATCTGTAAAAAGTATTATATACAACGCTTATTGCTAGAAGTAGGAATAATAGGTGAAGTTTCAGATACTTATAAATTAAGTAATAATAAAAGCGATAACATTATTATAAACAATACTGTTATTTGTGAAAAATTAGGATTAAAATTAGAAGAAAAATACAAAAAACTTCCATCTATGTATTGGATACCTAAAATGCATAAAACACCAGTTGGCGCCCGTTTCATTGTTGCCTCAAAAATGTGCATCACTAAACCTTTAAGTGAGGCTGTGTCTAAAATCTTTAAATTAATTATAAACCAAATAAATAATTTCCATAAAAAAAGTAAATTCTATAGTAATATAAACCTATTTTGGGTGGTAAATAATTCCGATCTAGTAAAAGAAAAATTAGATCGTATTAATTCTCGTAAACAGGCTAAATCAATCTCGACATACGATTTTAAAATACCCCATAAAGAACTTATTAAAGAATTAGGTAATACTGTAGATTTAGCTTTTGCAGGAGGAAAAGGTAAATACATAGACTTTGCAAAATCTAAAGCCTTTTGGTGTAAAAATAAAAATGGTAAGACGAGTGTATCCAAAACTGGTCTGATAATGCTTATAAGTCACCTTATAAAAGAGAGTTACTTTCAAATAGGGAATAAATTATTGCTCCAAACAATAGGTATTCCAATGGGTTTGGATCCGTCTCCATTTTGGGCAGATCTATATTTACATAGACTGGAATATATATATATGTCATCACTAATAAAAAATGATATATCTAGAGCGTATAGTTATCATGGATGTAGGCGATATATTGACGACCTTGTTTGCATTAATGATAGCGAAGAGTTTGCAAATACTAAACATTTAATATATCCTAAAGAGTTAAAAATTAAACTGTGAACATAAGGGAACACAAGCTACTTTTCTTGATTTGGATATAAAAATTGAAGATAAAATATTTATCTATAAACTCTTTGATAAAAGAAATTCATTCCCTTTTCGTATCGTGCGAATGCCATATAAAAATAGTACTAGCCCTGTGTATATATTTTACGGGAGTATTATGTCTGAATTTCTGAGAATTGCTCGTGTTACCTTAAAATTAGTAGATTTCATGCCCCCAATTTCTGATCTAATAATAAGAATGATTAACCAAGGTGGCGATCAAAATAAAATATTTGGACAATTAAATAAGGCAATTACTCGCTATCCTGATGCTTTTAAATCTTATCAAATTAATCAAAATAAACTGATAGAACAAATCATAGTATATATAAATAGAAATTATATAATATGAATAAACGTATATATAACACATCTGCTAATTATAATAAGAAAAACAATAAAAATACAGTAGAAAGAAAGAAAGAAATGTTAAAAAAGAAGAAGAAGAAGAAGAAAACCGACAGTTATGAACGCTAATTTTAAACACCGGGAGTTGGCAAAGAATAAGAAGAAAAAGAGAACAAATTAACGGTTAACTTACAGACGCAGATTTGAAACAATGAGAAAAGAAAAAAGTCGACAGTTGTGAACGCAGATTAGAAAAACTATAGTGAACAAGGAAGATTAATATTTATTTGCGGTTGACAACAACGGGGAGATGGACAACAAAGTAGGACGAGGGAGAAAAGGAGGAACTAAAGGTATATATATGTATGTGTGTATGTATATGTATATATATATATATATATATATATATATATATATATATATATATATATATATATATATATGTATATACATATTTATTTATTTATCTTTTATTTTTTTATGTGTTGATGTTTTTTATATTTATAATATAAAACTAAAAATAATACATTAATCACTTAAATAATAGTGTCATGGATTCGTCCAAACACTTTAAAATGCAGCAACATTTTTGTGAGTAACGGATAAATTTTATTAGACAGACGAACAGCGCAGGTAAAGAAATTTTTTTTTTTTTTTTTTTTTTATGTCTTAAATAACTAATATTAGTTAGCAAAACATTTATATGGAACAAAACGTAGATTTAGTATAAGGTACGTTTATGTTTTTGTCTTTTAAGGGAAGTGGGGTCTGATCAACTCTGCTGGGAAGCCATGAAATTAAATACTGTCTTGTTTTTAAATTCCCGAAACAGTTTTTCATGGTAAACAACTGATGATCCCTTAAAATAGTGTTAGAAACTAACTAATATAATAACTGTAAAAAATAAATTGACTTACATGAGTGATTTTCCACTGGAAGACTTGAGACTATAAGTTTGTTTTTTTTAGTTTTTTAGTTTTTTAGTTTTTTTTTTATTTATTTATTTTTTTTTTTTATATAGTTTTAATGGTTGAGAAACTTCCGAGACTATATATATATATAATATTTATAAATAAATATTAAATTAGTAATATATATATATATATATATATATATATATATATATATATATATATATATATATATATATATATATATATATATATTTATATACTGCGTTCATGAAAATTAAATTTGTGTGGCAGTATCTGTACTAATGTTGCATATAGTTTATTCTTTCCTCGGTCAATAAAGAAGAAGTCATTCTAGACTCAGAGATTTTAGTTTTTGTTCCAATCCAGAGTTCCCGTTTGGTGGGGGGGGGGGGCTACATTTTCTCCAGATTAAACCCCAACCTTGTGTCTAACTCTACCCTAGTGGGAAGGTAACTAAATAGGAACGACAGAGTTCAGAATAGTTACCAGTCGAGAAATCCTAAACTAAAATTAAACAACAAATGCCTACACACACACACACACACACACACACACACACACACACACACACATACATATATATATATATATATATATATATATATATATATATATATATATATAAATACGCACATACACTCATATACATACACAATACTGTTTGTTTTTATTGAAAAAATAATCTTTTCTGTGTTTGTTCATCATTTTAGCGAAGTGTTTCAGTTTTCATTGTGTAAGCAATAGACATTTGAATTTTGCAATAACGAAAATTTAAAAATACGCTAAGAATTTTTAAAGTTACATTCAAATTAATCCTAAAATTGCAATGTATTAATTAGATTTAAAGTAATGGTATGTTGAATTTAATCAACTGAAAGTAATCCCACCTGATCGAGTAGTGATGAAGTCAGTGACTCAATATCACCTGATGAAAATAACTACGCTCTGCTAACACGTGACATGTAAATAGTGCCGGAATTAGGCGCCAAATTGTATTCAAATGTTGTGTCTTCAGTTTGCTATAAATGTTCGTGCAAGTCGCACGTGTATTAGGTTTTACCTCATTGTTTCTTCGTCTTCGTGGCTCACTGCCTACCACTATCCCCCAAATTGTAACATGGTACTTATATTTATCGCACTGAACAAAAAAAAAGCAACAACTAAAAACAATGACTACGAAAAGAAAAACAAAAGCAAAAAAAACACCCTTTTTGGTTTTCTGGAGAATTTTCTATCCCGATTTAGCGGGTTTTGAAAAGTGGGTCATTGGCCGGCCAGTGACGATGTTTACCGCGTTTATCGGATTGACATCCTAATAACTAAGGGTAGACAAGTACGACCTTTCCTTCAATTGTTGACTCAGCCCTTTTTTTCGTCTCTAAGAAAGAGAGCCTGCGGGGCCTTTGATCTCGGCAAATCACGTTGACAGAGGTTTCCGACCAATCACAGATCGGAGATCATGCGTGACCACGCGTGATTTGAGTGATATAAAAGAAGATACGCCTTTCTTCTCCTCCTCTCCCTACGACCAGCGATTAAGACAATCCCATCAGCATGACTCAAAAAGCATGTGGGCGAGAAAACACTACTGCTACTGTCTTACAGTTTACTACCAGCCGTCCCCCCTTTCCTCTTCATCGGACGCAGGACAAATAGTAAGCCTAACCCTTTTATTCCTTTCTCTGTTTTAAGCACGTTCGAACGCCAAATTCCTACCCTTTCCTACTCGGCAAAAAAGGGGTACAGGAATTTATACAATTTAAATGAACCTCATTTTCCTTAAATTTACGCGCACACCAAAACACGTATGCTTTCCAAGAAGAAACTTTAAAAGACAATTTTATGCAAACAGTAAAAATGGACATTTTCCTGTGCACAAAACTCAAGCTTTTCATTGAGGAATTTATAAAAATTTAATTGAACCACGTCAAATAAAAATTGTTATGTTTATATGTATTTTGGGGTGCTGGCTTTCTTACTTTTTGTGTTGGTTATTGGCGTATTTTTACTCTTTCTTTCATGCTTAATAAGAATAGAAAACGTTAGAACCCCCACACGTTCGTGAAAATTGAATTTGGGTGTGTACATTCGTAAAACAAATAGATTAAAAATTTTGAAAATTGGTTCAATTACTTTTTGAGCACTGAGTTTAAAGAATTTGAAACATTTATTTTTTTCAGTGGGGATATATACTCAGAAGGGAAAATCTGGCGGCAGCGAGAGTGCGTGGGTTTGACGGCGGTTTGCGGAAAAGCCATGAACCTTCATTCTATTTCGTAAGGTAACAAAATAATAAACAAAAAAAATGTATTGGCGGAGAGGGTGGATGTATGCTAAGTGTTCATAACGAAGACTAAAAAATGACGGCGATTGTGTCATGTGAGCCAAAATGCTGGCGGCAGCGACAGTGCGGGGATTTGGCGGCGGTTTGCGGAAAATCCATCAACCTTCATTCTATTTCGTAAGGTAGCAAAATAATAAACAAAAAAATGTATTGGGGGATATATGCTAAGTGTTCATAACGAAGACTATTCTGTTTATAAATGACGGCGATTGTGTCACGTGAACCCGCCAGGGTCGCGGGGGGGGGGTAAAGTGCTGCCGTAAAAAATAACCCTCAAAACGATGCGGTCTCTATTCCGATTTCGAACGGTCGCCATTTGTTTTGTTAGGGGGAAGAAAAAAAAATTGTTTCAAATCTAAAGAAAGGAAAAAAACAAACAGAGAGAAAATCTTCCCGTTCTTTCTTCTCCCCAAAAAGCATTTCGCGGAGAGGGCGTGGCTTCCGACTCTTTTTGGCGCGCTTTTTCGACACTCCATGTGCGTGAACACGCCGCTCTTCGTGTGTTGATTTACTCCTCTCCAGGAGTTATCCCACAAGTAAGATGTGACCCAAGGTCGTGTCTGGAAAGTGGGGTTTAAAAAATTGCCTGGGCAGCCCCGTCGGCATTCCCAGGTAGGGGCGCCTCAGGCAGTAAGCAATAAACTTACTCCTCCCCAAAGAAGGGAGGCGAAGCCTGGGAGGGTGGACCTCCTAGAACTGCACAGGACAGACCCATAGACCGGCGTAAATCAAGACCCGAAGGCCAAGACAATACCAGTCTATGTGGTGCAGTATCCATCGGAACAGATACTACACTTTGATCTTAGCCAAAAACTTTGTGTGCCGATGTACGCGCCTCCCCTTGTGCAGTTTAGTAAACAGCGGCAGATAATCCACAAGAAGTAACGACCATACATTTATTTATTTAATAAAATATAGTTGGCGATTTAGTCGTTTCGCAGGCAAATGGAGGATAATGAACCGTCTCCTTAATTTCTGATTGTTTTTCCGACCTCACAAATGTGTAAGTAAACCCAAATAAATTGTTTTAGACTGTATTTCTTTTAAAATAATATAAGGTAAATTTGAAATTAGTCCAAAACAATTTATTTGGGTTTACTGACTCATTTGTGAATTCGGAAATTAGCAGACGGTTCATTGTCCGCCATTTTGGCTACGAAACGACAAAATCGCCATAGCCCGAAGTAAAAGACCAAAGTTGTATATGACCTGAGGTCGTATACAACTTTGGTCTTTTACGACCTCATATGTACTTGGAAAGAAAAGTCCTTCATTTGCTAGAAGTAAGAAAGCCTTTTTCTCCGTAGCTAGTTTCGCCGCAACTATGGAACGCAATACTAGCCGTAATCAACGCGGTTCATTTTTAGAGTGAAATTGACGCACGCTAATTAATTTCTCATTCTAAAAAAAAAACGTTGAACAGTAGATGATGATGATGTTGAGGGCAGGATCGGAAGCTGAGGACAAGATTGCGGCGGCTAGTTGGAAATATGAATGGTTCTACTTTAGAACATCAAAAATATCAAGTGGGAAATAAATCGAAATAATGCCAGTAAAAAAGAAAATGAGAAGAAAAGGCGTCGTGTTGGGTCATGAACTGCTGCTACTCGTCGTAGTCGGCGTCGTCCAATTCAAACCTGCTCTGGAAAATTGGAGATATGAACAGAGCTAATTTAGTAAAAAAACAAAAACGAGTGGGAATAAAACTGAAATTATGTCAGTGGAAGTGATACTTATGTTGCTGTAGTTGATCATGATGATGTTTCTGCAGTCGGCAGGATCGGGTGATGCTGCAGCATGTCTGCCAGTGGTAGGAAATAAAAAGCGGCAATCCACTGCGTGTAAGGTGAGTGCAACAACAGAAATTTCTACAATCTTGACTGACTGGCGGCGCTAATGCGAAGAACATGACAGGCCGAGAGACCACATCGGCAGCCTGCATTCCCACTGTAGAGTCAGTGTTCCATTAATTAGCAAAGCAAACATTTCACCACTGAATTCTGCTTCCTACCTACAAGAGGCGGCGGGTAGGAAGGAATAAAGGCGGCACACAAAAGCGGTGATCCAGTGATGAGCGTTGCCACACAGAGATAGCTAATGCAAACATGACAAAGCGAGAGATCTCGTCGGCGACCTGCGTTTCTGTTTTAGAGTCGTCAGTGTTCTGTTCGCAAAGCAAACATTTCACCACTGAATTGTGCTTCCTACCTACAAGAGGCGGCGGGTAGGAATAAAGGCGGCACATAAAAGCGGTGATCCAGTGATGAGGGTTGCCACACAGTCTGATGCTGCTGCCAAAAGCACAAAACGTCCATAGAGGGCTATGAACGACCCCCATCCTCACACACACTGAACAATGGTGCTTCCTACCAGCAATGTCCTTCAATCTCACAACAACCTTTCGAGCGGACAACAACCCTTCGAGTGGACAATTTGCCTGATAGGAGATTCGCGCGAGGACCATTTGATCGGACGACAATACTTTGATCGGACTGATAGGATATTCGCACAACGAGGACCATTTGATCAGACGACAATACTTTGATCGGACAATTTGCCTGATAGGAAAGTCGCAGCTATTTGTTAATCTGCAAGATTGCAAATTTTTACCCCCGACACTGTGAAGAGCAAGGCTCAACTAGTTGCATGCGAAGTCGAGGAAGGTTTGGTCCAGAACACACACAGGAATGGCATGGAAGCAACGTTGCCAGTTTACCTCAATTTATTTGTGATTCTGTGCCTGACACGTCTTTGCTTGCCACATGCAAGGGCAGAGACGACCAGAAGACGACGGCTACTGATGCCGACTCCTACTGGATTTTTACCAGAGCCCTGTTAGCCGGGTAGCTCTTACACTACCACGTTGCCACCGCCCCTACCACGGTGAGGAAGGGTTGGATTTTAGGGGGGGGGGGAAACTGCTGCTAGACCAACAGGAGATTTAGGGTTAGAAAACTAAAAATTACTATTATATTAACAACTAGTGCACGGCGTACATATAAATTTCATTTTTAAAATTTAACTATAGCTTATAGCATGTATCCATGCTTTGAATCAAACAAATAGATTTCCCTAAGTTTTGGGTGACTGCCACCCTCACCGCCTACTATGCTTTTTAATAGGAAGTTATTGGAAAAAATGAAAACCACTCCCCCTCAGTGCAGACGATATTCCATACAGATTCCCGAGTTCGACCAAAAAAACAGTTCCGTTCAAATTCTCTAGAAGTAACATTTT
>OY744532.1:27741871-27851871 GCA_963556195.1 Sepiola atlantica | reverse complement strand
TTCCTGATCCTGGAAAAGTAAGAGCCATAAAAGAGATGCCGTGTCCAACAGATGTGAAAGGAGTGCAACGATTGGTTGGATTCGTGAATTACCTGGCAAAATTTCTACCACACATATCTGATGTGATGGCCCCAATTCGAAATTTGGTGAAGGCAGATGTGCCATGGACATGGTTCAAAATTCATGAATAGGCTTTTGGGAAAATTAAAGAGGTAGTGAGTGAGGCACCAGTGTTGAGGTACTATGACCCCAACAAATCTTTGGTCATCCAATGCGATGCAAGTGAGAAGGGCATGGGGGCTGCACTACTACAAGAAGGTCAACCCCTAGCCTATATCAGCCGTGCACTGACCAACACAGAAACTCGGTATGCACAGATTGAAAAGGAACTACTAGCAGTAGTCTACGCATGTGAACGGTTTCATCAATATACGTTTGGTCGACAGATAACAGTACTAACCGATCATAAGCCACTGGAAGCGATTATGAAAAAAGAATTGGTGAAATGCCCGAAACGACTTCAAAACATGCTGATGCGATGCTACAGTTCTGTACCATCCAGGTAAGAAAATGTTCCTTGCAGACACGCTATCAAGAGCATACATCTATGGATTGGGCAGTGAAGATATGGACGATGAAGATGATGTCAAGGAAGCAGAATATATTCCTATAACAGAGAGTTCAGAGGAAACCGGGTAGTGGTGGTTCCACTGACACAGCGAGCGGTGTTGAAAGAAAAACTGCATTCCACACACCTGGGAGTAGAAGGATGTTGCAGAAGAGCAAGAGAATGTTTGTATTGGCCAAATATGAACAGTGACATCAAAGACTATGTTTCAAAGTGCCCCATATGTAGACAAATATGAAGTGGCCAACCCGGCAGAACCATTAATGGTCCATGACAGACCCTGGGCGAAAGTGGGAGTAGATCTCTTTAAGTTTGCAGATAGAGACTACCTGTGCACAGTTGATTACATGAGCAACTTAAAGACAGTGATAACCAAACTTAAACACCATTTTGCACATCATGGAATACCAGATCAGGTCGTAACTGATAATGGGCCTCAGTTTAGTAGCCAGGAATTTTCTGCCTTCGCAAAAAAGTGGTGTTTTACACATACACCTGTCAGTCCATACAATAGCAAGGCAAATGGCAAAGTGGAATCTGCGATAAAGATGGCAAAGAACCTTTTCCGGAAAGCGATGGACGATAAGGCTGATCCATACCTAGCAATGTTGGATCACAGGAATACGCCAGCCAAAGGTCTCTTATCACCAGCTCAGAAGCTGATGTCAAGGAGAACAAAAACACTTCTCCCAACCAGGGAGGATTTACTCAAGCCAGCATTGCCCAAAAATCTGAGAAAATCAGTGAAGCAAGACTGCAGGAGGCAAGAACATTCTTTCAACCACAAAGTAAAACCACTTACACCATTGTATCCTGGAGATGTAGTACGGATGAAACCACACATAAATGGTCAAAAAGAGTGGAGGAAAGCTGTTGTATGGGGGAGACTGGATGAGCGATCATACCATGTAAAAGTGGGTGGGGACTTATATCGACGGAATCGAGTAGATTTGAAGAAAACTGCAGAGACACCCCCACTCACATCAGTAATACAACAGCCATATGAAGTGCAGAGCGAGTTACCCAAGAATACAGGGCAGAGTACAGAAGAGATATGTAACTCAGAACCACCTCAATATGAAGGTGAAATAAGAGAAAACCTCAACCCGACCCCATTCCCAACAAAACCAAGTCCGGAAAGGTTGCGGACAACACGGTCGGGAAGGATAGATCCTATGAGATTCAAGGATTTCACAACATAAGTGAAAGGGAAGAATAATCCCTGTTAGGTAGGAGGGTAGTCAGCCCAATGAATGCCTAGATCACTGTGTTTTGTAGACTCTGTTTTTAATTCTTATCAGACTTTTTGTTTTGTTTTTTTTTGTTTGTCTTTATCTTCTGTTTTTTATTTATTGAGAAAAGGGAAGATGTTGCATGAGGGACTGAATAAGAGTTTCCCCGTCTGGAGTTACGCCCCTTTACCGGGGCACTCATGTTTTGCCTGATGTAAATAAAGGACGCCATTTTTTATAGAACCTGATCTCTGTCGTTATGTTTCTATTCAATCCATTGACATCCTCTAAAATGACACAAAATCCGTGCATATTAACACCTACTAATAAATAAATGTCAGTAATCAAAATACGACGAAAGTGATTTGTATTTTTACAAAGAATTCCTTAACCCGTGCTTCAGTTAATGACTAAATCTGTTGATTAAATAAAGAGTTGCGTTCGAAATCCGTGCATATTAACACCTACTAATAAATGAATGGCAGTAATCAAAATACGATGAAACTGATTTGTATTTTTACTAAGAATTCCTTAAACCGTGCCTCACTTAATGACTAAATCTGTTGATTAAATAAAGAGTTGCGTTCGAAATCTTCCCCTAATAAAATAAAAAAAGACACTGTAAAAAAAACAAAACAAGTAAGTTGCTTGTATTAAAAAAAATAATTAAAAAACTCGGAACAAGTACTTTAAAAAATGCTTTATTGTATTATACGTTCTTAGGTTAAACAAGTGTCACTTAAAAACGTTATTTCATTATAATCCATAATGAAATCATATTTTTTTAGGTGGCCCATTCGAAAAAAAAAAAGCTGAAATAAATAAAAAAAAAATTAGCACTTCGCTAATATTCGGAACGGCGAATCTTCTTTCGTTTCGTTCCGTTCGATTTCGTAGAATTCATTTTACAAACGCCATTCTAAAATCACGCTTCTAACTTTATGGTCGTCTTTTCTGAAATAGATCCCCCACCCATTTTTACAATGGAATAATATTTGAAATCAATGGTTACAAAATTCAAGCATGAAATCGAAATGTGTTAGATACCTAACACGAACTAATAATAGGCCAAATAATAAATGCAGGTAATTCTCCAGATTAGGACCCGGGATAACTTTAAGGCTCACCCTGACCCGAACGACGGAGGTTAAGTATGTTCGGGTCATAATCCGACGAAGCACTGGAAATTCACAACTGTTGACGCGTCTATTTCTTCACCACCACATCATCATCATTATTATTATTATTATATCAACTACTACTGCAACAACAAAAACAACGTAGTTAAAAAAGTAAGCCATGAACACGTGTTCCTAGCTACCAGCCGTAATCAGCTTGGCTTACTTACACCAAAATCGAACTTACGATTATATTGTCTGTAGTTCGGCCTGCAAATTTCTAGGAGTTTCTATCGGCTAATTATTCAGTTATGAATTCGTTATTGTTTGTTACTGGCTATACAACGTTTGCATTTTTCGCTTTCAACAAGGTAAAGAATCGTGTTGAAGATCGCATTAAGTTAATTGGACGTTTTTTTTGTTTTTATATAAATATTGCATTTATTTTTACACAAACAAATATTCCCCTAATAAAATAAAAAAAGACACTGTAAAAAAAACAAAACAAGTAAGTTGCTTGTATTAAAAAAAAATAATTAAAAAACTCGGAACAAGTACTTTAAAAAATGCTTTATTGTATTATACGTTCTTAGGTTAAACAAGTGTCACTTAAAAACGTTATTTCATTATAATCCGTAATGAAATCATATTTTTTAGGTGACCCTTCGAAAAAAAAAAGAAGCACTTCGCTAATATTCGGAACGGCAAATCTTCTTTCGTTTCGTTCCGTTCGATTTCGTAGAATTCATTTTACAAACGCCATTCTAAAATCACGCTTCTAACTTTATGGTCGTCTTTTCTGAAATAGATCCCCCACCCATTTTTACAATGGAATAATATTTGAAATCAATGGTTACAAAATTCAAGCATGAAATCGAAATGTGTTAGATACCTAACACGAACTAATAATAGGCCAAATAATAAATGCAGGTAATTCTCCAGATTAGGACCCGGGATAACTTTAAGGCTCACCCTGACCTTCGGGTCATAATCCGACGAAGCACTGGAAATTCACAACTGTTGACGCGTCCATTTCTTCTTCTTCTTCTTCTTCTTCTTCTTCTTCTTCTTCTTCTTCACCACCACCACCATCATCATAATCATCATTATTATTATTATTATTGAAATCCACCCAGATGTGTAAATGGACACAAGACTGTTATTGAAATCCACCCAGATGTGTAAATGGACACAAGACTGTTATTGAAATCCACCCAGATGTGTAAATGGACACAAGACTGTTATTGAAATCCACCCAGATGTGTAAATGGACACAAGACTGTTATTGAAATCCACCCAGATGTGTAAATGGACACAAGACTGTTATTGAAATCCACCCAGATATGTAAATGGACACAAGACTGTTATTGAAATCCACCCAGATGTGTAAATGGACACAAGACTGTTATTGAAATCTACCCAGATGTGTAAATGGACACAAGACTGTTATTGAAATCCACCCAGATGTGTAAATGGACACAAGATTGTTATTGAAATCCACCCAGATGTGTAAATGGACACAAGATTGTTATTGAAATCCACCCAGATGTGTAAATGGACACAAGACTGTTATTGAAATCCACCCAGATGTACAGATGCTATTTGTCCGGACCATCAATTCTGCTTAACACTATAAAAAAACACAAAAAAAAAAAAACGGTATTAGCACTGATTCTATTGGGCTTAGAAAAGAAGCTTTTATAACCGATACCATAGTCTGCAATGGTATCCATTACGGTAAATCACAACTCTGATCCTCATAATGGATGGCTCTCACCTTGCAAAAGACCCCTGCTTTGATAAGCTTCTGGGACTGACCTTCACTCCAGACCTGAAATGGAAGACTTACATCAAATCTGTTGCCAAGGTCGCTAGAAAACTGACTGGATCATTCTACCGCTCCAAAAAATATCTCACTCCTGATGCAATCCTCTACTTGTATAAGAATAGAATACATCCTAAGATGGGGAGGTACTGTTGCCACATTTGGGGAGGTGCCGCTCAAAGCACTCTTTCCTGCCTTGACAGAGTACAAAACTGACTCTGAAATTTAGTGGCCAATGTCCTCCTCTTCTCTTCCTTACAGCCTTTTTTTCACAGAAAAGACGTTGCTAGTCTTTCTCTATTCTATCGTTATTTTCACGGCAGATGTTTGACTGCATGGCAGGTGTTCAACTGAGCTTCAATCTACGGCCCAACCCTGTAAAAAATTAACAATCAAAAATTGTCTAGCTACAATCACTGTTAATAAGTTCCCTTTCTACCTCTGTGTACTTAGATGTAAGCAAAACTTCCATGAGCAAAGTTTATTTCCTAGAACTGCCCGTTTGTGGAATATAACCACGAGGCTGCTTCCCGGCTAACTATAACATCAAAGTTTGTAAACAAATTCTTGTTGAGCAGTCCTCTTAGATAATCAGTTTTTGACCAGTTACAGCAATCCTTACTAATCCCCTTGATGTTTTACTGTCCACCCTTATCCTTGTGGTGACTCGTTTTGTAAAAAAAAAAAAACACTCCATCATCCCCATAACTTATCTAGATTTGATGTTCGTGATGCAAAGAAAACAAAAGAAAAAAAGAAAAAAAAAAGAAAAAGGTTTGTAATTAACAAACATTTATTTGTTCAAAAAAAGTAAGGAGAACAATAAATAATATAAGCTTCAGTGGATTTGAAAGTAAAATACACAAAATGATGGTTAAAGGTTAAGATCTGAATTGATGAATGCTGAATTTACAATGAAAATAAAAAAAAAATTGGTTTTGGGAATTCACTTGCCTGGGGAAAAGGGTAGAGGGGAAAGAATGCAGAAAATCTTTTAAAAACTTTCTGACTGTATGTACAATGACCAACACTTGAGGGTCGACGTTTTTTTGAAAGGTTTTCATAAATAACTGAGAAGATTCCCCACAATAAAAAAAAATATTTTGAACAAATTAAAAAAAATATTAAAAAATAAAGTTTCTAAAATTTGAATTTTGGGAGAAGTAATTTAAAAAATTACAAAAAAAGAAATTAGATAAAAAGAAAACTTTGTTTATGTTTAAAAAATAAGTTTTCATCTCTGAAGATGAGGGTGTTCATATGATAACTTGGATTTTGTTCAAGTATGCTATGAATTTTATCCAGAAATATGTGTAAGATTTTTTGTTCCAAAACTGACATTATTTTTTTTTCAAAAACAGTTAAAGAAAAAGATAAAAATAAGATTGAAACATTAATCACAGTAATTAAAAAAATATGTAAGCAAAGTTTAAACAAGATGATAGGTATAATTTAATTTTACAAAAAAAAGGTATTAAAAAATCAGTTAAACAAAATTCAAAATATTTTTTTTGAAGAATGCAAAGAAAATAAAGTTTAAAAAATAAAAAACAGATTTAAATTTTAATTAAAGTAAATGAATAACTGATTACTATACTTCTACATGACAGATACTAAAAACAGCAAAGTAATTTTTTTGTTTGTTCCATTTTTAAAAAATAAAGAAAAATGTCAATTATTTAACGCGTCGGTTCTTAGCTGAAATACTTGTCTATACAATTATATCCCTTACTTAAAAAAAAAAACAAATAAAAAAAACAAAAAACAAACTAATGTTCTTTTTATGAGAAAAGGAGTTAATTATAAATCATATGAATCAGCAGGTTTTCTTTGGGAAAAATACTCAGATTTTCCAAACAGTAATGCCATATATATATATATATATATATATTACACATCAAAAAATTTTTTTTTTTAATTGTAATTTCTTTTGTATGTTTGATATTCTTTTTCTCCTACTGTGTTTCTTTCCATGTCGGGTTTTATTGTTATGTATGCTTTTTAAAAAAGAATTGAAATCATGATATCCACACCCTCCCACATCTTCTTGAATTGTTGTATAATCGAGGGTAAACAATACTGTAAGTTTGGCTGCTTTCTTTGACTTCAAACGTTAGTATCTATACCCAGTGCTGATTTCCTCTGGAGATTTTTGTTTGAATTTCGTAGAATACTTTGAATTTTTGTCCTTCAGATGAAGGGAGGGGGGAGTCTACTATAAGAACTTGGATTATCCGTGAATTCTCCAGAAACGTGTGTGCAAACTATTTTGTTCTGAAATTCTCATTAAATCATAGAATGATTTAACCTTGATTTAATAATTTAGTAACTAACAGCTCTATTAAATTTTTTTTATCTTTGCTTTGGAAATTGGTTTCTATTCAAATCGATTTGAACTGTATCAAAATTGTCTGTATCCTTGTGCAGCTGTTCATGGATAGCAGCTGCACATTAAACATCTCATCTAATAATTTTGTTTTTTTCACTTTCTTTTAAGAATGCTTCTGTTAGGATTTAATTGTTCCCCTACGGCAGCAAAATGTGGTACAAGACCAGAAGGCGGGCGAAAACCAGTTCACCGAGGGTTACTCTAGCCGGGTGCAGAAATAGCTGAAAGTGGTCCCATCAGCATTCTCCAGTAGGGGTGCGTCAGGCGATCAGAAATAACGGCCCCCGTCCTCCCGAATAAGAAAGTAATGTCTGAGAGCTGAACCATATCTCATATATACACACACTTGTCTATTATTAAAATAGACTAACCAGACCTGTGTGATTATCCATATGAAATTGACAATGGAAATAGCTGAAATTACAGAAATTTCGTAATTTATACTTTGCTATAATTGTTTTTGCTGTTGAATTATTTATCTTTTAGATGAATTAAATAAAAATAAAATAAAACTGTTAATCTCACTTATGTAAAATAAATGTCAGCTCTAAATTATGAATAGAATTTAGGACATTGTTAATATTTTGCATTTTTAAATCATTGATAATATGAGCATTTCTTCCTCTCCCCTTCCTTCTTATCTTTTTCCTTTCTGTAATGCACAGCAATAAAAAAAAAAAGCTGCATTAATATAGACATGCTACTTATATTTATTCATCCTTCCTGCTCTCCAGATATGGACATCGAGAGACAATTTATCTAAACAGCATGGATGCATCGTTCAAGAGTGTTAAATCAAATATGAATGTACTTTTTTTTTTAAATCAATATTTTATTATCTATATATCTATATAATAATATGCTAAGGCAATTTCATGTTCGTACGTATGTTATCACCCTTCACCCCTTTTGTAAAAGTAATTTAAATTTTTTTATCTGATGTCGTTGTTGTTTCAAACATGAAAATCTAATTGAAATACACTTTCTTGGCTTTCAGGCTAAGATCAAAGTGTAGTATCTGTTCTGTCAAAAGATGGTACAATAATATTGTAAGGTCTGCATTAACGTCGGACGTCCAGAGATTGGATATATGTCACAAACTCCTACAAGGGTTTCAGAGAGAAACCCCATAATCAGATATATTCAGAGTATTTAGATAAGTATTTTTTTCAGTTTGAACTAAGGTGTTACAATAATATCGTGGGGTCTGCATTCGCACCGGACGTCCATAGAATGGAAATATTTTTAAGAATCGCAGCAATAAACAGATAAACGATAAAACTGTGGAATTTCCGCAAGTTCTGCTAGTTTTAATAAAAACTTGTCACACATTTAATTTCTTTTTTTATTTCTCAATTCCAAAATCTATTACAAATTAATGAGATTTCATATCTGTCTGAAGCCGATTCTATACTATTACTTCTATTAATTTTATTATTGTCTGAAGCCGATCCTATACTATTACTTCTATTAATTTTATTATTGTCTGAAGCCGATCCTATACTATTACTTCTATTAATTTTATTATTGTCTGAAGCCGATCCTATACTATTACTTCTATTAATTTTATTATTGTCTGAAGCCGATCCTATACTATTACTTCTAATATTTTATTATTGTCTGAAGCCGATCCTATACTATTACTTCTATTAATTTTATTATTATACTACCTTTCATGATACTATCCTCTTTGGGGGGGAAGGGTAGTATAGTATATGTTCGTTTGTCATGATACCATACTCTCAGGCATTACCTCCTCTCTTATGGAGGGGGGCAGTATAGTATATGTTCCTCTATCATGATAACATCCTCCCAGGCATTACCTCCACATTTTGGGAGCTGGGAGGTAGTGATATACTAGCAAACATATCATTTATAGCAGAAATGATTAGGCTGTAGTTGGGTTGTTTTTTTTTGTTGTTTGAAGAGTAAAGATGAGAAAAATGGATGATGATATAAAAAACAAAAAACAAAAAACAAATTTTCAGTAAAAAATAAAAATATACAAAAAAAACAAAAAACAACAACCACAAAAAAAGACCCCTAATCTGTGTTGTTCTCACTTTTCTTTGGAAGATTTATTTGTTTTCATCAAGGAATCCCATCTGCTCCGGTTTTCAAGGCAACCCTGGTAGAGGGGCAACAGACTACCAGAGATTTTTCTCATTGCCTGGAAGAGAAAAAGAAAAGAAGTCACGACATGGACAGGAGTAAACCATTTCTTTTTTTCCCCCCATTTCTGTTCATCTAATTCTGTTGCATGCTCATTGACTATTATGAAATGGTTTGTTGTGTTTTTTATTTTATGGCATATAAAACCTTTTTGGGTCATTTAATGCCAATTATTTTGGTAAAGTCCTTTTCAACAGTAAATAAATTTTTGCAGGCATGTATTTTTTAAATAAATAGGCTGTAAGTGATAGATTCTATTGAACCCATAGATGTAAACTTGACAGGTACTACCACTCTAGGGCAGAATGAATATGAAAGTAATGTGACTAAGGGGGGGATCCATATGCTCAGAAGATCCCAGATTAGGGGCCTTACCAGCAGATGTTGATTAAAATCATAACCAGAACCAGGTTGGAAGTCGTTGATAGGGTGAGGAAGAAAAAATAAATAAGGTAGTAGTACAAGCTGGTAAAACTAGATTTTGAGGTAGGCTGACATGGTTAGAGGCAACAGTTTAGTTTTGTGCTCATGGCCATAACTAAATGCTAACCATGTAATCACGCCAACTATTGTCACACAGACAAGTAAGAAGCTGATGTCTTGCTTCCCGGTTTTGGATCGGATATTTTAGACGACGGTCGCGTTTTTAGGAATTACCAAGCACCACACCATACAATTAATATTTGTGTAGCTAAATTGGGACTAGACCGGCTCGATAAAAACATGTGTTTGGCAAGGATCACCAGTTAGCAAATGCTAACTTTTAACAATAGAATGTTGTTACTAAAAAGCGAGAAACTGTAAAGTAAAAATAAAACATTTATATAGCAACAATTTTACAAAGATGTAAAATATAAACGATAAAGTTTGTTGAAGGTTGAAAAAGTTTTTGCATATGAAAACGACACAAGCGTTAAATTTGTTTTCAAACTTCTGTATACATGTGTGTATGCATTTACATACTTAGCAGCCGTGCTTAAAGAGTCGATTTTGTGCTTCGCACTTCAAGTAGGTGATTTTTGTTTTTACTGCTGTCTTCATTGAGAGCCGAGGTGCGTCGTTCTGTGTCGCCAGCGAACTCTGATTTCTTTTTTTTGACCAATTCACTGTTTTTATAAAGTTTCATTTTGCACCTACTTGTTACCTTCAGATTAAAAAAAAACAGGTGTGAAAACTTTTCACTGAGTTCAAACTCTGGCCAACATCCATATGCACTTATTTTATTAGCAACTGCTTCCGTTTTCAAGAAGAAAGAAAGAAATGGAAAAAAGAAAGAAAGAAGACGAAAGAAGAGGAGAGAGTAAGCCGATTGAACCTAGAAAGAAAAGGGGTAATTAATACAGGCTAGTCTTTCCCTCAATGCCCGTTCGTCTCATCGATCTATTGATCTGTCATAGGTAAACATCATATTGTCCATTTTAAAGAATCTTTGTTAGCCACTCTCCAGCCATCTATTCAAAACTGTATACAACTATAGCGTGACCACACTCATCAGTTTCGTGTCAGGAAGGGCATCCAGCTTATACAAATCTTGACTAAACCAAAGAAATTCAGTCGCAGAATTTCAGGCTATGTAATTTAAAGAACTGGCCAGAGCTGATTAGATTAGAAGTCAATTTCTAAAAGTTGTCCAACACATGCCAGCATGTAAAACAGACGTTAAACCGAATAGTATTATTATGATGATGAGTCTAGATTCTATTTTGCTCAAAACATTGATCGCCTGTAAACCGTTCCGATGTGACATCTGCTACACTCTAAACACCTTAGATTCATTGAAGCTCCAACATCTAAGCAAGTAACCTAGTAAACATTAACAAAATTATTAACCATCTCGCCAAAAACAACTGGGAGCACCTTTGTGATCTCCATATGCTTTACACATGGACATGCCTACAAAATCAGAAAAAAAGCACAACTCCCATGACTTTCGGAAATACGTTTTACATACTCAGAGTTGCTGAAGCATGGAACAAATTGCTCCCACCAGTTGTTGGCTGCCGAAACACTGAATGTTCCCCTCCATGTGCATCCTGAATCATGCAATGTTCATTTCCCTGACAATTGTTCATAATCCATGCACTTTACATATATACATATATATATACATATACATACACATATATATATACATGCACTTTTCATGAGTTGTACTGCACCTGAGCATTGTACACATTATCATTATTGTTTTGTCTAGCCTGGAATAAGTTCCTTAGATTTATCTCCCTTTCTCGGTCCTCCTTCCTGTAAGGGATTTTTTAGCCTCGAATCCGGGCGAGCGACTTTTCGGTGTTCTGTCCCCTATCTCCTAGCTGCTTAGTCATGGACCTTCATGGAGGAATTTCTATCCACTTAAATATCTCGATATTTTAGGCATCTCTGGTAAGAAACGATACTTTTCTTCTCCTTCAAAATAGAATTAAATCGCATGAATATCATTTCTTTTATGTTAGCAAACTTTACTCACTCTTTCTCATCACGTGTAAATCTCCATTTTAACCGTCCGTAATTTACATATCTCCTGTCTCGTATCATCTTTATGCTCCGAATATTTTCTATTCTGCAATCGATTAACTCATGGCGGCCCTTTAGATTTAGTCAACTCCTCATCGTCTCCTGCCTCATCATCATTTTTGTATTCACATTTTGCTGAGATAATGTTTTTTTATTTTTTTTATTCTTCTGTTTTTCTCTTTTCGACAAGTAATAACACCTGGGGTTTGTTGGACGACTTTTAGAAATTAACTTCCAAACTATCCCTGATTAGGTCTCTCTCAAGTTCATTCTTATCACTTCCTCTTATTTTCCTGAGACTTTCCCAGTGAACTGGACCTGCTACCTTAACTGAACCGAAAAATTCTCATTCATTCTTTTAATGTGGCCATAGCATCGAAGTCTCCTGTTTTGCACACATCTTCCTATAAGGTAATCAAAATTAAGACTCGCAGTACACATCCACATACGCAATGATTTCATTATTCTTGATATTAAAAATTGTCAAAACAACGAAAATCAAGGAGTCTTAAAAGACTTACATCATAAACAGGTAAGCAAATGCTGTCGATGAAATTGATTTGCATTTCAGGTAATTCGTTTTCTTTGTTTCTGTCCATCATTCGCTGAAATAAAATAAAATTTTATTAATTATCATTTAATAATTAATTTATTAATAAATTATTAAATATATAAACAATTGATTAAAAATAAATAAATAAATAAAATAAAACTAGTTTGAAGATTTAGAACAAACATTGTGTTTTTTTTTTGTCTTTTTTTAAATCTTAACTTTTTTATAAATCCATGGTCTATAAGGATTGCGGCAATGTGAAATGCAGTATGAAGCTCTCAGTAGATCTTTTATATTATTACACCAAGTGTTAGATAATGGAAGATGTGTTTTCAGTGGAAGGGTGTCCAATGGCAGAGGCTAATTTGTCGGAAGTTTAGGGGGATCACTTGACTTCCGGTGAGACGTTTCTCACTCTTTTAGCTGACGGGATTTCAACCAGAGCAGACATGTCGAGTTGGCTCTCCCCACAAGAGGGGGGGGGGGAGCAGCACATCACGGGTGGCTGATGTAGCAAGACGGGCTATCTGTCGATCTATCTCTCACAAGCACACAAAGCCAACTTGTTTTTGTTTCTGTCCTTATAAATAAATCTTGTTTTAAAAACTGACCAATCAGTGCCGGCATGCGTTTTAATCAACAGACAAAAAACAACATGGGTTTACAGTGATGATGGCGGCAACAATGATGATGAAGACACACATGCATAAGGGATTTATGCAGCATCGGTAAGACGTGATATAATACAAGGATCTGTCATTTTTATGTTGAGCACTAGTCAAAGCTTAATTTCTACTTCAGAAATTAAACACTTATACACATTTCAAATAATTTTATTTTTTTCTTCTTTCAATACATTTTAAGAATTTTAGTCCATGTACACTGCTACAAATTGTTCATGTCTGTGTTGCATTGAAATATGGCAGTCAATATACATTCAAATAATTGTTTTGTGAAGATTGAAGATTTGTTAAATAACTGTCCATTTGGTAAAAAAATCACATGACTGTGAATCAGAAACGATTCAAGCGGATGCTACATTCACCGTTAAATAAAGTTCATGTATTCAATTTTTTGGCTTTTGTTGAAATTTTGACCATTTTTCACTGACATACACATGAAAACACACGCATAAAAAACATACCATTTGTGTGTGTGTATATTAGCCGAAAGAGCAAATAACCTCACGCCCATTATCCCTAGTTGCAACTGTATAGATACAAACTCATGTCCTTTAAATGGCTCTTGTAAGCAAGAGAACGTCATCTATAGGTCTACTGTGCGTTAGAGACCTACCCATGAGCCTAATTGCAGTAATGATACTAACTACACTAATCAGACTGACACTAGTAATACTGATGACATAATGATGTGAATGAGCATAATAACAATAATAATGGACCGAACACAGCAACCCTAACTCCTGCGAATGAGGCAGTTTAGATAGGATCTCAAGATACTTTTAGACCTTCAATAATAGACATCTCGATAAATTCACATCTCTAGCTAGCCATATTTGGGATCGAAAAGACAAACAACAGAGGCTTCAACCTTAAATGGGAAGTAGTTAAAAAAGGAGCCTTTGACAATTACTGTATATTATGTAGAGAAGAGACTAAGCACTAGCATCTGTTGCTCAATCAGATGATTCTGCATGAACACTTAGAAATCACGGTGCTGATATCGATCCTGACCCACTTTTCATGAGGTTCGACTCGGAAGCGTTCGGCTGTCCTACGCAAACGCCCGAGAGTTGACGAGCCGATTTGTACCAGACGACAATTTTGATACGGTGCTGTGTCCTATGATAATAATGTTTTGCTTGTTTTTTTGTTGTTGTTGGGGTTAGGGTTTAGAGGTAGGGGTTAGGGTTCAGGGTTAGGGTTTAGAGTTAGGGTTAGGGTTATTTGATAACAGTAATTTCGCTCTGTTTTGTTTGTTTTTTTTGTTGTTGTTAGGGTTAGGGGTTAGGTTCAGGGTTCAGAGTTAGGATTAAAAATATTTATTTGATAACAGTAATTTCGCTCTGTTTTGTTTGCAACTATAACTAAAAAAATTATAGGACGCAGCAACGTATCTAAATATTTATTTTGATAACAATAAGTTCGCTATGTTTTGCTTGTTTTTTTTTTTGTTGTTTCTTTTAGAAAATTTCTTGAAAATATAACTTACAATCACAGGACGCAGCACCGTATCAAAATTGTTGTCTGGTACAATTCGGCTCGTCAACACTCGGGCATTTGCGTAGGACAGCCGAACGCTTCCGAGTCGAACCTCACGAAAACTGGGTCAGGATCGATATCAGTACCGAAATCACAATGGCTCATAGAGGCATTCAGTCTTCTTGATGCCTATTGAAACGATTTTGATTTTAAAATTAAAAAAACTTTTTTTTGTTCAAATCACTTTAAAATTATCATGCCGCTCTATTAAAAAAAAAAAACACTAAAAGTAAAGATAATTCAAACTCACACTCGGAGTCAGATTCAGCTGCTCCTTCTCGATATCACCTTGTTCAAAAAATTCACTGGCAACAAGTTTGGCAATCTGAAAATAGGATATATATATATATTTTTTTAAATCTTTTTAAATCATAGTTAGATTTTCAAAAATTGTAAAGATATTAATGTTTCGGAATTTTGTAGATGAGGATTGCTAATTTGTATTATTTGGATTATTCATTCTATTCTTCTCATCTTAGTTGTTATATTACCCGATATAACCTCCGACCTTCTTCAGGCGCATCTTTTCGAACTTCAGAATATAATAGTCGAACTTGGGAACCGGTATGGAATAATATTAATATTTCCCTAGCAGAGTCTGTGAAATAATAAAAAAACAAGTTAATAATTTTTGAGGATTGAACCATTATGAGTGATCTTCTTTTCAGTGATGACATAAAATTGAGTTCTTTAATCTCATACTGAGGAGTTGAATACATGTGGAATGTGTTTCAGTCATGGCCTTGTAAAGGTTTAGCTTCTTCAGGCCAAGTTATTAGTATGAAACCCCCCCACAAAAAAAAGAATGATAAATTATCTGGAAGCTTACGAGGCAGATGCCCACAGGCCAGAGGTTATTTTAAATTATTTTAAAACTAAAATTTGTCTTTTTATTCTCTTTCATTTATTATATTCTGTTTATTTTATTATCGCAACTATTACCATAATATTATGTTTTGAACTTTTTTGGAATGCGCAAACGAGTCAATTTCAACATTTTTTTCCCCCCATTTAGAGAACATGCGATGAAGGTGGTCAGTTATCACTTAAAAGCTGAAAATTAAATCATTAAATTGGGTTCGAGATTATACAAATATCTATTTCATTTTAAACCAACAACATAAACACACTCGGGGGGAAACATATATACATCGAAGTATCTTAATCAACTTACGCATCCACAAACATGCAAGCATAAAATATAATTCCTGAGTTTTCAAACGTTGACATGCACACATACATGCAGATCATTATACAACCTGTTATACGCATATACATAAAGATGTAGCAGCTTACATGAATGAACTATTTTCTGTCGATCTGTGTAAGTTGTGATTCGACTTGACGATCATTGATTGTAATCATCGTCTTTTCAACAGGTGCGCGTCTGCATGTAACGAGATTCACGCGCGATCGCTAAAATCAGATCACGTGATCGACATTAACACTGCAGTTCGTGACTTACACCCAAAGAGACAAGATGTGATCCTGCGTTCTTTGCTGGGTCGACAGCAGAAGAATCTACGAACTCCAGGGAATAATTATTTCGCCTTGTCAACACATACTCAACCTTATGTATTATCTTTAGTTTTGTTCCTACATAAAACTATTACCCGTCTGTGCACCGTGTTGTTCAATTGTATTACGTTGTAAAATAAACTTACACAAACCTTATCTTTGTTTAGTTCCCGTTTTTATCTCATCTAAAATTTGGCTTCCCCCCCAGCTAAAAAGGTATTGTTAACCCCCCCCCCCCATATATATATATATATATATATATATAGTACTACTCCAGATGAAGCGCCTAATTTCCGTGACTGCTCGGCGGCAATGATCGGGCAGGTCGCAAAAGCGCCCGAGAGCTGCCGAGACGAAAACGAGGCTGAAGCAAAACTGAAAGTCGTAAAATGGAAGAGTGGCAGACGACAGTATAAGACAAAGAATATAAAAGAAAAAATATACATATATTTGAAAAAAATGAAGAAAAAAAATGAACAAACCATAGCTGAAGAACTATAAATAAATTTTTTTTTTTTCGTGGGCCAAATGAACCATTTCAATTTTTCTTTTGTCTTTTTTTTTACATAAATCAAAGAAGTAAATGCTATTTCTTTAACGATATTTAGGCAACTTTTTTTTTGTCTTTTTTTTTACATAAAACAAAGAAGTAAATGCTATTTCTTTAACGATATTTAGGCAACTTTTTTTTTGTCTTTTTTTTACATAAAACAAAGAAGTATGTTACTTTTCTTAAATAGAGAAATGTTACCTTTTTCTGAACGTTCCATGGTTTTGTGATTGCAGCCACATCACAGGCAGTCATCATCATATCTCTGGAAAAAATAAATTTATGAGGAATGAGATACGTGAAAATGTCAAAATAGTTGATAATACACATTAAAAATATTGGTACTCTGATGGGGAACGCACAATATTTCTGTGACTTCATGTCGTCAACATTCGGCAGGTCTCGGAAGCGCCCGAGAGTTGGCGAAGCAAAAACTGTCAAACACTAAATTGATGATTGGAAGACGATAATAACCAACCATAGCTAAACAACTTTGATTAATTTAACGTTTATTTATATTTTGCCAAAGGAAACATTCTTAATGAAATGTTTTTAAATATGTAAGATGATTTTGTTTGATATTTTAAGCAAACCTTTTTGGGTTTTTTTCAATGTGTTTTTTAAATGTTTTTCAAGGTTTTTTTTTTTTTTACATTTTTTGTCGATGTGTTTTTTTCTTGTAAACATAAACACCGAAACAACTGTTTCTAATCAATTTTTTTTAATCAAATCAAACTTACAATTAATGAAATCTGAAGATGTTGGTATTTTATATGGAACCTGGTGATCTTCTTTTCTGCTTCAATTGAAGCTAACTCTGTCAGACATACAGACATGGCCGACTGAACAAAATGGTGGGCCGACTGAACGGTGGGCCGACTGAACAAAATGGTGGGCCGACTGAACAAAATGTGTTCTCTTTCTTCCCGACATTCAACTCACACCAACTAACCATAGATAGATTTGCAGGTGAATATGAGGCAAGGTGTTTGAGGTGTTCATACATTTACCAACATTATGGCATGCTTATCGAGCAGATCATGTGATAAAGAAAAATAATTTTCAAATAAAGAATCAGTTAAGTTGAAGCATGTAGCTAGCATGCAGGTGAATGGCCACCTGAATAAGGATGCTGCACCAACCAGCCGATGAGTGTTGAATTTGATAAATTGATATTTTAAATGGCATACATCTCAAGACTAATTCTCGCTATAAAGTAGAAGACAATATCACAGCCACAAGATGATCCTTATCGGAAGTGGAGGTTCAAATTAAACCATGAGACGCTCGTCACGGAAAGAAATTTGCAACACGAATTGAGAAAGTTTTCAAAGCTTACCTCAACAATTCTCGGTTTTCCTCAACATGCCAATTTGCTTCAGTATTAACCAAGTCAAAAAACCTTTCACGTTTACTGAAAGAAAAAAGAAAGAAATCCGTCAGAAAAATATTTTGATGTGAAAACCACATTTTTTTCTAAAGAATAATAAACGAAGTCCACACAGTTATAAAACAAGTCATATAGCAATTATGAAAAACTATTTTAGCCTAATACACATGTTGACACACAGGTTCTCATTAAATCCCCGAAGTTAAGCAATGATGATGCCGGTCAGTACTAGATGAGTGACCATTTGAGAACCTGAGGTACTGTATGTGGGAGAACGGTGACTCCTCCCTGCAAAAACTAATGACACAACTAGCTATGGGCAAATAGCATTGCCAACCTGCAGTGACTAACATGGCGACTATGACACAACTCCTGAACGACAGATTCCAATAAGGTGGAAGGAAACCAAGGAAGCGTCCCTCTTCCAGAAGTGATGATTATTTTAACCTATTTTAATTTAAAAAGTAATAAAATAAATAACTTTTAATAAAAACATTAAGCAAAATATTATTTTCAAACATTCTTTACAATCGGCTAGTTTAAAATAACCATATCTTTTTAATTTGACGGTTTGCTTACAATAAATTTGTGTTCTAACAGAGACACATCAGTTTGTTTGTTTTTTTTTAGAAAATATGGACTAAATTGCCCCCCCCCCCCCTCTCCACTGGCAATGGGGATTCTTTAATGATATGTGGTTTCATAAAAATTACCTAATCCTAAAACTCGAAACCCACGCCCCAATCCCCCCCCCCAATCCTTAACCCTAACCCTTAAAAAAGAGACCAAAAAAAAAAAAAAAAAACACAGTAAAAAAAACAAACTAAGTTTCTTGTATTCAAAAAAATAAAAACTTGGAAAAAAAATAAAATTGCTCTTTCTTTCGTTCTAAGTCGCCTGCTTAAAAAAAATAGGTAAGTTAAAAATTTTAAGTCGTCTGGTTCTAAAAAAAAAGGTAAGTTGCAGAAATCATTTTTAACATATATAGAGGTGGGGGGGGGGGCTCTGAACTGTTTTTCTGTTCGTTTTCGTAGCATTCGTTGTGCATACGTCATGCTTACATCACGGATTTCTTCCTCCAAAAAATATATATTTTGTCATGAAATTTTACATACAGCGAATTTTTTTCTTACTTTAAATGTTGTTTCATTATTTTTTCCTGTTTGATAGTGTCGCGTCATTTTGATTTTGATGCTGGGTCCCTTTCATTCAGCATCTTCCGGCTGTTTACGTAAACAGCCGGAAGATGCCGACAAAAAGTTGGTTTTTTAGCATGGGGTCACAAAATGTACCAGTACCTTTCTTTCTTTAATAAATATATTTAAATTATTTATGTTTTTATTAATAACTAGTAGGCTTTGCCAGCTCGCTTCTCAAAGTTCGCTACTTGAAATGCTTAGAATCGAAATTTGAAATAATAAACATTTTACTCATAAGTTTCTTGTACACACAAGACTAACATTTTCGCATTTATTAATATAAATAGATAACTATTAAGATTTTGGTAATTTTGATACAAATATATTTATCTTTTAAATAAGACCGTACAGAAATGAAAAGAAAGAAGAAATCAAGAGAGAGAGAGAGGGGACGAGAGAGAGAAGGCGAGAGAGCGAGCAAGCAAGTGAGCGAGCAAGCCACCCTCTCTCTCCCTTTTTTTCTCTTCTCATAGCAGGCGCTGTTAGTTTAATTTAAGACAGTTTCATTTTAGTAATGTATCCGTTTTTTTTATTAAATCACTTTAATTAATTACTGTTGATAGCGACAAAACTATTGCATATATATAGTAAAAATAGAATAATAAAATTACAAATTAATAACACCAAACATTCATTAATTATGAACTGTTTAAAAATGAAAATTAGGTCTTCAAAGAATTATCTTTGAATCGTTTGTCTGTACTCTATACAGAGTATTTCAAACTATTATGTTGTGTTATTGATTTAAATAACAGTAACCTGTTTTGATGGTAATATAGGAGTGATCGAGTTGATTTGTTTGGAAAACACTAACAGAGTAGTTAATTCAAAATATGTATTTTTTTAATAAACGATGGTTGAAAAATTTCAACAAATTGCCACAAGATCCAAATATTATTCTAAAATTGCATACAAAAATATCTGGCCAAAACTGTGGGAGTTGAAAAAAAATATTAGGTCAAATTTTTCTCACATGAAAAATATGTTGTTAATGATGAAAATTCAAATTGTTTTAAAATACTTTCTATTTCTATTTTATAGCTAATTTATGTATAATCTTATGCTTCGCCCAATATTTTCTCCTTTGTGAGCAAGACATCCCATCTACAGACTTCAAATTTTGTCAAATATTATCTTATGGTCATACCTTTAAAGTGACATTCCCCACTTATATTGGCAGATCCTTTGATTCCCACACCTATAGCTGATGAAGTATAATACTTTGGCAACTCATTGATGAAATAGAACGGTTATGAAAGAAGAAACATTTTTGCTATGGAGCGTTGAAAAAGAGCTGTTTCTTTTGTAAAGGATATGGAATTTGAGTGATTCCTTTATGAAAATGGGGAGCGTGAGGGGAGTCGGCTCCAATTTTGGGCATGTAAGAAGGAGCTGGAGCAGCTCCAAAAGTAGTGGAGTGTGTAAATCCCTGCATATATCCATGACACAGGCAAATTATATTTTTTATAAATATATTAGATATAGAATGGAGAGGATGTCAAGCATATTGTTAACAAATTGGGTTTTGATAACTTACTTAAAGTAAAGAGCAAGATCAGTCGCCAGGATACAAGTCTCCAATTCTTGAGTGACACTGCGATATTCTTCTTCAGTCATATTAGAAAATATGTCATTGCCCTGGAATTGGAGAGAAAACAAACAAAAATTCAAATTTACTCACTTTTGCTTTTATATACATTAATAGCACAACATTTCCTATAAAATAAGCCGCGTCTTGATGACCATCTTCTCTCGCCGACTTCTTACGTCTCCTTGACCCTCTTCTGTATTCGACATATCCTGTATCTTCGACCCCTATCTGTATTCAACCTACCCTATATTCCTTTACTCTCCGCCTATCCTGTTAAGTCTCTTCAACTCTCTTGTATTCAACCTATTCTGTCCATTTTTTGTTTTTGGATTATTCTGTTTGTTGCTCTGACCTTTTCTGTCTCTTTGAGCCTCTTTTATATACAACCTATTTTCTCTCTTCGACTTTCTTCTGTATGCAACCTTTTCTGTCTCTTCGACCTCCTTACATACATTACCTTTTGTTTCAAACCCCTTACACACATGACTTTTACTGTCGCTTCAACCCACTTCTTTGTTTGGGTGTCTATCAATATGCCACATCCAGGATTAACCACTTTGTCCAAGGGTGTCTCGGACAGTTTAGTATTTTTATTTAACCAACTTGTATAATTATACACAACATTGAGATATTTTGCTGGAAATAATATTTCTCTTAGTCTGTCTTGCCATAGTTTGAAATAGCAGTTTCCTTTTAATACATCTTAAAAACATGCATTCTTTTATATAATACTCGAAGCAGAATTTGCCTTTTTTATTTTGGGGGCCATCATGTGTAAAAACTGGTGCATTTTCTTAATTGCGCATGCAAATGTTCTATATATTAGACAATATTATAAAGAAATGTGCTTCTTTCATTTTTATTTCAGAAGAGGCAGTTGGAAGGGGAGATAATTAAAACTGTTTTAGTTTAGTTGTAACTCTAACCCATAAGGAAGCTCCAGAGAATTAGTAAGAAAATAAATTTAAAAAAGGATATTCATGCAGTTTACGGACCGGGCTAAAATAATAACGTTATAATTTAGAAAGCCATTCTTAACATGGAGAGGTGGGGGGGTTTGATTAATTATTCTGTACTTTCATCTAACAATTTAATAAACAGAATAGTTTATCAACCCCCCACCACCACCCAGAAGCATCGAAATTTCATAAATAAAAATATTATTTTTGATTTTATGATTCTTTGAAATATTATACTTTATTACGTTCCTCAAGTTAATTCGGGTAGACTTAGAGAAAGGAAAAATATGAAACACATTGATTTTATTTAGGATTCAGTCAGCTAAGTTTTGTAAAGATATTTTTATCTTTTTTATATGCAAACATTTGCTATTTTCTCCCTAGTTATTTGTATATCAATATGTATAAATACATTGAACCATTGTTTAGGATTCAATAAAGCCAACTTATTTCTGAGTAGTAATGTCATCTATTGCTAATTATGTGCAACTAGCATTAATCTACTGCATTTGAAATAGCATTCACTCATCTTGCGGTGCACATTCGAAGGTGCTATGGCATTGCACCGATTGAGGGCAAGATGAGGAGGGAATGCTGCTTCAGATGGTTTGGACATGTTCTGAGAGCCAACAACTACACCGTTGCAAAACTTGCTTTTACATTAGAAGTCGCCGCCGAGAAACGAACCGAAGGCTGATGATGAGATGGGCAGATGCCCTGCACAATGATCTCTGTAAAACCGGCCACTTCACTCTATGATCGGGCAAATGGAGACAAAAATCCATCATTGCGGATACCACCGTAGTTTGGGATGAACGAAGAAGAAGTTAATAAGTTCAATATAATAAGCAACTCTGAAAAAAAGTAAATGAATGCACACTGGACATTTATTGACTCACCTTTGTGCTGAGGATCATAATGCATTGGTCAAAATGGTGGTGCTCCATCGTTGAAGTTGAATATAATGTCGCAAGTGGTGACATTGTCCTTGGAAGAGGAAAACAAAAACAATTAAAGAGTCAAACTTTCAACAAGAAACGAATTCAAAAAACGATTCATCAATATCAACCATTTTTATGACTACTGTTCTACTCTTGGATGTTATTCTCACAACGTTTCAGCCGATGTAACCTCCGACCTTCTTCAGGTACATCTGGTCGAACTCAGGGAATCTGTATGGAGTTTCTAATAGAACCCTTTATTTAATCCATAGGGGTAGTTTTCTCTCATTCCGTCAGGTACGACCGGGTAGAAATCTTAAGTAATTCGTAATTGTATTCTTAGTATTGCCTGTACTGAGGATTGAACCTTTAGAAGACTTTTATCCGTTGCATTACGTACCTGAAGGAGGTCGGAGGTTACATTGGCCGAAATGTTAATTAGCAATCCTCATCTCAAAAATTCCAAACCATTTGTTTTATTTAATGGCAAAATAAAATATCAGTTGTAAAAGAATCTTTAATTAGTTTGTCTTTTTTTGGTCCATGAAACGTTTTTAGTTAGAGGCGGGAGGGGGTGTAGGTTTTTCATCTTTTTCCCAAGAACTAAAGGAAAATAACTGACTTTTTTTCTAATGAGTTATTTCCCTTACACCAACTCATTCCTTGAGTAATCTATAAAAGTCTGCATGTGCAGAGAGAGGAATGGGCTGGGCGGAGAAGAAAGAGCGGGTGGGGAGGGGGGAAAACAAAGGAGGGGGAAAGAGAGAGAGAGAGAGAGAGAGTTTTAATACAAATATATTACATTTTTGCCCCGGAAAACACGGGGTAGCTCTGCTAGTGAGCAATAAAATGCACGTAGCCTTAACACTTTACTGCAGTTTCATGGTTTTATGCAAAGTGAATCATCAAGTGTGTTTTGGTATAAAAAACATGATGGCTGATACTGGAGGAGATGATGTAAGGAGCTAAAAAAAAAGTACTACTTCAAGGTCAAAAACTAGCCAACGATAAGTGTTAGATGAATAGATTCTGACCAAGAAAACATCAATTTTTCCCCCTTGGTCAGCAACATCGCTCATGGAATGTGAAGACTAAAGGACAAAATAAGGAAATCAAGAGTTACGAGGATGCCAAAAGTAAACCCAAGGTCATCTTTCTACTCTCTTTATCGTCTGAGAATTGAAATATAAAATTTTATTTTTTATTAAATAAAGTATATCACCATTCCATGATAAATGCCAATCTTAATCCTTAGGAGGTGCTTATATATATATATATATATATATATATATATATATATATATATATATATATATATTCCATGATAAATACCAGTATACTGAAATCATATGCCCTTAATAGGGTTAAGATGAAAATTGTACAAAAGCAAGGAAATTCCCAAATTTTTACACTTTTATTGTCATTAAGGGTATGACTACATATCAACCAAACCATTTCATTATCACATCACTACAATATAAATCTCTATGCATGAGTGGATGAAGTGTGTGAGGTGCGCTGAAGAAAAATTCCTACCAGTAAAATACATAGCCCTGTTTGTGCTCGCATACCCTTAATGACAATAAAAGTGTAAACATTTGGGAATTTCCTTGCTTTTGTACATTTAGTGTATATGAATTAAGGGCATATGATTTCAGTATACTGGCATTTATCATGGAATGTCACTACTTTTGTAAAAAGGCTATGCCTCAATACAATGGTCATTTTTAAGGTTTTTTGGAAAACTAAGGTATATGGTAAACTGAAATTAAAATGCCATCAACTAGACGCTAGAACCTCTATCTCTGCCAAAAATCAGCTACAGGGTCGTACATACGTACCCACAGATAACATGATTTCATGATTGAACTTTCTGGATCTCTGGGTTGCCTTGACTAATGATGCTGAAATTCTACACACTTATAGAACCTATCAAATAAAAATTTTGTGCAAAGTTTTAACTAATTTGGTTTATTGGTTTTTGAGTTATGATTGATCAAAGAAATGAGATTTCCAGCATAGGCCATTCTTGAAGTCTATTAAGGGATAGAGCGCTCTCGCGCCTTCCGTTGATTAAACATTGAACTTTAAAAATGAATTAAATACAAACAATAATTAACTGCAAAACAAAAGGGGATTTACTTGATTTGAAATTGGTTGTTTTGTCCTCGGTGGTCCAAATCATGGCATAGGCAGGCAACAATCATAGAAATTTTGTCAGAGGGACTAAAGTATTTGTCCATGGAACCAGTCTAGAAAAAAAGACAGATTAAAATAATAAAATGTGTGAGCAATAAATATGCAATTATTAAGGTTACGAGATATTTTGGGAATCAAGAAGATGCATTTAGTCTGCAGGAGAATATTCCACTTATATGCAGAGTAGTAAATCTTTTTAGTTGGGCTTTTCGTTAAGAACAATTTTAATTTTCTAAAACACTTTGGGGGTATTTTCAAGTAGGATGGTTCCTCAAGTAAATGTGGTATTGTGGTGACTGCAATGATGCTAGACAAGAGTAGGATCATTAATTTTGTTACATTAGATCAAAGATGACAAACAACCCCAATTTTTACCCCATACTTTTGATGCCCTTGTGCCTAATTTGTTGCATTGTATATTTTTTACCTTATAGCAAATAATTCAAAGTATGAATAGTCCATAGAGTAAATGCGGTATTGTGGAAACTGTTTTCTTTTTCTTTTTCTTAAATGTAACCATTTTTGAAAGGGAATGAAACAAACGCATATTTCTGGAAATGCACACGAGGAATTGGCCTAGGTGACTGGCAGAACAGATTAGCATATAATGGTTTTGGTTTGAAAGCTATACTGGTGAATAAAATAGGGAACATTGAATTTACCATATTATATAGATATGTCCTTTGATTTATATATATATATATATATATATATATTGCAACCACCACTCCTGCACTGATGAGGGTAAAAAATCCGAAACAATATCATCTGTAGGTTCAAAAACACTTTAATACTTAAAAATATATACAGTTAATGTCCATTTAAGATTTATAGTCTTAATAGTAGAGCACTGTCTGGAATTACAAAGTTTGTTGCCATCAGCGATCATGGAAAGTTTTGCTCCAGCGTCGAACACTCTCGATAACACTAATGCCTGTCCCCGCCACTTGGGTAAGTGTACGCTAATTTCAGCTACTGCCTGTGGCGATTTCTCGCGGACGTGTGGGTATAGACGTTAGGATTATGATTCTAGATTGAATCTACGAACTACGTTCGATCCCATGTGACCACGTGCAACCACCACTCCTGCACTGATGAGGGTAAAAAAAGCTGAAACGATATCGACTGTAGGTTAAAACGCACTTTAATTCTTAAAAATATTTACTATATATACATATATATATGTTTGGCACAAGACAAATGAAATGGGCCGTAAAAAATATCTCACAGAAATGTTATGTTTTTTGAAAATGTGATAAAATAAGAATAAAAATAATAAAAACATGGTTATTGGAATATAATATGAACCTGACATATATATATGGGAAAATTAAAAAGGAAAACCAAAAAATGGATGTTTTTCTCCAGTAGTGGCTACTATTTTCTTCCTTTTTCCCAATATGTCAACCCTATATGTGTTTGTACTTGCAGGACATTTTTCTTTATATTATCATCCTGATGAAGTCTTAGAAATAAAGACGAAACGTTGATGTACACATAAAAAAACATCCATTTTTTGGTTTTCCTTTTTCATTTTCCCATTACGTCGGATTACCTTCATCCTTCTCTTCCCATATATATATATATATATATATAAATACACACACACATTTTAGACAGTCAATAATGCATATATAAACATATGCAAAATGTCTCTTCCTTCATCAAGGGTTAACATTATAATGGGTAAGAAGTCCTAACTGCTAACAAGGCTTGAATCACTCGCTTGTATACAATTACATATAAGAATAGAATAGAAATATTACATGTATGAAAAGGTTTTGAGAACAAAAAAAGGAGGAGTTACTATAAGAGAAAAAGGTGAAGCCTTACTTTCAACATACAAAACATGGTCTGTGTTACATTGAATGCATGTCTCCAATTATGGTAGATGACATCACGATAATTTTTCTTGACGCTGAGTAACCAACGACAAAGCACCTAGGAAAAGAAAAGTGGTTTTTTATCAATTGGTTAGTGTATAATCTGAGATAAATGACGATATATTAAATCGGTCAAAATATCTCCATTCCTTTGACACGCGACAAAATCCCACTTGCAAAATATCTGTCGCGTCATGGCGTCGGGCTAGACACATAACCCTCTCCCGCCCCCAACAACTTTAAAATGGCTATAGACACCCGCCCCTAACACCCCTTCTACCTCTCTTTCTTTCTCTTCTCCTTTCCCTTCTTTTCTTTTCCCTCGCCCCCCCCCTCCTGCCGCAGCTTAGAAAAAAAATATGAATTATTGTAAAATTAAACTTTTCTAACGGCCAATCTTTTTAAATAATTGGTCACATGACTATTATTCCTCCTTCTTTTTGCTTAGCTCCATTCTTCCTGAATTTGATCGATCGGGTTGGATAACAGAAAAACCTTCTGCCTGATGAGACCTCAGCTCTTGATAGCTGTAGATGGATAACATCGACATGCCAGTGTAGCAGACTTTGTACATGTTTGAATAAAAAACCATTCCTAATACAGCTCTATATTTTTATTGAGCACTCTTTTATAAGCCCGGTTTGATTCCCTTTGGATTTCTACCCTGTAGATTTTTACCCTACCTAGATTATATATATATATAAAATTGAATATCCAGTGTAGCAGCAAGTCCTGGGAACATATACCAGAAAGAACAGTTTGAAATAATTTATACACCATCCACTATAACTATTCAATTCCTACAGCTACATATCTAGAAAACAGAGCTGTTTAATCTTACATAGTTATATGGGACAAAAGGGAGAAAGTAGCAACTCTAGTTGAAGTCAGTGTCGCTAATGATGCTGGCTTTAATAGAGTTGAAAGGAAAAAGATTACAAAATACCAAGGTCTTATGTATGACATGAAAAGAAATGGAATCTGTAGAAGATATCAATCATCCCAGTAATTATAGGAGCAACCGGACTAATGAAAAAGAATTTTTAAAACTATCTGGCGAATATACCCGGTGAACCGAGTGCAAGAGAGATACAAAAATTGCACTTAAACGGCTGGAGTGTCTGAAATAGCCGGTGAATGTTCTTTCCAAATATGATCTAAGGTTAAGATCGGATTCTAACTCTTCCTGATGAGATCTCAGTTTTGATCGATGACATCGACATGCCAGTGTCGCAGATTTTGTACATGTCTATGTAAATAAAAATTATCATATAGACATGAGGTTTAGTAGCATTATAGCTTGATTTTAATATTTGTAAGGGGACATAAAAGGGATGGGTATTCTAATATATATATATATATATATATATATATATATATATAGCATAATGAAATAAATAAATAAGGTGCAAATCAAATTTTATTAGAATTCAAAATTCAAGCAAAGTATCTCAACTTCCTTAACTCATGAGTTTTCAAAGAAAATTCTTCTCCTCAGAGGACCATTACCGCAGTGACGTTACTGCAAGTGATAAAATTGCACTTTGAAAATATATAAAAAATATATACAAAAATACATGACACATCAAATATATCAAGCCAAAAACATACTTATTTGTTAAAGTTATAAAATCCATCCGAGTCATACAAATTAAAACATATTCAGGAAAGATATCCAAGAGGTTGATTGAAGATTGATCCAGGTATTGAGTGACAGTCCAAAAGCGAAAAAATTGAAAGAACTGAAAAACCGAAAAAGTTATCCAGTCGGGAAATGCATCCGCAATAGATGCAGTAAATTGCAGTGAAAAATGCATCCAATGTTAATTAATACAATGATAAATGAACCAAATCAAATAAAAAGTTCAATAAACTCACTTTGTGTTGAAATCATAATGTTCAAAATTCAGTGGCAAGGCATATATATATATATATGCCTTGCCACAGATTTTAGAAGGGTTAACAGTAAAGAGACCTCCCAAAAAATAGGGACGGGAGGAGAGGAGGTCTTTTATCGATAGTAGAGGATAACAGTGTGTTCTCACCTCATGGTTTATGTGAAACGTTTCCATAAAGCCGAGATCAGTAAACATCCGAATGCAGGCACAAAGAGTTTGTTCGTCGTCCATATTGAAACTGTCGAATTGAAAATCCAGAAGGTTCATTGCAACAGCAGAAGGAACAGACTGACTCTGGAGAAGAAAGAAGAAAAAGATAGAAATTGAATTAGAGGGAAAGGCACACAAAAAAAAGATTAGCAGAGGAAAAAAGAGAAAATAAAGAAAAAGAGAATAGCACATGAGAGAAAGAGAAAAAGCAAAAGAAAGAAAAGCCGGAGAGAGAAGAGAGAAGGAGATAAAAACAGAAAGGAACAAGCCGCGCATGCGTGGTCCCCTCTGTATGACTCGATGTGGCGAGTGTAAAATGCAATAAATTTGGGCAATTTGGGGCATTTTTGACCCCCCTTTGACCCCCTGGGGCGCGAACCAGAATTTTTCTGAAGTCAAGGATGCTCATTTTATATCCAAAACAATTGCCTCTACATTTTGGCCAAGTTTTAGAAAAATTGAATGGATGGATCAAACGTTATGGGAGGAAAGGGTCATTTTTTGCCATTTTAGGGGGCTTTTGACCCCCTGGGGGCGCGAACCAGATTTTTTCCAAGGTTAGCGATACTTATTTTCTATTAGCAACAATTGCCTCCACATTTTGGTCAAGTTTCAGAGAAATTGAATGGATGGATGAAAAGTTATGGGGCAAAAAATGTCATTTTTTGCCATTTTGAGGCCTTTTGACGCCTGGGGGGCTAACCAGATTATTTTTCAAAAATCGGAGAATGTCACTTTCTAACCTGACCAAAGTTACAACTTCATGCAAAATTTCAGAGAAATTCAATGGATGGTTGCGGAGAAAAATCCGGACGGACGGAAATGCCTCAAAACATAGCTCTCCCGATTTTATAAATCGGGGGACCAAAGAAAGAGTGAAAAAGGAAGAGCAATATATATATATATATATATATATATATATATATATATATATATATATATAGAGAGAGAGAGAGAGAGAGAGAGAGAGAGAGAATAGACAGAGAGATAACAAAGAAAGAGAACAAAAAAGAAAAAAGAGAATGAAAAAAGAAAGAGAAAAAGAAAACAGGGAACATTCTTGCCAATTGGATCATTCTACATTTGGATTTCAACAATTTAACAAGATTAATACAAATCTGTTTTAACAATTATCTTAACAAAGTCGGAACCCATTGAGTTTATTATGATAGTTTTGTTGTACGACCCATCAGCCCCTGTTGGGTCATTCAGAACCAAGAAGCTTCTGTTTATTGTTTCTTTATATAAGAGAGTGTTATTTTAAAGTGTGGAGTTTCTTTTTGTATTATTTATAATTTGTGAGTGATTTTGTTTGATTAAGTAGTTTTAGATTTTTATGTAGAAGTCCGTCTTTTTTTTTTTAGGAAGTTTAAGATACTATTTGTATTAGTCTTTTGAATAAAGATCTTTTTGTAACATTTCTCATGGATTTCTTTATAGGTACGGCAGTTTATGAGCATATGCTTTACTTTTGATTAACATTTTGTACAAGTCAAGGGTATTTAACTTTTAAGTACGTAGTGTTGCATACCTTTTAGACTATTAGAAGGCTGGAGGAGAAGAAGAAGAAGAAGAAGAAGGATGATGATGATGAGGATGAGGATGATGATGATGAGGATGATGATGATGATGATTTCTTGAGATGAATAAATAAGACTTACTTGGCCGAGGCATGGGTTCTGTTTAGCTGGGTGATTCTAATAAGGTCCTATGTCAGGTTCGATCATTATTAATAATCAATAATTGACGCAAAGATGTTTGTTCCCAAAATACATATTTATTATCTTAGGCACATTATTATTATTTATTTACTATTTTTTTTTTTTTTTAACTTTTATTTACTCTGAACAAGGAATATTGCCACAAAAGTGTAAAAGGTTACTGTGATAAGGCCCATATTTATAGAGGTCAACCAGGGTGCGGTGTTGAGCAGTTTTATTTGCTCACATTACATTTAAATTTCTGTATGTTTGTATGGCCGGGAAAACATGGAGAGAATTCCAAAGGCAAGCGGTCCAAGGAAAGAAGCTATATAAGTAGAAAATCTTATGGCATCTAGGGGCCTCTACAGTGAAGGGGCGGAATTTTGCTACTAGTCGGGTGGATCAGGGGTATTTACGGTAGTTCATTATGCTGGTAGAGAGAAAGGGAGAGAGAAAGACAGATTTACACTAGCTATTTTTAACAGCTGCATTTTATATTTGCATTTATTCCATTTGTAAATGAATTCTTCCTTCTCGTTTCCAGTATGTTCATTGACACTTTCATTTTTGTCTGTACTATTCGTCAATTTTTAATTCTTGGCAACTTATCAACTTACATCTTGTCTTTGTTCGACACAAGGCCACTTTAATACACAAGACTAGGAGTGGGTGCAATTCAAAGCATGATCAGAACTACTTCTTTCCACAGACAAAGAATACTATATTTGTGAAATTCACAATACTGCTGTATGGCTGCGACACCTGGCGCCTGTGCAAAGAAGATCTTCACACACTTAAGGTCTTTTGCTTAAGGTCTTTGACATCTTCTGCCTACGATGCATCCTATGCCTCTACGACCAAATCACAAACCACATCATCTGTGCAAGATGCAATACTACCGGCATCAGAGAAACTCTTCTGAAAAGGAGATTTCGCTGGTTTGGTCACATTCTTCGATATCCTGAGGAGAAATTCAGCTGCAAGTTGGTAACTGCAATCGCACCCATTGCTTTGAGGAAGTGTAGAGGCGGTCAACTGAAGAGATGGGTTAGAACAGTGAAGACAGACATGGAGCTGATAGCTGACCTCCGCATCTTTGGTATTTGTCGCTGACACTGGGAATGGCTAAAATATTACAGAAACTGTTTCACCGCCAATTTCGATTGAGCAGGAGGAGGACCACTTTCTCAATCAGGATCCCTGGACCTTGGAATGGACTTTCAGGAAATGTAGTAAATGTGCTAATGACGCAGCAATTCAAGGCGAATTTGGACAGATGCTGGGCTACTGTATCCTTTTTCGTGTGACATGGTAACTGAAGCATGCTTGTTTAATTTTTTGTCGAGTTTATTGAATAGAATTGAATGCTGAGGACTTAACTGCTAATCAGAATGGGTGGACCACCTTGAATCGGGATGCGGTGAACTCATTTGATCTAGACTCCGAGTGAATGCTATTACAGTTACAGTTTCATATTTGTATCCGGGAATGAAATACCAAATTTAAACTAAAGTGTGTGGAAAATTTTACGAGGAATTCCATGATATTTATTTTGTATTCGGATCTTTTACACTAATAGCGTTAGATTTGAGTTTGCGGCAGACATCCATAAACGACACAGACAAGGTTTTGTTTTAATTTATTTATGACTTGAAAATTTTAGAAATTAAAAAATAAAAATGGTAACATGGGGTTCAGGGTTGAGAGCAGGAGTACACAGATGTCCTCATTCATAAGACTAATTTTTCGAACACAACAATCAAGTTTTATGATAATTATGTATTTAAAATGTGCTCGCAAACAAAAACAAAAAAAAAATAGTTCTTTGATGCAGCTGTTGAATCTAACAGAAGTCCATTGTAATTTTTTTTGAATAAGAGATGTTTCTGAAGACATCAGCATGGTTTTGCTAGGCGAGACCCAATTATCACCATCGCCAACAGCCACAAGAGAGCAACAAATTACCAGCATGACCTTGAAAAGAACTGCTATGTTCATATGACCTCAAGTCCCGTGCATAAGGCACTCAACAAAAACTCCTACAAAGGTGGATAATGATTTACTTAATCGTCTACTAAATTATTCCCCATTAAATTGAGCTCTCATTGGAAATACCATTATGCAAACACCTGCAAACACAACATTTACCAACATGTTCTTGTGAGTAAATATTGTTTGTTTGTTACGTCAATTAATTGTTTCATTTCTTTTCATATTCAAAATAGATAATAACTTTCTAATATACTGATAATATATATGTGATCGACGTTAACTAATTTGCATATTGTTTTGCGAAAATACATCTAATTAATTCACCATTTGTTCTTATTGTTTTCTCTCCATGGCCATTGTGCGTATGTTTAAGTAACTTTGGAGAAATGACAAAAACAATAATAAGTGTTTGTAATTATAATAGAAATAAAAGTTTTCAATTACAACAATAAATTAGTTTGTGATCCTAACGACGTGGAGGGGTCACCTGCCGTTGAATGATTATCAAAACTAACTATAACCAGATCTGAAAAAGGTTTGTTTTATATATTAATTATTTCTCTTCTTACTTTACTTATTGAGACGTTTTTTTATATGTATACAAATATTAGTGAAAACAATGGCGGAGCATAATTATTTATTCCATTTAAATTTACTTATTGAGACGTTATTTTATATGTACCCCACTATAAGTGAAAACAATGGGGAAGCACACTTATTTCTCTTCTTACTTTACTTCTTGAGACGTTATTTAATATGTATACTAATATTAGTGAAAACAATGGCGGAGCATAATTATTTATTCCTTTAATTATTGAGACGTTATTGACATAAAATAAATTTTGAAGAGAAAAAAAAAAATTCAAAACCTATAACGATGACGTCATATACCTATTACTGTGACGTCACGTGCACAAGAATAAGTTGGTTGAAAAAAAATTTATTATAACATAATTACATTGGCTAATTTCCAAATTAGTAGTAAATAACATTGAAAAAGCGTGAAAAAACCAGACCCGAAAACTGGCCCCGTTGACTCTCAGCAAAAAAATTTTTTTTTGTCATTTTGAGATATTATGAACCCAGTCCTAAAGATATCAACTTGTTGACAGTTTGCAGAGTAGTTTTTGAGGAGTATCTGGACATACAGACAAACATACAGACAACTGCCCATTATAGAGGAGATGAAACACCGCTTATCAAGGCACAAAAGCCACTCGAGGATAAGAGTTAATGAGTTTGTCAAGTGGACAATAACACAACACCGTGATGATTAGTAACGATGGTGAAGACTGGGAAGACTTTGATTATTTAAGAGGACGGCTTAACAAGAATTTGTTAACATTAGACTTGAAAATGAGCATGTTGTAGTCAGCTAGGAAGCATCCCAATTGTATTGTGTTCCACAGATCGGTAGTTTTTGGAAAGAAACTCTGCTCATGGAAGTTATGTTTAGTTTTAGATACACAGAGAAAGGGAAATTATTTACAGTGGTTGTAGCTAGATGAGTTCTTGTGAATGTTTTACAGTATGGAACCATAAATTGGAGCTCAGTTGAGCATCTACACTGAAAATAATGTCGGAAACTTACTTTCAGCTGAAGGGCTTCTTTAACAGATGCGGTTGCATGATAAGACAGCATTTCCAGGGAGACCGTTTGCCGAGCAATCGCCTTCATGGCCGTCTCGTACATGTGAGTGTTGTGAATGCCCATTCCACAGAAGATTGCAAATGCCTGTAATCAGAAAGGGAGGATAAAAAGAACAAACCAAAGAACAACGGCAGGTAACAAACACAATTTTATTTTTACAAAGAATTAAAAATTTTTTAAATGAATGTGATTTTGACATTTTTTTTGTTTACTTTAAAACTTCATAGAAACAGGAAGACAAAAAATGGCACACACGTTCAGAGAGAGAGACTTAGGGAAAAGTTTAATGGAAGAAGGTGCTCGACTGAGCTCCAGCTTTTTGTTCCTCCTTGTAAGATATTCACAACAATATGCGTCTCTCTACTACAACTGCAAAGAACTGTCCTTTCTTCCTCCATGAACCGAGTTTTTTTTTTCTTAAAAATAACTTCCATCTGTGGAACATGATACCATGGGATTACTCCCCTGCAGGCTACAACAATGGTCATATTCAAATCCAATGGCAACAAATACTTGTCATAAACTGTGCTCATAAGTAGTCAAATTTTGTTCATCCATTCATCATTTTCAATCCTCTCATAATATTCTTCATCATTCAACTGGCAGTCTTTCCATCTAATTAATCCATATCCTCGAGTAACTTTTGGCCTTGATGATTGCTGACCTATTAGTTAATTTAAAACAAGCCCATAGAGATAGGAAAAAATGGCAATGTAGAGTTTTTTTTCATCTGAGAATGGAAACAAAAACACAAATTACATCAAAAACATCATCATATTCGGTTTAATGTCCATTTAACATGCTGGCATGTGTTTGACGGCTTTTAAAAAAATTACTTCCAAACTAACCTAACTCTACCCAGGTTTTTATTCATCCTTCTTTCTCTCAAGTTCATTCTTATCACTTCTTCCCAAGCTTTCCTTGCTACCTCAACTGTTCTACATCTATTAACCCAAGTACTCTCATCCATTCTTTTAATGTGACCAAACTAACATGTCTCCTGTTCTGCACACATCTTCCTATACTCTCCAGATTTAATCTTCCTTTAAGTTCATCAGATCTAAGCCTGTCTTTTAGACTCACATTACACATCTATCGTATCATTCTTATATCATTTCTCTCCATGCAACACATATCCTCAAACCTCACTGGCCAGGTTTCACTTCTATACATAATCACACTGCGTGCAAATGCCTTATAGACTCTTCCCTTGGTCGGCAATGGTAAGACTCTTGGTTAGTAATGGTAGAAGTTCCTTGAAATTATTCCACCCACTCCTAACTCTTGAAATCACACTAGTACCTGCTCTATACTGTGCTCCAATGGTAAAATATCAGACATTAACAATAAACGTTAATAAAAAGAAAAGGGTTGACAAAATTCATCAAGTACTGTGGCGTTACAATGAAATTAAAAAAGACGACATTTTCTTACTTCAAAGATATTTTCATCATTTTTATTGAATGGCGTTCGATCGATCTTGTTCACAAGTTGACTCACACCGATCGTGTGTCCACGTGCATTTTGAATCGGCATACACAGAATTGAACGCACCTCAAAACCGTACTGTTCACTCTGAAAAAACAATAAACAAGGAAGTAGAAAAAAAAAAAAGATTTGCTTTAAACAACAAATAAAAAGTGTTATGACACAAAAAACATCCTTGTGAAAGACAGAATTTTTTTGTTGAAAATCCTATTTTCTGGTGTCGGTGACTTTTTTGTCGTAGTTTTTGGATCAAAGATCTCCTTTAATTTCTCGCTGTTAATGTTGTACTAATTAAACAAGTCTTGCAAGCACTCTACAGAAGTTCTCTTCGAAAGTCCAACATCGTCAGTGTTGTAGTAAAAGTGACATTGTATCCGACATGAGTCGGAATTTTCGTCGCCAGTGTTGTGGCCTTAAACGTCCATAAAGAAATAAAACAAACAGAAGGTAATTAACAAGAAATTGTATTAACAGAGAGTACTGAAGTAATGGGTTGACAGAGACTGCTTCCTCACTTTGCTTCTCACTTCTGCTGACTGGTCATAACGACTCTATCCATAGTGAGGAAGAGTCCATACAGTGACGGAATAGGGTAGATCACCCTAACAAAACCAAAGTCAAATAAGTATAGACTTAATACAGACTATTAATATGATGGACTGTATATCTGCACATAATTTCGTCCACAGAATTTCATTAATTTATCATTCTTCAGATTTAGTTCCATTTTTTTCACACATTTTTCTACAAATCTTTCACTGCCATCAGTATCCTTGCCCTAACATTACTGCCAATGATCTTCCAAAATTCCAAAACGTAGGTATGTGGAACGCCTGTTGCAAAAACAAGAACAACAACCATAAAGCTTTGAAATATTCTATGTTTAATGTTTCGTGCCGATTGAATCAGCATATTCAATCTTGATTAGCTGTCTATATCAGACTTGAACCAATCAGAAATAGTCACCTCCGGGAACCAGGCACCTGTTCATGTTATGTATATATATATATATATATATATATATATATATATTATCCTAAATCAGAGCTAGTGAGAACCTCATAGGAACCTTTGTCACTCATAAAACTGTTACGCATATTCTTGGTGCACAGACAAACTCTGGCCGTAGCTGCTTGGCTACCAATCTCGGCCAAACACAAGTAACAGTAAGGGACTTACTTCTAAATATAGCAACAGCTTGTCAGTTTCCCAAACTCACAAGTCACATATTGTAGTAACAAAGATAATTGATGCCCGTCTCACCCCTTTAATTAATAATGGAATGTTCTACATTCGTGTATATTAAGAGTGAATGTTAAAACACTATTTGTCTCAGTAAGCAACAAATGGTTAAATAAAGCTTATCCTTAAGTTATATTCGGCGTCCAGTTTTTATTACACATATGTATGGACATAAGAACACTTTCGTTGTCTAGACCTTTGAACTCTTCTTCGACTAGACTTTGTACATTTCTTAACTCTTTTCTTTCGTAACTCATTACTTTTGCTTATTAAATAAGACATAAATGAAGTTGATGTTATGTATGGACAGACTTTGTTGTTACTTTTGATGCCTTTTCCACTTGGCATAGGTTAGGGTTAGGGTATATTTGAGGCAACAAAATGCGGAAGGAATTTTTCTCCGATTCCACTGAGATTTAAATAATTATTGACTTTGCTATGTCGACTTGACCAAATTATAAAGAGGATCGCAGATAGTCTCTCTCTTATCACCACATCTGACCATTGCAGGTGTTCCCAAACACTTTAATAAGACCACTCTCTTCAAATCCAGAATGCCCGATGTCTACACAAAGAGTAGAAAATTGACCATGGATTTACTTTCGACAGTCTCCTAACCCTGAATTCCTCCTATTTTGTTCTTTAGTCCATACATTCCATTAGCCATATTCGGTGCTAAAAAAAACAAATACTACTTCAAGGTCAAAAACATCCAATGATAAGTGTAAGATGGATAGATTCTGACCCAGAAAACAGCAATTATTCCCCATTTGTCAGAAACATCGCTCATGGAATGTGAGAACTAAAGGAAAAACTAAGGGAAGCCAGAGTGTACTTGTTCAAAACTGCCCATAAGTAATAAGTTCATACCATTGATCAATGCCAGTACTCCCATAGTGTTCCTCATCTTTCAGTTGACAATCATTTTTATTAATTCTTATCCTTGAGCGACTCAATAGTAAAACAAAAATCTTCCAAATTCGCAGAGTTCAAAACTTAATACAAGAACTATGTACGTTCTTGTGACTGACTTCTTCAGCTTCTATCTTATATATATATATGGAAAATGAGAAAAACCAAAATTATTATTTCGTCTTTATTTCAAAACTTCTTCAGAATGATTGGTCTGTAGAAAATAACACAAAGTACAAAATATTTGAAACAGTGGTAGTAGGACAAATATTTTGTACTTGGTGTGTTATTTTCTTCAGACCAATCATCCTGAGAAAGTCTTGAAATAAAGACGAAACGTTAATGAATACATAAAGAATATTTTTGGTTTTCCCTTTTTCATTTTCCATTACGTTGGAATATTAGTTCCATTTTTGTCATATATATAGTCATATATATATATATAGTTCCATTTTTGTCATATATATATATATATATCATATATATTTATGTAATTATTTTTACTAAATCAATGTTTACTTGTCTGTTAGAAAAAATCAGCTTAACAATCAGAAGATTCAAATAAGTTTTAATAAATGTTAATTTTTTTCAAGGAATCTAAAGACACATTGAAATTTTCCTTGGATTCTATGTGGGGTCTCTAGGGCAAATTGGTTCTCTTATAGAGAACACATTGCGTTTCTGTGACTTCGCGTCGTCAACGTTCGGGCAGGTCTCGGAAGCGCCAGAGAGTTGACAAAACTATTAACCAATCAGGTTGCAGCATCAGACAATCAGGCAGACTATAACTTTGGAAAGAAATTAATTTTTACAGTCTGTAGCACGTTAGAAAAAATAAAAATGAATTTCTACGAAGGACTCATTGAGTTCTGTCAGCAACGGTCACTTCTAGCGAAAGACTAACCCTAAACCCTAACCAAGAAAATGTTAAAAAGAAAACCATTAAAAAAGAAAATGAAAAAACAAAACAAAAAAGAAATTGGCTAAAAACAGTTGTTTCATTGTTTGTTATATGAAAAAAAAAAATAATTTTTACACACTTATCGTTGCACAAAACAAACAAATTATTTAAAAACATTTGCTTAACAAGGGTTCCTTTGACAAAAAAAATATCTAATTAATAACAGTTGTTTCGCTATGGTTTGTTCGTTCTTTATTTTTATATATGTATTTTACTTTTTTTTTTTGTCTAACTGATTTTAGTTGCAACTTTTAAAAAAATTTATCGTCTGTCAGTCTTCGCCTCGTCACCTCCCAGGCGTTTCCGAGACCTGCCGAATGTTGACAACATGAAGTCACGGAAATGCGTGTAGTTCTCTATAAGAGTACCGGCAAATTATCAGTTAGGTTCATAAAGCATGTATTTAAAAAGGTTTAAACATTTAAATATTTATTTTTATCGGCATTTTTAATATTTTTAAATAATTAAATAAAACGGAAATTATCTAGTATTTCTCGTTTTACAGCTGCAGGATGTTTTTTTTTCAGGTAAAGACATTGAACAATTTAATTTTTTAAGTAATACTTAACTCGTGCAGGAACATCACAAAACTGACATGATTGTTATTACTTGACCTCATATTGAGGATATTATTTTAAACTTTTCTTAAAATAATTTTTTTTAAAATTGTAAACATGAGGATATTGGAAATTATTTTTTCAAAGAAATCTTCCATGCAGGCAATGTCAGGTGAATACTGTGAGTCTCTCTATATAAAACTCAATGTCTGCGCATGTGTAGTTTTTGTGTGCTCTCTATAGAAAGAAAGGTTCTACATAAAATCTAAAAGAGTATTCTCATGTAAGATTTACCGGGAAAGACAACGGAAATGTTCATGAATCTCTACGAGGGCATAACTTCCTTAAAACTTCAAATATATCCTACTTTTATGAAATTTAATAATTGCACATGATAACTTTCCTTTAATATGTCTTGATAAGTAAAGGAAAATGTCTCCACTAACAGTGTTTCTAGCTGGAACAAGTATTTTCAGAAAATATGAAGCCAAATTAGAATCAAAGCAAGATTTCTTTGTTAGAATTTCTGAAAAAGTAGGCGAATGTTTGGCATCTGCTAGGATGCCCCATCCCCAGCAGAAATAAAGAGATGAATATTGAAAAAAAAACAAAACACGATAATTCATGAACATTGTTATAGTATAGTAATAAATTGGAGACATACATTCAAACAAAATCTTTCAGTGCATTTTACATCCGGGCAACACCAGTCGATACGCTAGTTTAAATTTAGAATGCAACTTACAATCGGATCAAATCTCTCATCAGCATGCGCATCTGGAATGTTCAGGATCTGAAAAGAAAAAAGTCATTTATAAGTCTGTCTGGCAAAAATAGAATATATATAATATAACGAACACTTTCTCTGTCTGTCTGTCCGTCCTGGGGAATTTTTGTAAACAGAAGAGAGAGGGGAGGGGGGAGGGGCTCGAGTAATTAACATTTAATTAATTAAGCTTTTCGAGTCAGCATTCATAATATTTGTAAACCTTTAGAATTAGGAAACTATTAATCAATTAATTTACATTAGATAACATTAAATAACATTAGATAACATATAATAAACAAAGAAGAACGAAATTTCAAGATGAGGCAGCGATTAGAACGAAAAACGTGTCAAGAATCTTACATAAACTAATAGTTTTTCAAGTTACTTATATACTGTTAGTAAAAGTCGTTCAGACACAAGACGGTTTGTGGCATTTACATAAGTCATTCCTTTTAACCTTCAATTAAATTCAGATTTACAAATATACACTTATAACTGTTATTATCAAGTTTCCATATGTATTTTCCGATAAGGTGATATTAATAAAAATTAATCATACAACTAATTAAAGCCATTTTCTTCATGAACCAGCGTGTTTTCTGAACCATACTTTCAATGGTGAGTACTGTTAAAATTGCAAAGTCATCGTTTCGAAAAGTGACGTCATTAGGATTTCTTTTCACATAATAATTCTTGATTTTTATTACGTTGTCAAGACAATGTGTTCTACTGTAAATTAAAATCAAACAAGGCATATACCAGCCATTAGTCAGCATAAGAATGAATTTTAAGATTATTTTTTTAAAATTTCAATGATTTTTTAATTGTTTTTCAATTTCTAAAGTTCAAAATGTTTAAATAAACATTTTTTTTTTACTATTCTTTTAAAAATTTACAGTTAAAAAATGTATAACTTTAAAAAAAGTTATAATTTGCCAGCATAAAAAGAATTAAAAAATTATTAAAAAATATTCTACAATATATTGTTTTCATATTTTAAAAATAAAAAATGTTTATATAAACATTTTCCTCCAACTTTTTTAAAATTTAAAGTTAAAAAATATAAGTTTAAAAGTAAAAAGACTCAATATGAAACACTATAGTCTTATTAAAACAGAAACTATACGGTCCATGCCATTTTTTTTTTTGGGGGGGGGGGGGGGGCTGCAATTAAGCATCTCTAGAAGATGCTCTCCATTGGTCAGTTATACTTCAGTTGACCTCATACTTTTAGCGCTAAATGTGCCGAATGAATAAATGCATTTTTTTTTTAAATACTAAGTTGAGGAAAAAGTTTATAATTGAATGGTGTAAAAGTTATGCAGCATCCAATCTATGGTCCAGACGTTAATTCGTCTGACTATGTACCTGATCAATTCAGCACTTTATGAAGTGTGCCGATCCGATGAAGTTGAAGAAATCTTTTGAGAATTGATTTATTCAAAAAGCCAAGGATTAGGGCTTGGAGCAAATCTGAAAGTTTACAGAAGGTCATGGACAACGATTGTCTTTTAAAGATGGGTTATTTTTTTTACTTTAGTTTTTGAGTTTAACATGGCACGCAAATAGTTTCCTTAATCTAATCTGGACAAGGATTTTTAGTTGCATCCACACATCTCTAAAAGAGGTCATGTCTGTCCATCGGTCTGTCAAGCATAAGCTTGAAGTAGCATATATATATATATATATATATATATATAGCACTAGATAAAGTGAAAGAATAAAATAAGGTGCAAATCAAATTTTATTAGAATTCAAAGTTCAAGCAAAATACTTTAAAGTCCTTGACTCATGAGTTTTCAAAGAAAATCTTCTCCTCAGAGGACCATTACCGCAATGACATTACTGCAGGTAATAAAATTAAACTTTGAAAATATATTAAAAAATATAAAATACATAAAAGTATATAAAACATCAAATATATCGGCCCAAAACATACTTTTTTGTTAAAGTCAATTCATCCAAGTCATAAAATTTAAAACAGCTTCAAGCTTTAAAGATCCCGAAAGGGGGAGGGCATAAGCTTAAAAAACATTGAAAATCATTGGTCATTGGTATAGGTCATATTTGTTGCGTGTTTCAGAAAATGAGCAAGTACTGATCCGATGCACTCTTTTTGTTAGAAAATATTCACTTTATAATTATAGAATTACTTACTTCTCCTGTGGCTGCCACGTGCCCTGTGATGCCAATATTAATTGGAAATCGAGCTTCAGTAAAGCATCTTTAATTAATGGAAAATATAAATTAAATAACATTTAAAAAATCTAAAAAAATCACATAAGGCATAATAAAAATATGGGATGAAAAAATTTACAAGGAAAACAAGTCACCATTCCAAGAAAACCATTGTTCTAAATGTTTTAGAACTAAAAAAAAAAGGACAAAATTTACAAGGAAAACGAGACACCATTTCATGAAATCCATTGTTCTAAATGTTTTAGAACTAAAAAAAAAATATCTTCCAAAGATTATAAATTCCAGTAGTCGTAGTTGTTGTTTGGAAAAATACTGTTGATTTAATTTGTTATTTTTGCAGTATTTTATACAACATTTTTACGTGATTAAAAATTTCCGATAATTTCTTTCAAAATACAATTTTAAAGCATTAAAGCCCTCAATAATACAGAATAGTCTGTTATAAGTTTTTTCTCTTTATTAGAACTCTTCATTGACGTCACTCCGGAAATAGAACTTAGGTTTCACTCTATTTCTTATCCCTGATATGTAGTCTTTAATAAATTTTTGATGATTTCATTCAAAATATTATTTTCAAGCACATAAGCATTTAATAAAGATAAATAAAATGAAATACTTCATTAAAAGCCGCCAATATAAACAGAGAATATGAAGAAGGGTCCACAAGTGATCACAAACTAAGAATGCGGTTTCAGAAAATTTGCAGTGGTATTAAGAGTCTTGAATATGAAGAAGGTACATAATGGCAATTTCTGAACAAATCCAACCCAAAGTCTCAGAGAAATATCTAAGGATGTCAGTATCTAAACCGTGTTCAACTATCTGGTAAGATGAAAAAGCTTGATAAATCAGTTCTGCATTTTCCAAACGGCCTAATACGGAAAGAGACAAGATATCAAGAAAATATTGTTACAAATTTGATATGTTTTTCATAGCTTACTGCGCCATTCTGACACACATGCCTAATATTAGAGACGGGAAGGACAAAAAACTAAATGTTTTTCATAGCTTGCTGCGCCATTCTGACACAGATGCCTAATATTAGAGACGGGAAGGACAAAAAACTAAATGTTTTTCATAGCTTGCTGCGCCATTCTGACACACATGCCTAATATTAGAGCAGGGAAGGACAAAAAAACAAAATGTTTTTCATAGCTTGCTGCGCCATTCTGACACACATGCCTAATATTAGAGCAGGGAAGGACAAAAAAACAAAATGTTTTTCATAGCTTGCTGCGCCATTCTGACACACATGCCTAATATTAGAGACGGGAAGGACAAAACACAAAATGTTTTTCATAGCTTGCTGCGCCATTCTGACACACATGCCTTATATTAGAGCAGGGAAGGACAAAAAACAAAATGTTTTTCATAGCTTGCTGCGCCATTTGACACACATGCCTTATATTAGAGCAGGGAAGGACAAAAAAACAAAATGTTTTTCATAGCTTGCTGTGCCATTCTGACACACATGCCTAATATTAGAGCAGGGAAGGACAAAAAAACAAAATGTTTTTCATAGCTTGCTGCGCCATTCTGACACAGATGCCTAATATTAGAGCAGGGAAGGACAAAAAAACAAAATGTTTTTCATAGCTTGCTGCGCCATTCTGACACACATGCCTAATATTAGAGCAGGGAAGGACAAAACACAAAATGTTTTTCATAGCTTGCTGCGCCATTCTGACACACATGCCTAATATTAGAGCAGGGAAGGACAAAAAAACAAAATGTTTTTCATAGCTTGCTGCGCCATTCTGACACACATGCCTGCAGGGAAGGACAAAAAACAAAATGTTTTAAATGCAATCCAACTAAAAAAAACAACAACTAAATCGTCATGACATTGCCGACATGCCAAGAAAAAAATATTGACACAGATCAAGGGAAAAATCTTGACAGATAATAAAAGTGATGAGAGATAACCTACAAATATGATATTCATCTCTCCAACTAACCTATCTCTGGCAAGGTCTTAATTTATCCCTCATCCTCTTAAATAAATTTTTGTCACATCCTCCTTTGTGTTTCTTGCCCTTCCTTTGTTAACTGAACCTGCTACCTTAACTGTTCTACATCTAATGACCCAATAACTCTCATCCATTAAATGTGGCCTTACAATCAAAGTCTCCTGTTCTGCACACATTTTCCTATACTGTTCAGATTTAATCTTCCTCTGAGGTCATCAGAACTAAGCATCCCTTTAAGACTCACAATACACATTCATTGTATCATTCTCATATCATTTGTCTCCATGCAACGCATGTATTCAACGCTAACTGACCAGGTTTCACTTTTTCCATACAAAAGATTTTGGCTGCAGTATTCTTCAGCCTTCTGAGAGAAGATGTTATTTACATTATTCCCCTACCCTCACTGGCATGGTTTTACTTCCATATATTGCGTACACATGCGTACACATGCCTGATAGACTCTTCCTTTGGTCGACAGTGGTACCACTCTGCTGGTTAGTAAAGGCAGAAACGTCCTGAACTTACTCTATCCACTCATAACTCTTGCAATCACACTAGCACCTGCTCCACCCTCGGCTTCAATGGTATCACCAAGGTAACAAAACTTCTCGAAAACCTCAATAGCTTCGCCATCCAAATATACTTTGTCCAGATCTGAGTTCTCATGGAGTTGGATGGCGATACTATTGAGGTTGTTCAGAAGTTTTGTTACTTTGGTGATACCATGGGAACTTAGGGCGGACCAGATGCTAATGTGATTGCAAGAGTTAGAAGTGGATGGAGTAAGTTCAAGGAACTTGTATTTACTACTTGTAATAGTAGTTCTTAATGTGAAAGGATTGGTGGTATTACCGTTTTCCAACCTAGGGTTCAGATTCTAAATATGCTTACAATATAAACTAGTTTAGTAACCATTAGTAATAATAATAATAATAATAATAATAAACTCTAGTAAACATTACATCAAATATCCATCCACAAATCCAAACAAAAGTGAATCGCTGTTCAGTCTTGAAGACTAAAAGTTTTGTTTTTTTTAATAGAATTTAAACATTGGATTTGAGCGAAGTTTCAGATTTATTGGTTTTATTATTTACATGTTGCTATGTGTAGAGAGGATTTATTTTTAAGGAAAAAAAATTCTAGGAAACAAAAAAGGAGGTAAAGCAAAAAAATGGGATAAAAAAGGAAAATACAGGGTAAAAAAGGTAAAATAAAAAAGGGGGAAAAAGAAAATAGCAAAAGAAAGAAAGAAAGAGAAGAAAAGGAAAAAAGAAAAAAGAAAAAAAGAGGGAAAGAAAAAAGCAGGAAAGGAATACAGATTTTAGGAAACAAAAAAAAAGGAGGTAAAACAAAAAAAAGGTAAAAAAAGTAAAATAAAAAAGGGGGAAAAAAAAATAGAAACAAAAAGTAAGAAAGAGAAGAAAAGGGAAAGAAGAAAATGGCAAGAGAAAAAAGGGGAAAAAAGAAGCAGGAGGGAAATAATAATGAAGCTTACCCATCCATGTGGATATTTTCTTTGTCAACATCATCAGCATGAAGTTCAAATATTTCTGAAAAGATGCCCTGAAATTAAAGGGATATCAGTAAGGAAAGAATTGGATTAAAAAAGTAAAAAAAAAGTGATGACAATAAAAATTTACATAAAAGAAATGAAATCAGATACATCCACCATTCCAGTGTTCAGCCTAGAATTACGAGGATATTCTCTATAAAGAAGTTCTTAGCAATACTCGACAACCATGTCTTCAGGTGAGTATCAAAGTAAAATCCTCTAAGATGCTCTCAGTTCTCACTTTTTATTTTGAACTTGACCTCCCCAATTATTCCCTATCTTGGAAAGACACCATCCACTCCCAAACTCCATCCCTATTTCATTTCATCCCACTAAAGTTTCACTCCCATTTAGAGATCGACTATTGTTTTTTGGTTCTAAACAAACTGGAAAAGAATGGGCAGTCTATTTTTGTGACAAAGAATTGGGAGAGCCTTACTAATCTGTTTAATTTTGTCCCACTCCCCATATCTGTATCTACAGGATTCACTCCTAAACTAATTAACTGATCATTATGAATTTTGAAACACAGCTGCTAGGCATAAGGTGTCACAATGTGGGCTATATTTAGTTTGATTTAGGTTTTATGCAAAAGTATAAAAAAAGGTGGGGCGGCGAAAGCCCTTGGTGAAAATTAAGATACCTCTGATTTTTGTGAAATTTTAACAATAGGTATTACACATCAATTAATATATTTTCTCCAAATTTCACTTTTTATTCGAGTATTTTAAAGGGGTTTTAGGGGGCATAATATGAGCAAAATCACTCATTTGAAAATACAAATATTTCAGATTTGCATTGAATTTGATCCATAGTCATTAGACCCCAATTAAGTAAGATTCCCTGAATTTTAATTTTTTCTTAACACCTCTTAAGCTTTTAATTTTAGGCATTTCCTAGAATCAAAATCATGTAACTGATTTTGGTTAAAATTAAAATGAAGATTCTAGACATAAGCTTTAGCATAATCATATCTTGGTTTTAATCTTTATAAGGGGACATAAAAGTGGTGCAAAACTGTTCTGTCCTGGAAATTAATTTTACCCATCCTGGGACGGGTATTCTTTTAGTCTATCTAAATGAATAAAAGCGAATGTTTTTATTCCATTTATCCAAACTATATTTACATCAAAACATCTCAGGCATATTTACTTCACTGATACAAAATGTTTACAAATATTCCATATATATAGTGATCAGAAAACACCCAAACACAGTTATGCCTATACTTCATTTGCATACTTATTTTATAAAAAGTTTCTAAGAAATTAATATTCTGTATATGAGTAATTTGTAATTTTATTCCCTTATATACCCAATAATAGTTACGTCGATATTAATATTATTATAAGTTAAAGCGATTTTTCACAATTAGTTAAATGAAAAAAAAGTATAAACTTCTGGTTAGATTATTTTGAAATTCAGATGACAACTTCCGGTTAGATTTACACACGAGTGGTGGTGGTGACCATTACGTTTGCCATGAAAAAAAAATCTCTTCTCTTTCTTAATTACAAAAAAAAAATCTCTTCTCTTTCTTAATTACAAAAAAAAAAAAAAAATCTCTTCTCTTTCTTAATTACAAAAAAAAAAATCTCTTCTCTTTCTTAATTACAAAAAAAAAAAAATCTCTTCTCTTTCTTAATTACAAAAAAAAAATCTTTTCTCTTTCTTAATTACAAAAAAAAAAATCGTTTCTCTTTCTTAATTACAAAAAAAAAAAAAAATAGATTCATATTTCTTTAAGTTTTTAATTTGAATTTTTCTGTCTTTAATAACCAAGGCAAAAAAACACAGAGAAATCATTTCAAATTACTCCGGAATATATATTTGTTAACCGAATTTTAATGGGAATTTATTTTCATTTTTATGCTTATACAAAATCAAATTGAATATTGAAAAGACAATATAAAACAACATTTTTTATGTTTATTCCTAATTAATTAAATGTGACTATGTGACACAGTTAATTTCTCTAACTGTTATTAATCCATATTTATTAATCCATATATATATATATATATAGAATTAAACTCAAATCACCGGGATATTATAAGTAGTGTATCCCATAGAGTAAATGTGGTATTCTGATGATTGCTAAAGTGAAAGTGAAGGAAAAATGGTGAAATAAAAAATCAGTGCTTTGACGAATGGGTGAAAGTCGAGTTAAAATATATTGTATATAAGCTTTATTTTATTAAAACCCTTAATTTAATCCATGGGAGTAGCTGGCTCTTGTTTTGTCAGCCATGACTGGGTACAAGTCTTAAGTAATTGTATTCTTAGTATCGTCTGCACCGAGGATTGAACCTTCAACCCCCAGAAGACTGTCACTTAGAACTAATCATTACTTAGCACTTATATCCGTTACGCCACGGGTCCTAAGTAATAATCAGTTCCATGTGACATCGGCCGAAACGTAGTGGAAATAACATCCAAGATGAGAACAGTAATCCAAATAATCCACATTATTTATCCTCATCTAAAAAATCCGAAACATATATCACAGTCCGTCTAACGAACCAACAAAAAACCTTCTTTCTTTTTTGGTTCTGGCAGTTAATAGAAGCTCTGACTGCTACAACAGGTGCTGCATAAACACGCATGAGGAATTTCCAGGCAGAACCAGCAACTTTCTTCCCAGGCAAAATATCAGAAAATATAAAGAACTATTCGTATCACAAGTTAAATCCCATCATTCATTTGCAACACAATATATTTTCATATCTTTCTCTTTTTCTTTTCCCTCTTAAATATCATATATAAAGTATTTAAATTTAAACATGTTGTTCGTCACAATTATTTTAACACCCTAGATTTCTAAAACTATATACCTAATTGGGTGAAATCCCAATAGAAATTAGTGGAACAAATTTTTCATAGTTATAGAATCATGAATCAGAAACCAAATCTTTTTGTTTAATGTAATCTCTATGTTAAAAAAATGATGAGACATCATGTGTGTATTGATTTTTTAAAATTTTTTTATTCACTGGTGAATATTTATTTAAATCAAAATTGCAATAAAATAAAACAAAATATTAAAAATCCTATTTAAAAAGAAAATAATTAAATGACAAAATTAAATCCACCAGATTCTGTTTCTTCATAAATAAGTCAGCCATTTTAAAATTTTTACTATAATTAAAAAAAAAAATACTTTGTGACCCTTCGAACTGAGAAAGGAATTGGAAAGCATTTAAACTGTTGAATAGAAAGTAATTTCTGGCCTTAACATTCATAGCCAATCCCATGTATTGAAAGATTTAAAGTTTTGGAAGCTATTTACATCCCATAATTTTTTCTACATAGAGATTAAAACAACATTAACTTAACAATTTGGTTCAATGACCAAACGATACCGTAATAATTAAATTTACCTTTCAAAATTCTATCTAAAAAGAAATTGGTGAAAAACCAAACGGCATAATTTACATATGAAATAAAAATGAGTGAAACAAATTAAAAATTAAAGATTCCCATGTAACGCCGGGTTTGGTAAACCTAATCATAAATAATTATTTGATTTTTTTTAATATTGAAAAGTTAATAAGTGTCTCCGTGATTTGTTGTTCAAAAATAAATAAATAACTGCACTATCAAGTAGTTTTCTAAAAAGTTTTTTTTATTTAAAAAATATTTATTTTTCTTTTTAACACATGTGAAATGCAAAAGAAAGAACATTAAGAAAACGTTTTACAATAAAAAGAAAATCTGAGTCTACTCATTGCTCAGGGGGGGGACTATTGCTAAAGTAGAAATTGTCAGAAAGACAACGTTTATGTAGAGATTGGAAGAGTGGACCATTGCCAAAGTGGAAATGGGTGAAAATAATGTTTATGTAGAGATTGGAAGAGTGGACCATTGCCAAAGTTGAAATGGGTGAAAAGACAACGTTTATGTAGAGATTGGAAGAGTGGACCATTGCTAAAGTGGAAATGGGAGAAAATAATGTTTATGTGGAGATTGGAAGAGTGGACCATTGCTAAAGTAGAAATTGTCAGAAAGACAACGTTTATGTAGAGATTGGAAGAGTTGACCATTGCCAAAGTGGAAATGGGTGAAAAGACAACGTTTAAGCAGAGATTGGAAGAGTGGACCATTGTAAAGTAGTAGAAATTGTCAGAAAGACAACGTTTATGTAGAGATTGGAAGAGTGAACCATTGCTAAAGTGGAAATGAAAGAAAATAATGTTTATGTTAAGATTGAAAGAGTGGACCATTGCTAAAACGGAAATGGATGAAAAAAGGCAACGTTTATGTAGAGATTGGAAGAGTGGACCATTGCTAAAGTGGAAATGGGAGAAAATAATGTTTATGTAGAGATTGAAAACGTAGACCATTGCTAAAGTGGAAATGGGAGAAAATAATGTTTATGTGGAGATTAGAAGAGTGGACCATTGCTAAAGTGGAAATGGGGAAAAAAATGTTTATGTAGAGATTGGAAGAGTGGACCATTGCTAAAGTAGAAATTGTCAGAAAGACAACGTTTATGTAGAGATTGGAAGAGTGGACCATTGCTAAAGTGGAAATGGGAGAAAAGAATGTTTATGTAGAGATTAGAAATTGTCAGAAAGACAACGTTTATGTAGAGATTAGAAGAGTTGACCATTGCCGAAGTGGAAATGGGTGAAAAGACAACGTTTATGTAGAGATTGGAAGAGTGGACCATTGCTAAAGTAGAAATTGTCAGAAAGACAACGTTTATGTATAGATTGGAAGAGTTGACCATTGCCAAAGTGGAAATGGGTGAAAAGACAACGTTTATGTAGAGATTGGAAGAGTGGACCATTGCTAAAGTAGAAATTGTCAGAAAGACAACGTTTATGTAGAGATTGGAAGAGTGGACCATTGCTAAAGTAGAAATTGTCAGAAAGACAAAGTTTATGTAGAGATTAGAAGAGTGGACCATTGCACAAGTGGAAATAGGTGAAAAGACAACGTTTATGTAGAGATTGGAAGAGTGGACCATTGCTAAAGTAGAAATGGGAGAAAAGACAACGTTTAAGTAGAGATTAGAGGAGTGGACCATTGCCAAAGTGGAAATGGGTGAAAAGCCAACGTTTATGTAGAGATTGGAAGAGTGGACCATTGCTAAAGTGGAAATAGGAGAAAATAATGTTTATGTAGAGATTGGAAGAGTGGACCATTGCTAAAGTGGAAATGGTCAGAAAGACAACGTTTATGTATAGATTGGAAGAGTGGACCATTGCTAAAGTGGAAATGGGTGAAAAGACAACGTTTATGTAGAGATTGGAAGAGTGGACCATTGCTAAAGTAGAAATTGTCAGAAAGACAACGTTTATGTAGAGATTGGAAGAGTGGACCATTGCTAAAGTGGAAATGGGAGAAAAGAATGTTTATGTAGAGATTGGAAGAGTGGACCATTGCTAAAAGTAGAAATTGTCAGAAAAACAACGTTTATGTATAGATTGGAAGAGTTGACCATTGCCAAAGTGGAAATGGGTGAAATGACAACGTTTATGTAGAGATTGGAAGAGTGGACCATTGCTAAAGTAGAAATTGTCAGAAAGACAAAGTTTATGTAGAGATTAGAAGAGTGGACTATTGCACAAGTGGAAATGGGTGAAAAGACAACGTTTATGTAGAGATTGGAAGAGTGGACCATTGCTAAAGTAGAAAAGGGAGAAAAGACAACGTTTATGTAGAGATCGGAAGAGTGGACCATTGCCAAAGTGGAAATGGGAGAAAAGACAACGTTTTATGTAGAGATTGGAAGAGTGGACCATTGCTAAAGTGGGAATGGGAGAAAATAATGTTTATGTAGAGATTAGAAGAGTGGACCATTGCTAAAGTGGAAATAGGAGAAAATAATGTTTATGTAGAGATTGGAAGAGTGGACCATTGCTAAAGTAGAAATTGTCAGAAAGACAACGTTTATGTATAGATTGGAAGAGTGGACCATTGCTAAAGTGGAAATGGGTGAAAAGACAACGTTTATGTAGAGATTGGAAGAGTTGACCATTGCTAAAGTGGAAATGGGAGAAAATAATGTTTATGTAGAGATTGGAAGAGTGGACCATTGCCAAAGTGGAAATGGGTGAAAAGACAACGTTTATGTAGAGATTGGAAGAGTGGACCATTGCTAAAGCGGAAATGGGAGAAAATAATGTTTATGTAGAGATTGGAAGAGTGGACCATTGCCAAAGTGGAAATAGGTGAAAAGACAACGTTTTATGTAGAGATTGGAAGAGTGGACTATTGCTAAAGTGGAAATGGGAGAAAATAAAGTTTATGTAGATTGGAAGAGTTGACCATTGCTAAAGTGGAAATAGGAGAAAATAATGTTTATGTGGAGATTGGAAGAGTGGACCATTGCTAAAGTGGAAATGGGAGAAAATAATGTTTATGTTCAGATTTGAAGAGTGGACCATTGCTAAAGTGGAAATGGGAGAAAATAATGTTTATGTAGAGATTTAAAACGTAGACCATTGCTAAAGTGGAAATGGGAGAAAATAATGTTTATGTGGAGATTAGAAGAGTGGACCATTGCTAAAATGGAAATGGATGAAAAAGCAATGTTTATGTAGAGATTGGAAGAGTGGACCACTGCTAAAGTAGAAATTGTCAGAAAGACAACGTTTATGTAGAGATTGGAAGAGTGGACCATTGCCAAAGTGGAAATGGGTGAAACGACAACGTTTATGTAGAGATTGGAAGAGTGGACCATTGCTAAAGTGGAAATGGGAGAAAATAATGTTTATGTAGAGATTGGAAGAGTGGACCATTGCCAAAGTGGAAATGGGTGAAAAGACAACGTTTATGTAGAGATTGGAAGAGTGGACCATTGCTAAAGTGGAAATGGGAGAAAATAATGTTTATGTGGAGATTGGAAGAGTGGACCATTGCTAAAGTGGAAATGGGTGAAAAGACAACGTTTATGTAGAGATTGGAAGAGTTGACCATTGCCAAAGTGGAAATGGGTGAAACGACAACGTTTATGTAGAGATTGGAAGAGTGGACCACATTGCCAAAGTGGAAATGGGTGAAAAGACAACGTTTATGTAGAGATTGGAAGAGTGGACCATTGCTAAAGTGGAAATGGGAGAAAATAATGTTTATGTAGAGATTGGAAGAGTGGACCATTGCTAAAGTGGAAATGGGAGAAAATAATGTTAATGTAGAGATTGGAAGAGTGGACCATTGCTAAAGTGGAAATGGGAGAAAAGAATGTTTATGTAGAGATTGGGAGAGTGGACCATTGCTAAAGTGGAAATGGGAGAAAATAATGTTTATGTGGAGATTGAAAGAGTGGACCATTCCTAAAATGGAAATGGATGAAAAGGCAATGTTTATGTAGAGATTGGAAGAGTGGACCAATGCCAAAGTTGAAATATGAGGAAAGACAGCATTTATGTAGAGATTGGAAGAGTAGGCCATTGCTGAAGTGGAAATGGCAGAAAAGACAGTGATTATGCAGAGATTCGAAGAGAGGGGTTATGAAGGAGACAGAGAAAAGAGAGAAAGGGAATTAGAGAAAAATCGTATTTTCTTTCTTTTAGCTAAAAAGACCGGGCTAAGGGTTTGCATTAAGAAGTCACTAAGGCTGTCTCTACTTTTCAAAGTATTAAATAACTCTTGTTAAGAAATCTGATTATTAAAATAATTAAAATGTTAGGACTATTTCTCATCATTTCACTAAATTAACCATTAAATTGAATGTTTTTCTTGCGATAAAATAACAGTAGTAATTGTCAATAATTTCAACTGCTACATGTAAGTTACATTGTAACAACGAATTTTAATGCAAAGTTGAATTGTTTTACAAACAAACATTGTGAAGGAATCCTGTATAGAGTTATATTAAAAGAAGTAGCCATAAACGGGTTCAAAACGAATTATTTGTACTTAAAAACATAATTTGTATTTTTTTTTTTGACAATAAAAACAATACGTAAATGCATTTAAATGGGCATAGAAATCCATCGTAGTTACTTAGTCTATGGTGAAATAAAACTTATTTTTTTCGTAAGTCATCGCCGTATAAATTATTTATTTAATTTTAAAAAATAGTCAGAAGTTTTAATTATTTCTTTTTTTATTGGAAAAATGTTGAAATAAAAATTAACCGGCAGTTAAGTTGACTCGTGAAATCTTCAAAGTATAAGGTAAGCTTTTTTCCAAATGGATTCAATGTGTTTACAGTATAGTGTGACTGGCGACACAGATGATCCCTGCTAGGTATCTAGTTGTGCAAAATTGTCGAAATTTGGAGAGGAGAGTTATGGAATGTGTATAAAAGAGAAAAACTAATTAGTGAAAAATCGTTTATTTTTTCTTGTAGCTATAAAGACCGGGTGGAAGGTTTGCATGAGGAAGTGACTAAGAGTGTATTCTTTTTATAAAGCATGAGGTACGTTGTTTTTTACAAAGACATGTCGTCAATCTGTTTACAGACTTTGAAGATGATGTTTCATGGGAGGGTTGACCTTTTATGAGTGCTCAGAACTATCCCTCAGCCCGACAGAGGAAAGGCCACTGCTGTCACAGTGTCAGACTGATTATCAAGAATGTATCACTGAATTGTGTGTATAATGTTTGAAATTAGCTCTCTGCTTCCTAAGTAATTGGCTAGTGTCAAAAATGCACCCATTTTATACAGTTGGATCAGCTACTGCTGATAGCATTGCCTCGATACGCTGTCTATCTCTATGCATAGGAGCTGTCGAAAGGTTAATGTCTGGTTTTGTTATTGGGAGTGCCGAGTTGTTATCGGGGACACAACTATAGAAAATGAGACGAAGTCCATTTCTAATACATAAAACAACTTTGTTGAGTCTTCCCTGTTAGTACGTGAACAAAACGGAAAGAGGGTAGTATGTCCATGAGTATGGATGAAGACAAAAGTAAAGGAAGTCTATTACTATAATTTCCCATGAGTAGGGAAGTGAGAATAGTTTGTAATATAGAATGGTTGTACATTGGCTACGGTGTCTGGATGTGTCCATGCGTATATTAAGTATGTGTATCTGTACACAGATGTGAAAGTTAGTTCACATGTGAGCAGTTATGTGTGTGTGTGTGTGTGTTATATTAAATCCACATGTATGAGGCAGAAGCCATTTTGAATCCTTGTCTTCTTGTCAAAGTCGAACCCAGGAATAAAGGCCCGGGAAGATGTCTGTTGCGTCCCTAGAGAGAATTGACGTGTGTTTGGCTGTGCCAAACAAGGAAAGAGAAAGAGAGAGAGAGGCGTCTCGTGTCGAAGAAGAAAAAGAGAGAGAGAGAAAGCGGATGGCGCTCAAGTGTTTATATAGCCATCCGAGATTCGCCTGAGAAAGCCATTGATTGGTTTAGCCAAGGAGGAAGTAGATTGCTTGAACCAATCAGCAGGCAGCTAAGAAGTAATTGATATTTAAACAATATGGCGTCGGTTCGTCAGCCTGTAGCAAACTGCTACACAACAACTGCAGCAAAACAGTTTAAGGATAATAACTTATGAATAATAAATTTAAACCTACAAAAAAGTTTTCATAATTAAACCAGGTCTTTTAATATAAAATCGACCATAATGGGGCATGTGTGCTGTCAGCAATTTTGTATTTTACAATGATTAATAGTAAGAGTAAAAAAAAGTACTTTTAGTTCAAGCATTTTTTTTTTACCATTCCAAATTACAACTGAACTTTAGATATGTGTAATAAAAGCCAAAAAGGAAAGATAACTTTTCAAATAGTGGCTGATAAATTACCTCCCTTGTACAAATAATCCACATGACAGGTTTTTTTAGTTTTTTTATTTTCATCTCTATATTAATAGAATTATGTGACCACTGCTGTTTCTAGCCTCTATGTGACTTACATTTTTTTCTTCAATCGACTACTTATTAAAACCAAAAATGCAATAGCCAACTTTTAAAAAATCTCATTAAAAACGTTGTTTTTTTTGGTTTGTTTTACGGCATATCAACCATCTTTGGGTCATTTAATGCCGAATCAAGTTGTTGAATGGTATTTTATGGGTAGGACGATTTCATTTTTTAATTGGTAATATGCTCTAAAAAGTTTTGTTTATTTTAATTCATTTATATTTTTATAGTTTTAACAGCATGTCAAAACTTAGGGTTATTTTATGCCGAAATATTTATGGAAATTGGGGGGGGGTTTCCCCTTTTTATTTTTATTTATATATATGTAAAGTTTTTTTTTTTTTTAATTTATATATATATATGTAATGTTTTTTTTATATTCTTGGGTAGAGTCCGATTTTTTTGAAGTATGAGAGTAAGATGTGGGGATTGTTTTTTTTCAAAAAGATCTTCAATATTTTTTTCTTCATAGTAGTTATTTCTTATTGTTGTAAAATCGATGCAGTCGACTAAAATGTGTTTGATTGTGAGTAGGGTTTGGCATGGTATGCAGATGGGTTGGTTTTCCTTTCTCAAGAGATATGAGTGTATGCCCCATTTTTATTCTTGTTAAAGTAACCTCTTCTTTTCTGTTAAGTTTGGTGTTTTGTTTATGCCTATTAATTACAAAATTAAATCAACCAGAATGCATTTAGATTTCTTAATAACAAGTCAGCTATTTTAACGTTTTGCTAATAGTAAAAGAAAAAAAAAAGTTTGTTTTTTTTCTTTTTCACGACACTTCGAAATTTGAAACAAATTTAGAAGCATTTAAACTGTCTAATAGAAAATCATTTCTGGTTTTAAATTCTTAGCAAATCTTCATGTATTAAAAGATTGAAAGTTTTGGAAGCTCGTATTTACATCCAATAATTTTGTAAAAAGATATATTACTAAAACATTACCGTAAAAAAATAATTACATTTTGGTTCAGTTAATAATTTAATAACGATATCGTAATATTTAAAGTTAACTTTCAAAATCCTATTTAAAATAAAATTGTTAAGTACAACTCGTCATCTAATAACACACACACCCATATATTTTAAAGTTATGACTCACTCCACAGATCCAACATTAAGTCAACCTGAAGGCGGACTTAATCGGCATCAAGTCACCACAAACCTTGGAATTCCACTCTCCACTGTTAACGGAATGATTGCCACATTCATCAGAAAGAGAAAATAATCATTTTGCCTAAGTCAACTCGAACCCTTTGACAGCAGTCTTTGTTATAAGGGTATTTATATATACTTCTGTCATGCCTGTCTACTTATATATATATTTATTTCATGATTTTTTTGCAAGTACAACATTTTATTATTGCAAGCACGAAGGGAAGACGAATTCTATCGTTCATGATTAAAAGTTAACCAAGAGAAAAAAAAAATGCTCACTCGTTATACCATCTCAAAATCTTGGAGACGATCCATGTTCGTCTTAAACGTCCCTCCCTTTGCAAGCAAAGGGAATGTCTATTTGGACTAGATGTGATCAGTCTCTAAGATTCATCCTTCATTGTACATATAACATAAAGCTATTTTATTTTCTGTACTCTCTCTTTTCACCCCGTTTTTTTTTTTAAAATCCCTTGTTTGTTTTTAATCCCTTGATACAGCCTTTGTTAAGAGAGGACGAAACCAGTCGCCTGACATTTTTCTTCTTCTCTTGATTAACTTTTAATCATGAACGATAGAATTCGTCTTCCCTTCATGCTTGCAATATATATATATATATATATATATATATATATATATGAGGATAAAATGCATGATATATCATAAAATGAAAAGCTGTGAAGACAGTATGTGTGAAAAAGACCAAAGGATAAACCAATTAAATACAGGATATTTTTGATTTATTCCTGTATTTAATTTGTTTTTCTTTGTTTTTTTGTTGTCACACACACACACACACAGGCATCATTTTCTCTTTAATTGAATATGACAGACAACTTATGCCTGGATATCTTTGAGGATCCTTTCCATTAGCCGAATCAGGATCTTTGTTTCAGTGGGGAATTGGCTGATGAATCTGTCATAATCGTTGATATATTCCAAGTACTTTCGGGTCCATTTTCAGGGGAATCAGGTAAAGAGTTTTGGCAGGAGTTACATTATTAATACGGAACTAAAGTTAGCATTATACACATTTTAGAATGTTAGCGCTAGTATTAAAGTTGATTCTGTTAATGGTTGGTATTCTGGTTTTGATATATAAAGCTTTTTTTATTTAGGTGGTGAGTTATGGCGCTGGTAGAGGATAAATGCATTGGTAGTCAAGCCAATGTATATGTTTGTTTCGCTGTTGGAGACAGTCTCGCAATCGGCATTTGAATTCATAAACAAGGTTCATCCTAACCAAAACTCTGGTCAAGGGGGAAGAATTATTAGTAATAATAAGGTTAGCGGTTTTGAATTTACTGCAGTAAATGAGAAGTTTTATTTTTTTATTTGGGTCGGTAGGGAGTACGTTTTTATTAATAATATTTTTTTAATACCTGTTCATCAATTTTATAATTATGATGAAACTGGTTTCGGAAAAATAATTTTATAAATCTGTTAAGTGACAGATTGGATTTATTAATATTGTCGTGAAGAGTATTTTTAAACTGTCTAATTTGTTGGTCAATTATAGAGAAGCCATTATTTATTAGAGTTTGTTTGCTATTGTTGAGAAGATAGTTCAGAAGGATGAAATTAGCTTGGCTCGAGTTAATTAGTTTTTAATAATACCTATTTTATATCTGAAGGGGCATTTGCTAAATCATCGGTGCATTATATATATATATATATATATATATATGTGTGTGGGTTCTACAAAAAAAAAAAAAAATTTATATCCGAAAATGTTCCAAATTGTATTAATTTTGAAAAAAATAAAAATAAAAAATACAATAAAACTTATTAGGAACATTTTGTTTGCCTGTAAGACAAGGAGAAATTATTGGTATTTACTGATATATGAGAGTAAATAGATTGGAAGAACAGAAGAAAACTATGGTCGTGGTCGTTCAACGAAATAGGAAACCTTAAAATGAAAGAACAGATGAAAGGTATGGATTGATTGTTCCTTTGGCCTTTGGAATGCCCCTACAAAAAAAGTCAGGAAAATTTTTTTTTTTTAAAGTGATTTTTAATAAAAATATTGCATCTTAAAACGTGGTCTTAAAGGCATTTGTTTGTCTGTTTTTCAAAGTTTCTAAATTTCATAAAGATGCTTCCAGGAACTTTTGTCACATTTTATTATTACATAAGCAACCACGCGCTCCCCAAAAGTTCACATTTAGAAAAGGGACGTTGCTCATTTCTATCACACTGCAACAAAATTTGCTGCGACTTCAACAAGATCGATGTGAAAACATCATCACGGAAAAAAAAAGGTATGATCTTTAATTTGATTCAGACTCTCCTTTCTCTGAAGAAGGATGTTTTATCATCCGAAATTAATAAGAAAAAAAGTAAAAAACAATTTAAAAAAAATGATTTTTGATAAAAATATTGCATCTTAAAACGTGGTCTTTTTAAAAAATTTATATATATATATATATATATATATATATATATATATATATATATATATATATATATATAGTCTCGGAAGTTTCTCAACCATTAAAACTAAAAAAAAAACCCCAAAAAACCCCTTAAGTCCCAGATCGTTCAGTGGAAAATCACTCATGTAAGTCAATTTAGTTTTTACAGTTATTATATTAGTTTGCTTCTAACATTATTTAAGGGATCATCAGTTGTTTACCATGAAAAACTGTTTCGGGAATTTAAAAACAAGACAGTATTTAATTTCATGGCTTCCCAGCAGAGTTGATCAGACCCCACTTCCCTTAAAAGGCAAAAACATAAACGTTCCGTATACTAAATCTAAGTTTTGTTTCGTATAAATATTTTGCTAACTTATATTAGTTATTTAAAAAAAAAAAATAAATAAATAAAAAATAAATATATATATATATATACATGATTGTTTTCATTCAAACAGACGTACAAAATCTGCGATACTGACATGTCGATGTGATCGATCTACAGACGTTAAAAGCTGAGATCTCATCAGGAAGAATTAGGATTTGATCCTCCCTCAGATAGTATTTGGGAATAAGTAATCTATAAGCTATTCCCAAATATCATCTGAATGAAAGGATCAAATCCTAATTCTGCCTGATACTGTAGATCGATAACATCGACATGCCAGTGTAGCAGATTTTGTACATGACTGTTTGAATAAGAACAATCATATACATAAATCTTTACTTGATATTGAGCACTTTTTATAAGCTCGGTTGAAATTCTTTGGATTCATATCCTGTGGATGTTTACTTTACCTGGATTACTATATATATATATATATATATAATATATCTCTTCTTATAAATAAAGTAGCTCCAAACTACTAAGCATTTCTATTTACTAAAAACAAAGCCATTAAATCAAATGGTTTCACGTGATCACTGAATGAAAACAAACCCAGCAGAGACATAGTAGATAGTTTAATATGAATCGATTATTTACCCCAAACAAAGTATTTTCATTCTATGAAAGAGAAATATGAATTATCGAAGGCGAATGAATTAAACTTTAAAACACAAAAATATCACCTAGAAATTATTGTGATTTTTTGGGGTGCATGGCTCTATGTGTGTGGGTACCTAAAACAATCCATTATCGTCAAATCTTTAAAACCTTTTCATTTCATTATTGAATTATTTATTTATTTTTTGAATAGGATTTTAATAGTTAAATCTAAATATTACGGTATCGTTTGGTTAATTTTGAATTATATATATATATATATATATATATAAAGTTAATCCAACAGAACATATAAGATATATATATATATATATATATAGTCATCCACATACAGACTGTTTTGCTGTATCACAGCTCATGAGTGCGGCTAAACCAGCTAGTGTCTCAAGCTGGGATTGAAACTCAACCGTTGAGCTGACGGTTGGCGCCTCTACCCTTACACTATCATATGACACTGGCTGAATGTAAGTGATATCTACAATGTAAACATTGTCAAGTACCAGGAGCTTGAATTAGTTTTACCCAATTGTGTAAGAAATTGCGAAAACATGGGATTATCTGGCAAACGGTCTCGGTGCGCGCTTTGCAGGGCTGGACCGCCCCCAAAATGGCAAGATGGCGTCGGTGGCTTAATATTACCAGGTGATCACGGGAAAATCTCGTGTTCTCTCGCGCACACGAGAGTCCGGTTTGAAATAAAAGCGGGTCGCTGGAGGCAAGATGGCGGAGGAAAAACGTAGTCAACGGAAGACGATGGCGACGCTTTTAAAGAAGAAGAAGACATGGAAGAAGAAGACGTTGGAGAAGAAGGCGGTGTGCACTATTTAATCCAGAGTCCCTTGCGAGTGTTGTTCCGGTGTCTACTAAAAAGAGTTTCTTGGGCGTTTTCGACCGTCGTTGAGATTTTTCTGCTACAAACACTGGCATCTAAACGTACGACAGGGAAAATAACTTTTCCTGCTACACCAATGAGCTATGCCTTAAAGCTAATGGCAGTTGACGATATCCTTACAAATAAGCTCTACCCAAGAAAGGGAGCTTTATCGAGAGAGAAAGAGAGATTGAAAGAGACTGGGTTAGCAATAAACTTTCCTTCTCTCTGTGAGCTTTGTTATTACTATTTTGATCGGTATATCTGTCATTCTAACAACAGCCGTCAGTTTTGAACAATACAATTATCAATATTTTGTTTTGCTAACGTTAAAAAAAATATAGGGAGGACAATAGATTCAGTGAACGCACTTTGTATTTGATTGGCTTAAAATAAACATTCTTGCATTTATTGATTTTACCGGAAATGTTGCATGGAGCCACGTGATTACAAATCATTTTAAACCATTTTTGGGGAGGGGTCGGCAAAAGGTGAACATCTGGTTCGCTTTTTAAAAATTTTTATTTATTTTTTATTTTTTTATTTTTATTATTTTTATTACTTTTATTATAATAATAATAATAATAATAGTAATAATAATAATAATAATAATAGTAGTAATAGTAATAATAATAATAGTAATAATAATAATAATAGTAATAATAATAATAGTAATAATAATAATAGTAATAATAATAATAGTAATAATAATAATAATTGGTTTTAGTGCTGAAAGTGTTAATATTAAAAAACTTCACAGCTGAAGAGTTCCAATTGAATTCTTCTTCAGAGAGAATACATTTAATACTTATACAATAGATATAATGTTTTCCTTTATTTAAAAATGAAAAGAGTTATGCATGCCTTTATGACAAAATTGCAAGCATAGAAGAAAGCAGGTGTTAGTCGCAATAGGTTTCAGACGATGACATGAAGACAAGGTGTAAATTTAGCAGCCGATAAAGAACTACAGTTAAAAACAGGTGAAATATCAATTAGTCAACGGGTTCAGAAAGCCGATAATCTATGAGCATATCGAATACGGCTCTTCAAGCTCATCACACTGTTACACTCTCTGGCACAGTAATAGAAGACATCTGGTCCTATGCAAGTAGTTGATTGGGCTCTCTCTTTTTTTTTACTTTTACTTTGTAAAGTAGTCGAAGTTCTCAGAAATCAAGAGTCCCCTTCCTGGGGCTAACACATGATCTCTATATGAGATACATAGATATTTGAATATTCCATTAAAGTCCTCTTTTACTTGTCAAACGTTGAGTTAGTAAAGAAGTTAAATACATTAATTTTCCTCTTCCCAATTAACTACGTTATAGTATATATTTCTTGTGGTCTCTTGGTATTACCGGATCCAGGACAAAAATTCATCTAGTCTGGAGTATCCAGCATAGTGATGTTACTAGAGGCAGCAAGCATCACTTGGAGAAGGTGCACTATTCCCAGTACAAACCATTGTGGTTAGCCATATCGAGGGGGTCTTACTTGGGTTTCAAATACTATGTTATATTGAATATTTGGTCAGGGTTTTTTTTACTTGTAGGGTGAAGTATTCTCATGGCAGGATGTCCTGACAAACACCTGTACAGAGAGACCTTAGACACTCGAGGACAATGTCTAGTAGGCATTCAAGTTCTCTCTTGTAAGCATTCAAGTTCTCTCTTGTAAGCATTCAAGTTCTCTCTTGTAAGCATTCAAGTTCTCTCTTGTAAGCATTCAAGTTCTCTCTTGTAGACATTCAAGTTCTCTCTTGTAAGCATTCAAGTTCTCTCTTGTAGACATTCAAGTTCTCTCTTGTAAGCATTCAAGTTCTCTCTTGTAAGCATTCAAGTTCTCTCTTGTAGACATTCAAGTTCTCTCTTGTAGACACTCAAGTTCTCTCTTGTAGACATTCAAGTTCTCTCTTGTAAGCATTCAAGTTCTCTCTTGTAGACATTCAAGTTCTCTCTTGTAAGCATTCAAGTTCTCTCCAGTAGACATTCTCAAGTTCTCTCTTGTAGACATTCAAGTTCTCTCTTGTAAGCATTCAAGTTCTCTCTAGTAGACATTCAAGTTCTCTCTTGTAAGCATTCAAGTTCTCTCTTGTAAGCATTCAAGTTCTCTCCAGTAAGCATTCAAGTTCTCTCTTGTAGACATTCAAGTTCTCTCTTGTAGACATTCAAGTTCTCTCTTGTAGACATTCAAGTTCTCTCTTGTAAGCATTCAAGTTCTCTCTTGTAAGCATTCAAGTTCTCTCCAGTAGACATTCAAGTTCTCTCCAGTAGACATTCAAGTTCTCTCCAGTAGACATTCAAGTTCTCTCTTGTAGACATTCAAGTTCTCTCTTGTAAGCATTCAAGTTCTCTCTTGTAAGCATTCAAGTTCTCTCTTAAAAGCATTCAAGTTCTCTCTTGTAAGCATTCAAGTTCTCTCTTGTAGACATTCAAGTTCTCTCTTGTAAGCATTCAAGTTCTCTCCAGTAGACATTCAAGTTCTCTCCAGTAGACATTCAAGTTCTCTCTTGTAGACATTCAAGTTCTCTCTTGTAGACATTCAAGTTCTCTCTTGTAAGCATTCAAGTTCTCTCTTGTAGACATTCAAGTTCTCTCTTGTAAGAATTCAAGTTCTCTCTTGTAAGCATTCAAGTTCTCTCTTGTAGATATTCAAGTTCTCTCTTGTAGACATTCAAGTTCTCTCTTGTAGACATTCAAGTTCTCTCTTGTAGACATTCAAGTTCTCTCTTGTAGACATTCAAGTTCTCTCTTGTAAGCATTCAAGTTCTCTCTTGTAAGCATTCAAATTCCCTCCTGTAGGAATTCAAGTTCTCTTATCTTTGTGGACTCTCATATGACATCTCAAACCTGGAACCGGTAGGAACTCTTAGTCAAATAGGTTGCAGGTGGCTATCCTGACACCACAAATTCCAGGACCCTTATTGCCATTGATTCAGATATGATTATTTTCAATCATTGAGAGTGTTGGCTTTTTAGGTTTTGCCAGCAAATTCACACAAGGTGCAGACATATGAAGATGCTGTTCCAAGCAAATTATTTTAAGTGATGACAGATTTTGCAGACGTCCAAAATGAAGATAAAATCAACATCTTTGGATGCCGATGAAGCCACAGGTGTTCATCAGAGTTTCCATCTCCTAGGGAGATTCTGTAACAACAGCTAAAAGGCAGACCACTCTCTGTGGACTAATCACGCACCTGGACACTAATCCAGGAATGTTCATGTTTCTGTGCATACATTCATATATATATATATATATATATATAATTATTTTTATTTACACAGACATGTACAAAATCTGCGACACTGGCATGTCGATGTTATCGATCAAGAGCTATTACAAACTGAGATCTCATCAGGCAGAGTTAGAATCCGATCTTAACCCTAGATCATATTGGGAAAGAATGAAATGGAGAAAGAAAGAAAAAGAAAAGAAATTTAAATTTCAAAATTTAGGGAGTCACGTGGTTGGGACCGTTAAGAATCAAAAATATTAAAGTCCAAAACCAAAATACAAAAAATAATAAAAAATATTAATATAAAATATAAAATAAATTAGAAAAGAAAGGTAGAAATAAAAAGGATAGATAGATAGATAGATAGAAGTCATTTGCGGCCCAGACGGAGAGTAGGGGAGGGAGGTACATACAACTGAATGTGTCAAAAAACTCGAAAAGTTTTTTTTCTCATCGGATTTTTTTACATGTCTGTGTAAATAAAAATAATTATATAAAAAAGCTCTATTGGATATTGGGCACTTTTTATAAACCCGGTTAAAATTCTTTGGATTACTACCCTGTGGATGTTTTACCTGGATTATTATTACCTCCCTCCTCCACCCCTCCACTCCCTTACTCATTGCTATCATTTTCCAAATATTTCATACCCTATCACAACAAATCCTCCCTCTCCCCCTCACCCATTCCCCCTCTCAACTATTTCTCTCATACCCTCACTCTTCCATAACCCCTAATTTTCTCAAAACGCTCTCTAAGACCATAACTTTCGCCCATCCACCAAAATCACAGCCCCCCCTCCTTCTCTACCCACCCTCCTTTTCTCTGCATACACCCCCCACACACAAACATTCCAACTTACTTTTTCCCCTTCAGTCTTGACCGCAGCCATCTGGTCAAACATCTCCTCCCCCCACTCCCTCTCTGCCATCCACTTTATCCTTGCTCATCCCCTCACCTCTTTCTCTTACTACAGCCACAGTAGTCCTTGCTCACCCCCATCTTTCCACTTCTTCCCCACTCATTTTCTTCCAGATTCATTTTTATTCTTCTCCAAGTACGGACGTCCACTCAGTAGTGGCCATTATATTATATTTTTTTTCCTCCCAATATGTCAACCCTACATGTATTTGTACTTGCATGACATTTTTCTCTATATTATCATCCTGATGAAGTCTTATAAATAAAGACGAAATGTTGATGTACACATAAAAACATCCATTTTTTGGTTTTCCTTTTTCATTTTCCCATCACGTCATATTACCTTCATCCTTCTCCTCCCATATATATATATATATATATATGTTTTTAGCAGTCATTTATATACACAAAAAATACATAAATATATTTAACATTAATAATAAATTGCAAGTTTTAAAAAAATCCAATTTATATAGGCTAGCCACAAGAAATACCATCATTCAAAGAAATAGACCTCATTGCTAACAATACAGTAGCATTCCCACTTCTATACTCCTAGTGAGAGCGGTACTATACTAACACAGTCTAATACAGTCTCCAAAGGGTTTCAATGCTAACTAAATCTGCATATTGCAGACTTAGAGCTTATAAAAGTAGACTATATTATATATATATATATATATATATATATATATATGTGTGTGTATGTGTGTGTGTGTGTGTGTGTATATATATTTCATAAATTTTTTGGGTGGAGAGTACAAAACTTTATTACTGCAATTATGAAGAGAAGACATTTTTCTGTTCATGATTAAAAGTCAAACGAAAATAAACAGCTGACCGGTTCCACCCCCACTCTACAGAGCTAAATTGCGGAATTTGATAAGAACAAAGAAAAAACTATATATATTTCAGATAAAAAGTGTTATATAGATAATTTTTTTCTTTATAGTAGGTTTGAAAAATAACATGAGTTCTCCTTTGACATTCTTCCTTTCATTTTTCTCAATTATCTTTTCCCTCCAACCTTTATTTTATGCCTGTCATTTCATAGCCTCCGTTCAGTCTTGAGAGACAATGGATACCCCCTGTAAGAGAAGAAGCTGCATGTGTAATGGTAAAGCAAGGGTTACGCAATCCGCTAACTACACCTCTCCTGAATCAGCACTGCCTGATTCTAGTGGTAAGAAGAAGTCCCGGACAATTGGAACAATGCCAAGAGCACATACAGCACCTGGTATTCCCAAATTGTCACCCATTTAGTACTGGCCAGGCTCATGGTCGCTTAACATATTATCGTCTGTCATTTAATGTATAATAATTAACATAGCATCTACAATTATTGCCAATATCTCAGTATATGAAGAGTTTATTTGATTGTAACGTTTTGGTCTATCTGCTCTCCTTCCATCTGCAAACAGACGCATGTATAAAAATGATGGGGGGGGGTATCTCACAGTATGATATAAATAATAATTAAAACCCCCTCATGTGAAATTTATTTAGTTTATGCATGTCATATGGCTACAGAATAATTAACACCATCAAAAGAATCACTCTACCTCTTGTCAGCAATGTTTAGAACATGTGGAGAGAAGCAACATTCTGGTTTAACTCGGTTTAACAAAATCTGGACCATTCAATAGACAAAATGCCATGGTTGTGGACTCCGATTGTGACGGAGAAAGTGCGATTCAAAAAGAAATGCTACCACAATTTTTTTGCTGCCAAGAATAAGATCGTTGACCGCTAGCATCAGTATTTCAAAAAAATCTTGACGAGGGAGCCAAACCTCAATGCCAACCCTGTTCAAGGTGGTATACACTCGATCACAGCTGCTGAAGTCTCTTAGGTATTACGAGCAATGTGGCCAGGCAAAGCGACTGGTCCTGATGAAATCGTAACTTAAGTGTGATGTTCTGAAACCTTTCTATGTGGTTGGAGCAGCTCTTGAACCAAATGATCGCAGAAAACAAGGTCCTGGTTGATTCAAACCACAATGTTATGGTGCCAATCATTATAAAAAATATAGGCTTATTGAGTTCTCTTACACACACTTAAAATTTTATAACGAATCGTTGAAAGCAGAATATGGGAGATTGTCACGATTACACAAAATCAGTGTGAATTCATAAAGAAATGCGGCAGAACAGACGCCATCCATGCTATGCGTCTACTGATGGAGAAGGATGTCAAGAGGTCGAAACAGATGCATATTGCCTTCCTTGATCTTGAAAAGGCCTTCAACCGTATAATGAGATAAGCAGAAGCCCTGCACAATGATCTTCGTAAAACCAGCTTTAACCTGTGATGATGTCAAAGAAGGAAGTCATAGACGAAAAGCTCTGGTGATGCCACATGGAGAAAAAATCAATTATTGTGGACCCTGTCATAGCTTAGGACTACAGTAAAAGAAAGGAAGAAGGGTCGGTACAATTTATATATCTCCTTCAGAATAATTGAAGGGATTACAAACTTATCCTCACGACCGCCGAGCCTGGAGAGAAGGACTTTGATCAAGACTGACAGACAGGACCCAACCTCTTATAGAGAACTAATCAAAGGCCTGTTAAAAATAAATCGGATGATGATGATGATATATATATATATATATAAAAGTCAGTTTATATTATATTCCAATAACCATATCACTAATTGACAATCATCGAGCTGAATCTTTTAAGGAGACTGCAAAGTAAAAGGGTATTGATAGTATATGCTAATACATATATTGTCATTAATAATTATATATATATATATATATATATATATATATATATATATATTTCAGACTACCTCAGCGTCAGCAAGAGAATGGTAGAAATAGTCAGAAAGGAACTGAAAGATTCAGGATTGGACTATGAGGTGACATCGGCAATCTGACACTGTTGGAAAGCTAAAGTTTTTCACTGAAGTTCAGGAGATCATTGACAATAAAGTCGATACATGCCATTGCAAGGGATGAAGGCATAGATAAAAAGCTCATTAAGCTGGTGATGTATGACGGCTTCGATTACATTTAAGACAAGATGAGTAGAAGAAGAATTCCTGTCAGATGCAAAAAAAAGCAATTGAAGTAAGCAAAGAAATGCCTACTGGCGCCAGACATGCTACGGGGTTTCTCCAACGAGAAAAACTGCCAAGACCAGAAGATCAATTCTTGGAACAAGGAGTGGCTTGCTGTCTCATCCAGACACGTGACGAGACTCATGCAGACAAAGATTGCAGCAACAACCATGGTCTTGGTCTTGGTCTTCGGTGTAGTCAGCAATGAAGTTGATATCATGCCACCCTATTTCTTCCCTGAGGGCCTCAGGCTGATGGCTACATTTGCGTTCTAAGCAAAGTAGTAAATCTATGAATCGACCAGGTAATTGCAAGACAGCTGTAGTGTGGCAACACAACTCAGCGTCATGCTATACCAGCAAAAAGAGCCAGAGACTTTTCGAGCACATTTCACATGACATCTGCCCTCACAGCTCACCTTACTGTAAGGTCAACTTTGTCGCTGTGGAGAAGTACATGAACACTTTTAAGCAGTACAATTCTGATAAAACTTCTTTTTTTTTAATGTCCAAGTTTGTGTACACCAGCAAAAAATCAGCAAGGGGAATAATTCATATTATGTGTAAAGAGGAGGGGGGGGAGGAACAAACACATACCACTTGTAGGGCAGGGTCTCCCCCATGACAACCGACGCAAAAAAAAAAATAAATAAAAAAAAAAAACAAAAATAAAAAAAAAAAAACAAAAAAAAAAAACAAATAAAACACTGATCTACTTTTAGCACCAAATTTTGATATTGTCTTTGGACATATTGTACTCATTCTATTTTTCCACATCTATTTAATAGATTTTATATCTATCAGCATAGAAATAAAAATAATAAATAAGGAAATGGACAACATCTTTGAAGCCCCCATGAGAATGTATTTAAGTGAAATATTTTTGAAATCAACACATAATTCAATTTAATTAAAAAATCATTTATTTTTATTTTTTTTGCAAGCTTTCGTTGTAAAACAAATTTGTCAGGTGAGACTGTCTTATAGTTTTTTTAATTTTCTTCTTCTTCTTAATTTTGATGGTATTAACCCCGAGGGGTTGAATCACGATAGAGGCAGAAAAACACGTCAAGTTGTAAAAGACGTTAGAATAAGCAGAGTCCAGTCGATTTCTGGCGCAGATTGGCACTTTTTGAATAAGGAAATTTACAACATATTTGAAGCACGCATGAAAATGTATTTAAGTGAAATATTGTGGAAAATCAACACTGGTTCAATTTAAATGAAAAAAGTCGTTTATTTAATTTTTTTTTTTGCAAGCTTTCGTTGTAAAACAACTTTTTGAGGCGAGTATAATAAAATCATATAGAGTGTAGAACTGCTTAATAAATTTAATATCTATCAGAATAAAAATAAATATAATAAAATTATATAGAGTGTAGAACTGCTTAATAAATTTAGTATCTATCAGAATATAAATAAATATAATAAAATTATATAGAGTTTAGAATGTAAAAAAATAGAGAGTAACTGAAACCAATTTAGTACTTTTCAGCATGTGCTTGTGTCTGTAGTTATGGTTATTCGGAAGGAGGGGAGTGGAGTTATGAGGATATGAATTGGGTTAAAAAACATTAGTAATGATAGAAAGTTTTAAGATTTTTTATGACTTCTTTGTGTGTAGTGGAATGAGACACTAACAGTTCCAGCTGCAATACAAAGGTCAAACGCCTTTTGGGGCCTAAGTCAAGATGCAGTGGCCGGTTCTGAGGCTGCCGATAGGCTTTTTAGTTAAAGCCAAAGGTAGGTTTATTGAGTAAAAATCGACAGAACATGTCATGAAGACAAACTGACCAAATTTTGATGAAGAAATCTCAAGAAATTCAAATACTCTGTTACTTTTTAATTTTTTTATGGAAATCGCTCCAGACAAGGCATGACGTCATTTGATGTAAGGAGGACTACAGGACAATCTTACGAACAAATATCGTCTGCATATAAAGTTGTAGTGGTTTTCTGTTCACAAACTCTCAAGGTTTTGAAAAAAAGACCTCACATAACTATATCTATTCTGAAACTATATTATCTTGGGTACTTGGATAAGTATATTTCATGTTGATCAAAGGAGATGCAAGATCATCATTGCGCCTGCATTTGCGCTTCACATTCATAAAAAGAAAATACGTTTTACTTTATTTTACTTACAATTTAAAAATTATAGAAATGCAAAAAATAAAAATTAAAAATAGAAATGATATGAGATGAATAGTTTGGAGCAGGATTACACAGGAGACTTCATTCATTCCCGGGAAACGCCGGATGTGCCTCGAGGGAGTTAAAAACTATAAATTTACCAAAATTGATTTTAATTAATGTCACTGTACTTACACCCCCTCCCACCCAAACCAATGCTGATTACATCCTTAGACCGTATCCCCTAAACAGAATGTAATATTATAAAATATAAAAATTAAGAATAAAAATGGGGACATGGTGTTACAAGTTGGGGGCAAGAAGACATAGGATTCATCATTCAATTCTGGTCAATGATGGGTAATCCTGAAAGTATATTCCAAGCATATTTTTTTTGTAATAGATCTGTTGACCTTTCTTTCCTAAATGTTAAACTTTCACAAATCAGACTAAAGTCATATTGTCTTTTTTCTTTATTTCTCAAGCTTTCAAACAACGTTTAGTCATCTTCTGGAAGAATTTGAAAAAAAAAAAACATGGAATATAATCCAATCAAGTGTAGCATAGGTGCTCATATTTGACCTAAAATGGAAAGAGATGTTAAACATGTTAAATGACCTGAAACACTCTGGGTCACCTAGCATCATATCTTACCAGTTTGTAAGTAATTTGGCTTTTTGGCTAAGATCAAGGTGTAGTATCTGTTCCGATGGATACTGCACAAGACTGATCCTGTGCAGTTCTAGGAGGTGCACTCTCCCAGACTTTGCCTTCCCTCTTTGGGGAGGAGTAAGTTTATTGCTTACTGTTTGAGGCGCCCCTACCGGGGAATGCCGACGGGGCTGCCCAGCCAATTTTTAAATGGCCAGAGTGCTCACCTCTCGAGCGCTGGCTTATCTAATCCCACTTTCCCCGACCTTGTGTCACATCTTACCTTGTGGGAGGTAGATAAAAAAAAATAAAAATAAAAAAAAGTAATTGTGTTAAATAAGTCAAAATATATAAATAAAATGCACAACATGCATAGCCGCAATTCGTAATTGTGTTAATTTAAAGTAAGCATATATCTTACAAACTAGACAAGCAGTCATGCAGTCTTTTTATGTGTAATAAGTGTTTTCCTTGTTCGAAAACTGCTGCTATTATTTAGTTAATACGGGTACTCCCCTGAACTGACTTACCTTACATGAATTATCTCCCCTGAACAGACTCGAGAGATCCCATGCATTCTGCCAACTTGTTTACTTTTTGCCCTTATTTAGTCGTCTCCCACGAGAGTAAAATTAGACGCAAGCTACGTTTTAATGTGGGGGGGGGGGAATCCCACTGTCAAAAAGAGAGATTATAAATTGAGAACAAAAATTAAAACTGCCTTAGTTTAGGAGGATTTTTCTCCTGATGCAAGATGCGGAGCTATTAACATCTGAGACTAGGATTCAATCACACCCACCACCAACTTTGTGTAATGTTATTTAATTGTCTGATAAAATGGTAAAAGTTTAATTACTTGAGTCAAATCGTGATCCAGAAGTCTTGTTATCCCTAATAGAAACAACAATAGCGGAACAGTTACCAAAGAACAGCTTCACAAAATATCATACAAGTCACAAGGCCACGAAAATTAACATGTTCATACAGACTTCATCGATGTATGACAATGTCAATCAAAGTGGATAAACAGTATCAACAACTTGTGTTTTTTTTTTTTTTTTTTCCTTTTTTGCTGTTGTTACTTTTCTTTTTGGTAGGGGTGACAAGACTTCAGACCATCTTATAGATGAGAAAGAAATGGAATAGAAATGTCTGAAGAAGAACTTTCAGGTTTCTTTTGAAAGACGTCTACTAAGTTTCTAATTATATATATATATATGATATATATATATATGATATATATATATATATATTTGATATATATATATATGATATATATATATATTTGATATATATGATATATATATATAATATATATGATATATATATATGATATATATAATAATATATATGATATATATATAATATATATGATATATATATAATATATATGATATATATATATAATATATATGATATATATATATAATATATATGATATATATATATAATATATATGATATATATATAATATATATGATATATAATATATATGATATATATATATAATATATATGATATATATATATATAATATATATGATATATATATATAATATATATGATATATATATATAATATATATGATATATATATATAATATATATGATATAATATATATGATACATATATATAATATATATGATATAATATATATGATACATATATATAATATATATGATATAATATATATGATACATATATATAATATATATGATATATATATGATACATATATATAATATATATGATATATATATGATATATATATATGATATATATATGTATATGATATATATATATATGATATATATATATATGATATATATATGTATATGATATATATATATATATGATATATATATATATCATATATATATATATCATATATATATATATATGATATATATATAGGATCAAAATAAACCAAAGTGAAAACTTTTAGTAGATGGAACCTATTGTGAAAAGGATAAGCTCAATATACGAGATAGAGCAATAGTAGAGATAGAAGAAAAAAGAGTGATAAATATGCGACGATTGTCCAAATTTATTTCAAATTTCAATTGTTCAATGCAAGATTAGCCAACTTATCCATCTGTATTTCTCCTCTGATGATAAGATTTCGATCTTTGAAAAGCCTTGGCTTAAGGAAAGAAAAATAAACACTAGTTTATTACTGACAACCTTGCATTGAACAATTGAAATTTGAAATAAATTTGGACAATCGTCGCATATTTATCACTCTTTTTTCTTCTATCTCTATGATATATATATATATATATGATATATATATAATATACATATACATACATATATGATATATATATATATATACATACATGATATATATATACATACATGATATATATATATACATACATAATATATATATATACATACATGATATATATATATACATACGATATATATATATACATACATATATGATATATATATATATACATACATATATGATATGTATATATATACATACATACACATATGATATGTATATATATACATACATACACATATGATATGTATATATATACATACATACACATATGATATATATATAAATATATACATACACATATGATATATATATAAATATATACATACACATATGATATATATATAAATATATACATACACATATGATATATATATAAATATATACATACACATATGATATATATATAAATATATACATACACATATGATATATATATAAATATATACATACACATATGATATATATATAAATATATACATACACATATGATATATATATAAATATATACATACACATATGATATATATATAAATATATACATACACATATGATATATATATAAATATATACATACACACATGATATATATATAAATATATACATACACACATATATATATATATATATATATATATAAATGTTTTGAGGTACAAAACTTATAAATACATTTAAAAAGAATACGCGGAAATCTCTCTAAGGCCCTTTCGACTATCATCTCGTCAGGAGAAAATCGATAGTTTTAATTAATAATAACGTCGAAAGAAAGAGCAAAATGGGGAAATTGAGTGTGCCAAAATTAACGATAAAGCGATATAAATTCAATTTAATGATTTCGTTAAAAGTCGATTAAAAGGCACTACGTTAGGGGATAAAAAAAAAAAAATTAAAAAATTGGGAAGGAGTTCAAAGTTCCCCAAAGAGATTAAGCGATCTTACAAATTCCTTCTGCCGGCACAAGGAAGGTTTTCGAATAGCAATAGAGACAGATTCCAATATTTTCAAATGGTTCTTGGAATCTGCTTGATGCAAGACCTCAAAACGGGAACTGAATATATATATACATATATGGGACCAAGACTACAATAAGGATCCCAGTTCAGTAACACAACACGCGGAACATGTTCCGGAAGTCACCGGTGTCTTTCGGTTGACCTCGCAACGCAACCCAGAAAACACCTTTTTATAAATTGTGCGACACCATCTCTGCACAATATCCATTTGTTTAACTGTATTTTGTTTTAATGTTTTGTTCCCTACATTGTCTCTATCTTTGCCCTTGTAGGGAGGTGAGTAAATAGCGAAGTTTTGTTTTTTAATAAGAAATAACTTATAAAAAGGTTTGTAAATTAAATTATGCATTTGTTAAATCTTATTTCATTTGTTGCTTACAGAAAAAAAAGGACAAAAACTTCATGAACTTTAAATTGCTTCTGTTTAGAAACTGATTTTTGAAGTCTAACTCCGCTCTTGTGGGGAGGCAAAACGAAAGATTTACAAGTCAGCCGATTTTTAAAAAAGCGTATATATTTCGTTTATAAAATAACTTGCGTAATCTTCCGTTTTGCCTCCTCGGGATAGGAGCAAAGTGTAGTATGGAAAAATCTTTCTAAACTGAGGTAAAATCCAGAGTGCCCCTTTTTGGGAAGCTTAATTTTTCCCTACAAAACAGAAGATTACTTAAGTCCGGCGATAAATATTTCATACCACCCATTTCTGCCCTTGTAGGGAGGCAAGTAAATAGTGACACAAAAACATGTGACAAAAAAATCTTTTAAAAGAATACATGTTAATATTTTATTTGTTTTATTTATGGACCCTCTGCCTTAAAATAAATATTAACATGTTAAAAGGAAAAAAAAGGTTTATTTACAAGTAAATAGCGACCACGTTTATTGCGAGGTCAACCGGAAGACGCCGGTAACTTCCGGAACATGTTCCGCGTGTTGTGTTACTGAACTGGGGTCCTTATATTATATATATATATATATACATATATGATATATTTTCGTCTTACCCTCTAAGAGGAAACGTCAGAAGAATGATAAATTAAAAACTAAGAAAATCGAATGAGATATGAGGGGAAAAAATTTGTTTCAGTTGGAGAAAACGATTCAGAGAGGGAAAAAAAAAAAAAAAAAAAATCTGTCAACGTTATGGTGGCTTTGAATCATTAAAGATCTCCAACTGATGCTTCAAAATCTTTTGTCTACACAGGCTAGGTCGAGAATTGTTAATAACTAACGCCTCAATAATATTGAGATGGTAGTTCGACCTGGCACTGTGTAAAACAGAAAACCACCCATCGGAATACCTGTCAGAACAACTATTTGTACTAACGAGGTGATTACCGATGGCTGATTCCTGTGCCTGAAAGTTCCCAGATGATCTCAAAACCTTGTGTAAGCGAATATCACGTGGTATGTGTTGGGATATTCTAAATTCTAATCTTTGGGATGTCTTGCCAACGTAGTCAGCTCCACACTGACACATGAATTTATAAACAACAGAATTCTTTTGAATGGCTGGCAAAACATCCTTACAAAAAAAAGAGAAAAAGGTTTGAGTCGTGTAAACTACTCTCAGCATGGTTGCTGGAAAACAACGTAGAGTAGAAGAAGAAATCCTTTTGACAATGTCAAGGCCGTCAGAACCTAACCATGGGAGTTTCAACGTGACGAGCCAATAAATTTACCACCATTAAATATAGCAACTTTGCATGCAATGGTGCTTTTTATCATGTTGATGGGATATCAATTAGCAAGAAAAATATTAGTAATTTCACCAAGTTCCACATCGAGTCGTGTTGATGAACAAATCATAAGTGCTAAATGAGTGAGAGTACCAATAAGATTTATTTTTCCTGCTATAGGGCGAAGGAAAACCAATTTAGATAAAGGCCTGTAAATGTCGGGTTCCTGTAAATGTTGGGTTTCTATACACAGAGGTTTCAAACGATAAACCAGATTTAGACACTAAAACATCGAGGAATGGCAAGGAACCACAATCCTCGACCTCCATAGTAAATTACAACGATGGATGCAAGTCACAAAGATGACAAAGAAACTGTTCAGCATCACTCCGTGAGGGAAAACAGGCAAAAGTATCATCAACGTAACGTGTGTAAAAAGCCGGCTTGGTCACTTTGGAAAACAATTGGTTTTCCAAAAATCCAACGAAAATGTTGGCTAACGATGGACGAAGAAGGCTGCCCATGGATATACCATCAATTTGCCGATACATTATATAATTGAAACTGAAGGAAACTGATTTAGTAGCAAGTTCCATCAGTTCAACAAACATTCGTTCAGGAAACTGTGGAGACTTTAAGGGGCCATGGTAAAGATAATCTGCACATATATGAATGTTTCATCCAAAGGTACATTGGTAAACAGACTACTAATGTCAAAGGGAGCCAAGAACTCGGTATCCTTTGAGAGAGATAATTTGTGTATATAAGACACAAATTGAAAGGAATCAGAGATACAATAGTCCGAATAAAAAGTAAGTACGGGCTTAAGAATATCAACTACCCATTTACCAAGTGCATGTTGTGCAGAACCCAACATTGATAGAATAGGCCGTAAAGGAATGTTGGGTTTATGAACCTTGGGTAAGCCGTACATTCTAGGCCTTTGAGAGCTGATAGGTCGTATTCTTTCATATATCTCTTTAGAAAAATAAACATGCTTTTATAAAGTTGAAGAATCCTTTTCTGGATTTTTATTTCCATACGAAAAGTGTCATCGTGGCTTAAACCACCCATCTTGAAAAATTTATTTTTATCATCCAAAATGTTACACATTTTGGAGATACTGGTGTGCCGTCTCCTGAGGCCATACAGCGCGTCCCTCGGATTGCGGATGATGGTACCTCTCTTTTTGAGGGTAGCTTTGAATAACCAATAAAAAGCCGTGGACAAAGAGGAAGAAAACATGAAAAGATGAATAAATGAAAACATACAAACTGGCAGAGCGGCACCCAGGATAAAAAGGCCCCCTCAACTCGTTTATGCACCCGGTGGGAAGAGGTATGCAATGGTACAAACCGTTTTTCCTCTGAAAATGTCACTATGGACATGTCAGAGACCAAACAGGGACAGCCTTGATGAAAAAGACCCTGGCACCCAGACTCCACCACAAGCAACGACCAAAACAAGGAATAGAAGGGGCCTAAAATCCCAAAAGTGGTCAATTGCACAAAAGAGGATATTACTGCACTGCTACCATTACTCGATGTTCGAGAAATGGAGCAGTAGCTCAAAAAAGATTCTAACCGAGAGAATAAGAGTGTCTGACCTCCCTGAAGAAAAAAAAACACCCCAATTTCCAATCTGCGCTCCTTAGTTTCCCAAGTGGGCAAATACTTAAAACCTGAGGAGATCTCCAACATCAAAACTGATGCCCTAAAGGACGTAGAAAAAAACTATCTACCTAGACAAGCAGAGGAATCTCAGTGGAGATACATATATGTATATAAATACATATATATATATATATATATATATATATATATGTATTTATATATATATATATATGTATATAAATACATATATGATATATATATATATGTATATAAATACATATATGATATATATATATATATATATAAATACATATATGATATATATATATATGTATATAAATACATATGATATATATATATGTATATAAATACATACATATATGTATATAAATACATATATGATATATATATATATGTATATAAATACATACATGATATATATATATGTATATAAATACATATATGATATATATATATATATGTATATCAATACATACATGATATATATATATATATGTATATAAATACATACATGATATATATATATATATGTATATAAATACATACATGATATATATATGTATATAAATACATACATGATATATATATGTATATGTATATAAATACATACATGATATATATATATATATGTATATAAATACATACATGATATATATATATATATGTATATAAATACATACATGATATATATATATGTATATAAATACATACATGATATATATATATATATGTATATAAATACATACATGATATATATATGTATATAAATACATATATGATATATATATATATATGTATATAAATACATACATGATATATATATATATATGTATATAAATACATACATGATATATATATATATATATGTATATAAATACATACATGATATATATATATATGTATATAAATACATACATGATATATATATATATATATGTATATAAATACATACATGATATATATATATATATATGTATATAAATACATACATGATATATATATATATGTATATAAATACATACATGATATATATATATATATGTATATAAATACATACATGATATATATATGTATATAAATACATATATGATATATATATGTATATCAATACATACATGATATATATATGATATATATATATACATGATATATATATATATATGTATATAAATATGATATATATATATACATGATATATATATATATATGTATATATATATGATATATATATATACATGATATATATATATACATGATATATATATGATATATATATACATGATATATATATGATATATATATACATGATATATATATATATATATATACATGATATATATATGATATACACACATGATATATATATACATACATGATATATATACATGATATATATATATGATATATATATACATGATATATATATATGTATATATATATACATAATATATATATGATATATATATGTATATACATACATACATGATATATATATGATATATATATATATGTATATACAGATATATATATGATATATATATATATGTATATACATATATATATGATATATGGTAAAATGAAAAAGGAAAACCAAAAACTGGATGTTTTTTTATGTGTACATCAACGTTTCGTCTTTATTTATAAGACTTCATCAGGATGATGATATAGGGAAAAGATATCATGCAAGCACGGATACATGTAGGGTAGACATGTTGGGAAGAAAAATAAAATAAAATGAAAAATAATGGCAGCGTCTAGCTGGACGTCCGTACTTGTTAGAGAATGAAAAATGAGTGGGAGAAAAAGGGGAAGGGTGGAGGGAGCAAGGACTACTGTGGCTGGCGATGAGAGAAAGAGGTGGGGGATGAGCAGGGGTAAAATGGATGGCAGAGAGAGATTGGAGGAAGAGGGGGAGGGGGTGTTTGACCAGATGGCTGTGGTCGAGATTGAAGGGGAAGAGTGAGTTGGAATGTTTGTGTGTGTGGGGTGTATGCAGGGAAATGGGGATGGGTAGAGAGGGAGGGGGGGGGGGCTGTGATTTTGGTGGATGGGCGAAAGTTATGGTCTTAGAGAGCGTTTGAAGGAAATGAGGGAATTTAAGAAGAGGTATGGGAGAAAATGGATGAGAGGGGAAAGAGGGAGGATTTGTCGTGATAGGGTGTGAAATATTTGAAATATTTGGAAAATGATAGCAATGAGTGAGGGATTGGAGTGGGTGGGGGAGGGGGTGATTGAAAGGGTGGGTGAGGAATATATTTGAAATATTTGGAACATGAGAAAGTTTATTTGGACTGTAGTATTAAAAATGTGAGGGAAAAAAATGAGGAAAAATAAGAGAAGATTCAGGGAGAAAAGGGAAGGGTGTGGGTGAATGGAAGAGTGTCATAAGGTTAGAGATGAAAATAAAAGTTAGCCATGATCAGGCAAAAGACTTTGTTCTGTGAGGATGATCTTGCTTATTAAGGGTGATAGGTTAAAGAAACCATTTCGCTGCTTGATAGTAGTGGAGGATGTGATGAGTGCAGTTTCCAATAATCTTCGCCGAGATTTGTTGTGGATGTGTTTAGTGATTTTGGCTTGTTCAAATTTGAATGCATGACCATATTCTAGAGCATGGGAGAAAAGTGCACTAAGAGGGTTGTTGTTTTTTATATCCCTTTTATGTTCATTTAATCGTTTCTTTAATTCACGTTGTGTTTCTCCCACGTAGAATTGATGGCAATCATTGCAAGGGACAGTGTATAATCCGGCATGGGATGTGGGTGTTTTTTGGAAATGTCTGGATGTGTTTAAAGTTTGTTTTATGGATTGAGAAGTGGTTTGTACTATTGGAATGCCTAGTTTGTTGAGCGTGTTGCATATGGATGTGTTATTGGAATGCGTGGGTAGGAGAAGGGGTCTGTCTATGAGAGAGGTGTTAGGGGTTTGATTTTTTTGTGTGGTGTTTCTGGAGAATATTTGGAAGGCTTTTTTCTTGGCATTTAATATGAAATGTGTGGGGTATTGCAATGTTTTTAGGGAATTAAAAATGTATTTTATTTCTTCATCTATGTGTGGGGGGCTACATATTCTAAGGGCGCGTAGGAAGAAGCCTATAATTATACCTGTTTTGATCTTGCTATGATGGTGGGAGTAGAAATGTATGTAGTCATTTTTGTGAGTGTTTTTGCGGTGTACCTTAAATTCTAGTTTATTGTTGGACTTAATTATAAGAGTATCAAGGAAGGGAATAGAGCCGTTTATTTCAGTCTCATGGGTGAATTTTATGGAGGGTTCTACTGTGTTGAGTTTATCCTTAATCATTCATGTTAAGGATAAACTCAACACAGTAGAACCCTTCTCATGTTCCAAATATTTCAAATATATTCCTCACCCACCCTTTCAATCACCCCCTCCCCCACCCACTCCAATCCCTCACTCATTGCTATCATTTTCCAAATATTTCAAATATTTCACACCCTATCACGACAAATCCTCCCTCTTCCCCCTCTCATCCATTTTCTCCCATACCTCTTCTTAAATTCCCTCATTTCCTTCAAACGCTCTCTAAGACCATAACTTTCGCCCATCCACCAAAATCACAGCCCCCCCCCTCCCTCTCTACCCATCCCCATTTCCCTGCATACACCCCACACACACAAACATTCCAACTCACTCTTCCCCTTCAATCTCGACCACAGCCATCTGGTCAAACACCCCCTCCCCCTCTTCCTCCAATCTCTCTCTGCCATCCATTTTACCCCTGCTCATCCCCCACCTCTTTCTCTCATCGCCAGCCACAGTAGTCCTTGCTCCCTCCACCCTTCCCCTTTTTCTCCCACTCATTTTTCATTCTCTAACAAGTACGGACGTCCAGCTAGACGCTGCCATTATTTTTCATTTTATTTTATTTTTCTTCCCAACATGTCTACCCTACATGTATCCGTGCTTGCATGATATCTTTTCCCTATATCATCATCCTGATGAAGTCTTATAAATAAAGACGAAACGTTGATGTACACATAAAAAAACATCCAGTTTTTGGTTTTCCTTTTTCATTTTACCATCACGTCGGATTACCTTCATCCTTCTCTTCCCATATGATATATATATACATATATATATATATGATATATATGATATATATATATGTATATACATATATATATGATATATATATATGTATATACATATATATATGATATATATATGATATATATATGTATATACATATATATATATGATATATATATATATGATATATATATATATATATATATATATATATGATATATATATATATGATATCTATATATTAATACGATAGCGTGTGTGTTCGTGTGTCACGCTTCCGGCAAAACCTTTGCGCATGCGTACCACACCGAGATTTGTAAAATCACTTTATATGCCTAATTTCAACAACATTTTCAAGTATTTCCCTTTAGCGTAACGGTTAGCGACATAGTATTTTTTACTTCGGCCCGACTGGTTTATAGTTCGATCCCAACCAACCTCTAAGATTTTTTTCTACATTTCAGTTTTATTTTCAAGAAACATTGCAACTAACAAAAAAACGAACACGACACAGTGTAAGTAGAAGTAAAAAAATTATTTATTTATTTTTAGCAAACAATTCCCAACAAATGGCAATGAATACAATTTTATTATTTATTTTTTGCATTTATTTTTTTTATCACTTGGTTAAAAAGTACTAAAACTTAAAACTATTTTTTGTTTTTTATTTTGGCGTTTTTAAGTGCATTGTCTATTAAATTACGTTAACTGCTTAAAAATTAGTGTATAATGGTATTTCTTAAAAAGTGAAAACCATTTATTTCCTTTCTTTTGGTTGTAGAGAGGGCCAGTATTATTATTTTTTTTTTTTTTTGAACGGATGGCATATCAACCTTTTCTAGTAGATATGCGCAATGTCCATCGTACACGGGTGACTATTTTAACAAATTATTTCACTCTTATCCAGAAGGAGGGGGGGGGCATAATAAAGCAACTTACTAACAAATAGAGGGTGCTTTGTTACATTAGGACCCGCGCTAACTTTGACGCCGTCGTTAGAGTTAGGGTCAGTGTGGCAGACGAGATACTTCGTCAACTTTTTCAGTTTTATTTTCAAAAAACATTGACAATAACAAAAAAAACGAACACAACACAGTGTAAATAAATTATAAAAAAAATGTTTTAGTTTATTTTTATCAAACATTTCCCAACAATTGGCAATAAATACAATTTTATTATTTATTTTTTTCATTTATTTTTTTTATCACTTGGTTAAAAAGTACTAAAACTTAAAACTATTTTTTGTTTTTTTATTTTGGCGTTTTTAACGGCATTGTCTATTAAATTACGTTAACTGCTTAAAAAAAAGTATTCTAGCTTCAATCATAAGTGGATCTCATGCTCAGGAGCGAGTTTTAATTCCAAGAATTAAACTTAATCCCAGTGACGCAAATATTCCATTTGTTTTGCACAGGACTCAATTTCCCATCCGTCTATCATATTCAATGACCATTAATAAAGCTCAAGGACAGACTTTCGATAAGGTTGGGATCTACCTACCACAACCTGTCTTTACTCATGGACAACTTTATGTAGCCTTCTCAAGAACAAGGTCTATGAACAGTGTAAGAGTGAAAATTTGTCCTCAGAATAATTCTACTCATGACTAGAGAAGAGAAACTACCTTCACTAGAAATATTGTATATAAAGAAGTTTTGTAAATTGCTTCATGTATTGTTCATTTTTTTAAAGTAATATATAAGTCAAATCTTATCATATTCTATTCAAACATGTATAGGTTAGGAACAAGATAATTAGTACTGAAAACATCATTTCGTGTAATTTACACGGGTTCCGCTAGTATATATATATATATGATATATATATGATATATATATGATATATATATATATGATATAGATATATGTATATACATATATGTATATACATATATATATGATATATATATGATATATACATATATATGATATATATATGATATATATATATACATATATATGATATAGATATATGTATATACATATATGATATATACATATATATGATATATATATGATATATACATATGTATATACATATATGTATATACATATATATATGATATATATATGATATATACATATATATGATATATACATATATATGATATATATATGATATATACATATATATGATATATATATGATATATACATATATATGATATATATATATATGATATATATATATATGATATATATATACATATATGTATATACATATATATATGATATATATATGATATATACATATATGTATATACATATATATATGATATATATATGATATATACATATATATATGATATATATATGATATATACATATATATGATATATATATGATATATATATGATATATGATATATATATGATATATATATATATATATGATATATATATATATATATGATATATATATAATATATATATATATGATATATATGATATATATATATGAGATATATATATATGAGATATATATATATATATATATATGATATATATATATATATATATATCATATATATATATATATATCATATATGATATATATATATATATCATATATGATATATATATATCATATATATATATCATATATATATGATATATATATATGATATATATATATATGATATATATATATATCATATATATATATCATATATATATATATGATATATATATATATCATATATATATATATCATATATATATATATGATATATATACATATATGATATATATATATCATATATATATATGATATATATACATATATGATATATATATATCATATATATATATATGATATATATACATATATGATATATATATATCATATATATATATATGATATATATATATGATATATATATATGATATATATATATCATATATATATATATGATATATATATATATGATATATATATATATATATATATATATATGATATATATATATGATATATATATATGATATATATATATGATATATAATATATATGATATATATATATGATATATATATATGATATATAATATATATATATGATATATATATATGATATATATATATGATATATGATATAAATATGATATATGATATATATATATATATATATATATATATGATATATGATATATATATATGATATATATATATGATATATGATATATATATATGATATAAATATATATATATGATATATGATATATATATATATATATATATATAAAATTTTCAAATTAAGAAATCATTTAAATGTAAAATAGCTTTCTTAAGTTGTAATATTCTATGAAAGTTTTACAAAGAAATAACCTGTTATGAAGCTACAGTAATATAACAAGTTTTAATTCCATTTTGAAACTATCAAACACGACTTCGAAATAATATTGTTAAGGGAGTAAAAATAATCAAATATAAATAAAAATAATCAAATATAAATAAAAATAATCAAATATAAATAAAAATAATCAAATATATATGTGTTACATATTTATTTTTTTAATATTCAACAAAAAAACAGAAGTGAATAAATTCGTCTCATATGGATTCACTTCCGTTTTTTTCTTTAATACTGAGAAATTGTTAAAATAAATATGTAACTATATATATTCGATTATTTTCACCCTCTTTTAACCATAAAAATGCGCTATGCGAATATTGAGCATAAATTTATCGCATTATTTCCTGATACAATTTAAAATATATTGATGAAAATTCTCTTTTATAATATCCTAGAATAAAAGTGAGATGATGTTTATGCAGGTTTTTAGTATTGGAAAAGGAAAGTTGAAATATAAGTTGGGGGGCAAGATCATAGTGCAGTGGAGGTCGGAGGTTAAAGAGAGAATGGCAAGCAGTTAACTGGCGATTGTGGTCAGGTGGAAAAGAAAGATGTCAAAATAAAAAGATAATCACCATTTTACCATTTTGCTTCCGTTTGATGTTCTGAAAAAAGAAGAAACACGTGCTCGAGTTGCGGGGGTGGAGGACAAAGAAAAAAAAAAGGACACCTGGAGAGGTGGAGTTAGTTAGGGCCAAATTAATACACCAAATCGAGTGGCCAAGTTAAAGTTATCATTCTAAAAAATTAAAAAAATAAATTGTTATAACTAATGTAAAATAGTTAAAAATTTTTTTTTTGTTTTTAAAAACCAGAATGAATAAATATCACATCGTGAGAAAAGAAAAAGGTTCTGTGTGTAAGCATGTCTTAAATTGGTTTTCTTTTTGATATTTTATGGCAAAACCCCAATATTATTTATTGTGTAATGGGTCTCGAAAATGGCTACCTAAACAATTAATTTTTTTTACTTAAAACCATGATTAGTTAAAAAAAATAAACCCAACTAGTTATAGCAACATCATTATTGACTATTCATTATTACATGAAGTGGTCTTCCTCCCTACTAGAAGAGTTTCCCAAACTAACGCACCATTATAACAAAGTTGGCAAACAAAACCAGGTGGGTTCTCTACCTGATCCGGAAATCCTTTCTCAACCTAACGACAGACACTTTCTGGTTCAGGAATTTCTGGCAACGGGACGATGTGTCGTTTCTATTCGCATTTCCCAGCTGCATGGAACTATTTGTACCGTGCGTCCCTTTTCTTCACCGCCATTGTTGTCGCCTGCTTTGTGTCGGGCTGCTATCTGTCTGTCGCTTCGCCGAGCGTCATAACTCCGCCCGCTTCTTCCATCATACCGGTGGTTTCTTCGTATGCTGAAATCAAACCTTTTACGCACAATAAAATATAACAAGGCTTCTCCTTTTTAATTCAGAGCCATTTATTACTATCTAGCTTGTCGATACTGGGCAAGTTCGTTGTAGCAGAGAGAGAAGCTTACGCTAGTTAATTTTCTAACTACTTAGCTACTTGTAAAGGAAGGAAGATGGAAGACATCGCCTGGCTCTCAACTTCGGGGGATCCGAAATCCACTAATCGCTACATGGCTAAAGCGTGTTGGCTCGTCGGCTTCCAAGTCCAATTTGCCACCGGGGAAAACTGTGACGTCACGAAACCTCGTGATCGACGCACAGGTGTGACCTAACCCTCGACCCCCGAGGTCTCGTCAACTATCACCCGAACTGTGAGAAAACATCGCACCAAAGTTGCACGAGGTGACTCCGCTACAAATCGCGCAAGTCAAACCCGATTTCCAACAGATACGTCCACCCCACATAGGGTCACTATCCAACACTGTCCTTATATTTGGTACGGCCCATTCTTGCAACATCCAAACAACAAATCCTTATCTAAAAAAAGATGATATTGTATACCTGGAGCATGTTTAACAGTTGGCAAGCAGGATGATGATAATATTGACCCCGCTTACCTACAAAGAGCAGCCGCAAAAACTAAATCAGTTCTCGCTGGAGACTTGATTCTGGCATACAATACCATCAACAGGAATTTAAATCTACCTTTTCGAGAAGTTTTTTGCCCAAGTGCAAGGTCGCAGTCTCCAAAGGTACCCGCAAAAAATGTACTACCATCGCTTTTGGCTTAAAAAAACAAGAATAGTATTCTCTGTCTGTGTGTCTACACCATGGAATAACCTGCCAGAGGAGGTCAAAACGATGCCTACCATATCCACGTTGAAAGCGGCCTGAGACAAGCATGCAGACTATATGTGGATGTAAATATCTTCTACCTGTCTCTTTATATCGCTTGTTGCACCTTGCTAGTTTTTGGTGACTAAATTTGACTTGAAGTTTAAATCGATTAAAAATTAAAACCACTAAGTAATAAAGGTAGGCAATGAAGAAAAAAGTTGCTATGTTTGAATATAAATAAATCACGAAAAATGCTAACTTGGTTTATTGCAACTGGCTAACCAAATCCTTTACTATAAAAGCTTACCCTTAAAAAAAATGGATGAAATAACATTTTCTTTTTGATTACGTACAGGTTATTGGGACTGGGAATAGCTAGAAATACTTACCCTTAACTTAAAAATCATAAACTTATAGAGTTATCGGCCATTCAAACATTCTTCTTCTTTCTTCTATTAATTGGTCCCCCGATTTATAAAATCGGGGGACTTATGTTTTGAGGCATGTCCGTCCGTCCGTCCGTCCGTCCATCTGTCCGGATTTTTCTCCGCAACCATCCATTGTATTTCTCTGAAATTTTGGTCAGGTTAGAAAGTGACATTCTCCGATTTTTGAAAAAAGGTCTGGTTAGAAGGGGGTCAAAACGCCCCGAAATGGCAAAAAATGACATTTTTTGCCTCATAACTTTTCATCCATCCATTCAATTTCTCTGAAACTTGGCCAAAATTTCCTAATAGAAAATACGTATCGCTGACCTTGGAAAAAATCTAGTTCGCGCTCACAGGGGGTCAAAAGCCCCCAAAATGGCAACGAATGACCCTTTTCTCCCATAACGTTTGATCCATCAATTCAATTTTTCTGAAACTTGGCCAAAATGTAGAGGCAATTGTTCTGGATATAAAATGAGCATCCTTGACCTGAGAAAATTTCTGGTTCGCGCCCCCAGGGGGTCAAAGGGGGGGGGTGTAAAAAATGCCCCAAATTGTCGAAATTTATTGCATTTTACACTCGCCACATTGAGTCACATACAGAGGGGGACCACGCATGTGCGGCTTGTTTAACATCACTTTTCCCTTGTTTAGGGGGTCAGACTTTTTCTGATATTATGTAAGCTCACTATCCAGTTGCAGACTCCAAATTCAACTCTGGGCGGTCTTGTCTAATCACTTGCTTATAAGTTTTCTTTGGCCAGTTAACCTTCCTGCAATTTATGCTTCTGCAACGGTTTATCCAGGAGAATGAATGTTTTGGACTGACTTATTCTTCAGAGTTTTGTGTGTACAATTAATGTTGCTAAAACTTACCGTTTTTTATGTCATTTGTTATTTTTACTAAAACATGGTTTTAAATAAACATTCTGAAACCAATTTCAGTGTAAGTAATTGGAGTGATTACATTGGGTACCTACCTTTATAATAACGGGTCCTACTATTAGTAATAACAGTGATAGTGAAATAAAAGAAACGATGGTATATATATATATATATATTCCAAATAGTTTTAGAAACCATCGTACGCAAAAATTTTGTTTTGGAACTGATATAAATAATTTTCTAATTTTATTTATCTCAACCTACTTATATATATATATATATATATATATATATATATGAAGATGATAATGGAGCTAGGCAGAATATTATTGTCCATTCATTATTTCAGGAAGTTATCTCCCTCCCTACTAGAAGAGTTACCTAAATAGAGTAGAAAGCAGGGGAGGTAAGTAGGGCAGGAGTTGATTATACATGCAACACCCACTTTCTTTAGAATGGGATTAATTTATTAAGGAATAAAATGCTATAAATAAATGCAATAAAAATAAAATTGAATGAAAAATATTTTTTAAAAGCCATAATGGATAAATGCCAAATCGTTTTAACAATGGGATAAGAATGATAAATTTGTGATGTTCTGTGTGTGGGTGCGCTGTAATTTGGTTTCATTATCAACGTATAATTTATGGCAATTTTTTTTTTTTCCATTGTGCAATGACATAATAGGTCCTGTTATTAATAATAATAACAGGACCTATTATATTATTATTATTATTATTATTATTTCATAGTAGTCTCAACTATTGGGTGCTTTTAGTTGGATTTTTTTTTTTTTTTTTAACATCAGGTCCAATTCCCTTGACTTTAGACATTCAAGCTGTACCTTAACACTTTCACCTTTCCTAGTAGGCAAAAATTGAAAACGAAATTGTCTCGTCAATCTGTTTAAGCCATTTATGGTGGCTTTTCGTTGATTCCAAGCATTCCAATTACAACAGGAATCACCTTTACTTCTTTACATTTCCATAGTTTAATTCCTATTTTAGATCTTGATATTTTTTTTTCATGTACTTTCTCCTGCAAGCTATGTCAATGATCAAGCAAGTTCTCTTGTTTTTGTTTAGAAAGATTAAGTCGGGTTTGGAATGTTTAAGAACCATATCAGTTTGTATGCGCATGCCCCAAAGAAGTTTGATATTGTCGTTCTCCTGTACCACTTCTGGCTTATGCTCATACCACTTCTCATTGTGATCCAATTAATAGAGATTGCATACATTCCAGTGTGAGCGACTTTGTCGTATCTCCATTTTTCATATTGATGTTGTGCTAGCATAGAGTATTCTGATACAATATGCGCTAAGGTTTCTTCCCTTTCATTACACAATCTGCACATCAGTGATTCTGCAGTTTTGTCAATGTAATGTTTGATGGACCTAGTATGAATGGCTTGTTCCTTTACTGCCATTAAGGTGCTCTCAGTAGATCTTTTGAGATTACCACTGACCAACAAATTCCAGTATTTCTAAAGAATATCCTGTATTATTAATAATAATAGTGGCGAAATAAAAAAAAATAAATAAAAGCAAAAATATAAAAACAAAACAAAAAAACGAAAATTGTTTTAAGATATGAATCTAGAATGTTTTAAATGTTGAAAAATGAACTTAACATGGCTATTTAGAAAAAAAATTCAAATAAAATAACAGATCCTATAATTCAAAACATAAAATAAATACAAAAAAATAAATCATAAAAAACAAAGAATAAAAAAGCTAAAAAAATAAGTTAAAAAATAAAAGCAAGAGAAAAAAGAAAACAAAAAAGAAATTATTAAAAAACAAAAAAAAAGCAAAAAATAGAACATTTTTTTAAAAATATATAAATCTAGAATATGTCTAATGTTGAAAAAAAACAAAAAACTTTCAGAATAACTATTTAGGAAAAAATATTTTTTAAAAAATCCTTTGCAATTTTTAAAAAGTAGACCTTTTCTTTTGAAAACTATTTAAAAAGAAAAAAATTCAGCATTTTATAAAAAAAACAAAAAAGAAAAACTGAAATTTCATTTAAAAAATATAATAGATTTTATAAAACAATGTTAGCATTTTTGTGCATACCAAATTTGTAATTATTCAAAAATATTGATAAAACTTTGTCATTCAATGCTAAAACAAAACTCAAATGATTAACTACACATGCTGTATTGCAATGTAGATTTTTTGATTTTTTTTGTTTATATTAAAAGCCACTGCTTATCAAGGTGCAAAGGCCACTCGAGGATAAGGGTTAACGAGTTTGGATGGTGAGACAACATCGTGTTCTCCGGCACGATGGTCGTAGCAGGGCAGAAATTGATTATTTACGGGGACGGTTCAACAAGAACTTGTTCACATTGGACTTGAACACGACCATATTGTAGTCGTCAGGGAAGCAGGCCCATGGCCCATGGCTCTATGTTCCACATACGGGCAGTTCTAGGAAAAAAGCTCTGCCCATAGAAGTTTCGTTTCGTCTTGGGCACGCAGATGGAGAAAGGGAAATCACCGGCAGTGGCAGTAGCTAAGCGGGTTCTTATTGTGAATGCTTTACAAGGGGGAACCATAGATCTGAGATCAGTCGAGCACCTACGATGAAAATAACGGTAGAGCAAAAAAAAAGAATAGCAACATCTCTTCTGTGAGAAAGAGGCTACAGGGAAGAGAAGAGGACATCCCCGACTAGATTTCGAAGTCGGTTTTAGACTCTGTCAAGGCAGGAAAGGGTGCTCTGAGCGGCACCTCCCCATATGTGGCAGCAGTACGCCAGATTAAGACGTATTTGACTCTTGTACAGGTATAGAGGATGGCGTCGGGTGTGAGATACTTTCTAGAGCGGTAGAATGATCTAATCATTTTTCCAGCGGTCTCAGCAACAGATTTGATGTAAGTCTTCCATTTCAAATCTGAAGAGAATCTCAGTCCCAGAAGCTTATCAAAGCAGTGGGCTTCCTCAAGGGGAGAGCTGTTCATTTCAACTGGGACAAAGTGGAGATCAATGGATTAGTTTGGTTTCTTATCTGCTTCTGCGATAATCTTTAACTTACAATGTAGATCAAATCAAATTCAAATTAATTTGGCAAAACAATAGCATAGTGACAACAAGTCATGTAACGAGACAGGTGGAAGCTATTTACATCCACATACAGTCTGAATGATTGTTCAAAGACGCTTTAAACCTGGATATGATAGTCATCATCACAACCTCCTTTGGCAGATCGTTCTACGGAGCAGAAACACGGACAGAGAATTCTGTTACCTTTCTTCTATTGATGCGAAAGCGACAAATCTACATCTATTGCAGGTGTCCATTGAGACTACAATTTGGCGCTGGCATGAAAAACTCCTTGAAAGGTAGATGTACATCCCCGTTGATGATGTTTTATGTCAGAATCAAGTCTCCCTGCATCCTTTGTTGGTCAAGTGAAAATAGATTTAGTCTTTGGGGCCACTCATCATAGGTAAGCGTGGAAAGTCCTGTCACCATTCTGGTTGCCAACCATTAAACACGCTCCACGTGTGCAATATCTTTTTTGTAGATAATCCTATTAATGAATTAGTTTTGTGTCTTATCAGCTTCTGTGATGATCTTAAATTTACAAACCATAAAACAAACTTCATGATAGAATAAAAATAATATATAATAGTGAAACAGTAGATTTATAAAAGAACTAAGGCAATGAAAGGAATTACTGAAGCAGTAGAAACGGTGTTTCTCTATTATTGGGGGCAGATGAAATTTCATTTTCATTTTTAGAAGAGTCAGTTGAAAGGGGAGATCCAGAGAATTAGTAAGAAAATAAATTTCAAAAAAGGTACTTATGCAGTTTACGGACCGGGCTGAAATAATAACGCTATGATTTAAAAAGCCATTCTCAACATGGGAGATGAGGGGGAGGGGGGGTTGATTAACTATTCTGTACTTTCACCTAACAATTTAATAAACAGAATTGTTAATCATCCCCCACCTCCCCATGTTAAGAATGGCTTCCTAAATTATAACATTATTATTTCAGTCCGGTCCATACATAAACTCTATAAGTACCCTTATCTGCGTTTCATCCCCAGAGGGAATTGTCAGGCTAAAATGCATGGAGTTAGTTTTGCCAAGTAGTTTTATATACACGTCTAGCTCGTTAACCAATCAGATTCTTTGTTGTTCTCTTAGCCAATCATTGGGCTTCTCACAAACAAAGTTCGGTTGATTGTACTACCTACTTCCTATTCTATTGTTCTGTTTTCTATAGGGTGATGGGTGACCTATCCCTGTTTCTTTGTATTGTCGAAATAATGCGTGACTTTATTTTAACACTTTTATTTCTATTTTGGGTTTTAGTTTTTAAGTTTTTCATTTATTTATTTGTTTTTTTATTTATTTATTTATGTATTGTTAGCCTAAGGTAAATTTTATTCTGTGCAGGCAGTTGTTTGCTATCTCACTTCTACAGTTTAATAGGTTTTGGGGGGTCTTTAAAGTTTAAGATTTCAAATTTCTCATTCAGACATAATCTACACGGGTCGTCTAAATTTCTACATGTACTGTCCTGTCGTATTATTTTCCATTCAATTATTGGTGAACGTCCGTTTTCTTTGAGCTCCCAATAATGGTTTGCTAGTGCTCTTTTAATTCAACGTTTTGTTTTTAAATGTGCTTTTGTGGTCGTAATATCTGGTTTTAAAATCTAGGGAGGTCATACCACGTGGATAATGAAACTTGCCATTGCTTTTAATGTTATCTAAATAAAGAAATGTGAAAGATTTTTCCACCTATATTGACATTAAAACGGTTTATGCTTATTTAATTCTCTGTAGTATATTTTCATTTGTCATGATACATTCCTCCAGGTATTACCTCTTCTTCGGGGGTGGGGTGGGGGGAGCATATTATATGTTCACTCCTCACAATCGCATTCTCCCTGAATTACCTTTTTTGTGTGTGGGAGGATTAATGTACTATCTATTCTGTTGTCATATCGTCCTCTCAGACATTAACCCCTACTTTTTGGGGTGGGTGTGTGTGTTTGTTCACCATGATATCTTCCTCCCAGTCATTACTCCCTCCTTTGGGGCCCATGTATGTAGTTCGTTCATATTATCCTCTCAACCTAGCAAAAATATGCAACCGGAGGGAACATATATTTGCTAGTACACTTATAAAATAATATATTATGCACATATATTTTTCAATATTTTCTTCAAGAGTGCTCAATATGTGGGTAGAGCTTAGTTGTAGTATGAAATCATCAGGCGACTAGCCTGATGATTTCCCTTGGGAATTAAACATAAAAATTTATGTTCAGCTTAATTGTTACAAGTATATTTTCATACTATTACTATATATTATATATATATATATATATATATATATATATATATATACATATCCATTCACTTTCGCTTCCCTTGAACTGCACTGCTGCTGATAACGGACTAGCCTAAATCGCGGTTTTCATTTTTAATTGTTCTCATCCACAGCCATGCCGGCAAATCAAAATTATTAACTGTATGACTTTTCTGCATCTTTTCTCATCCTGAGAAAGTCTACAATAAAGACGAAATGTTGATGAATACATAAATAATATAGTTTTTGGTTTTCCTTTTTTCATTTTACATATATATATATATATATATATATATATATATTTGTTACGGGCGACCCCATCCATCATGGAATGTAAGGAAATTTTTGTGATGAAAGATCTAAGACAATCTCTCTCTCTCTCTATATATATATATATATAAATAAAAATGATAAATAAATTATCATTTTTATTTATATTTCTGCTCTATATTTTTATTGAGCACTCTCATAAACCCGGTTCAACTCCCCTGGATTTATACCCTGTGGATCTATATACCATACCCGGATTATATATATATATATATATATATATATGTTAAGGGCGACCTCATCCCCAAAATTTAGTACAAAAGAACAAATCCCCAGTGGTGCCAAAAGTCCGTGTTAACTTACCAAAAATAAAATCTCTAGAATTTTTGAGACAGGTCAAATTTCAAATCCAGATTCAAAGTCATTCTGAGGTTAGTTCTTTGTTAAACGTTTCACCTCCTCCCACTTAGAAATTGAAATTAATTCGATCTTGATCACATGATCGATTCCATAGAATAATTTCAACTCAAACAGTTGCGATATGACTTTCGAAAATCTCCCAGCAGCAAAAATGAAGACCAGCAAAGTTCTTTTCCTTTTCTAGGTTTTTATGTTTTCTATTTGATCAAATCTAATATCATTTTACATTTTAATAATAAGGTGCATACGAGAGAGGAGAGGGAGGAGAGTCAGATTCCTTAATGAGCCACTGGCCACAAAATCCCACAGGAGCTAAGAGACTGAAATCCCTACTCCACCTCCAATTATGTTGATTTGTGTAGCCGATCAGACTTCACATCTTACAAGTCTAAGTTGTATTATCACATCAGTGTGACATGGTTTATTTAGATTCTAACTTTATTTTTACTCTGTAGCTCTCTTACAGAAGGTCAAGGACAATACATCAAACCCGGATCTACCATGCTATATATTATTTAATTATGCTTGTCCATGAATACATTTATTGGTCCCCCGATTTATAAAATCAGGAGACCTATGTTTTGAGACATTTCCGTGTGTCCGTCCGTCCGGATTTTTCTCCGCAACCATCCATTGAATTTCTCTGAAATTTTGCATGAAGTTGTAACTTTGGTCAGGTTAGAAAGTGACATTCTCCAATTTTTGAAAAAAAATCTGATAGCCCCCCCAGGGGGTCAAAAGGCCCCGAAATGGCAAAAAATAACATTTTTTGCCCCATAACTTTTCATTTCTCGATTCAATTTCTCTGAAACTTGGCCAAAATGTGGAGGCAATTGTTACTAATAGAAAATACGTATCGCTGACCTTGGAAAAAATCTGGTTCGCGCCCCCAGGGGGTCAAAAGCCCCCAAAATGGCAAAAAATGACCCTTTTCTCCCATAATGTTTGATCCATCAATTCAATTTTTCTGAAACTTGGCCAAAATGTAGAGGCAATTGTTCTGGATATAAAATGAGCATCCTTGACCTCAGAAAAATTCTGGTTCGCGCCCCCAGGGGGTCAAAGGCGGGGGGTTAAAAAATTCCCCAAATTGCCGAAATTTATTGCATTTTACATTCGCCACATCGAGTCACATACAGAGGGGGACCACGCACGCGTGGCTTGTTGTAAGATGTTATCGTAATAAATAAGAAAAAAATAACAAGTCAATTAGATTGCTGCAACTCATTGTTTTGTTTATTAAATCCCTTCGGCTTGATTGGACTTCTTTTTTTTTTTAAATATTTGTTAAATATATAGTTTTATTTGTTATTTTTTAAAATTTTTGTGAGATTCGAAATTTTCGCCAACTGGTGTCACCTTTTTCAACCAAATACGAAATTATGAAAATCAGTAGAGAAAATCTGTTATTTTTAAAAACATGTGCAAGAATGAAATTGCATTTGTTTAAAAATTGGTCCCAACTGTTTTTGTTCTTTTCTCGCATATAAGTAATTTACACTTGAACTTTCTCTTTTCATGCATTTAACTGTGACTTTCTCATAACTTCAAAAACTTCTATTCATAATTTTAATCTTCAAAAACTTCTATTCATAATTTTAATCTTCAAAACGTCTATTCATAATTTTAATCTTCAAAAACTTCTATTCATAATTTTAATCTTTTTCACATTTATTCTTTTGCTAGTCTAATAATATAAATCTAATAAATATTATTTTCTTATTTAATAGATTCTCATTTTTCTAATCAGCAATCACTTTTTGTTTCGTATCTTCCCATAGATGGGGGCCCCGGGCCCATCCAGGAATTGTAACATAACTGGAGGCCCGTTCACGGTTCCTAACAATAATAGTATAACAGTTCCACTACTGCAAACCGTTTCGAGGCTAGCAGATTTCCACTGATACAACATGAAATCAACACTTTTTCACATCTTTAAATTTAAAACAGTTAAATAAAATGCACAGAGTAGTGCATTTTATTTAACCGATAATTAACTAATGATATTTTTTGATCATTGTACAGGAGTATGTGGAAGACGTGCACCAGAGCCTGACTTCAAGTGTAAAAGGTGTCAGGGATTTGCTCGGCCAATTGAGGATCGCCCTTGTCAGGAAATGAAAGTTGGTGAACACACTCTGGAATGCTGAGTGCAGGTGGAGGTTGTGAACTCAGCTCTACTATCAGGGTAAAGACAGTATGGGGAAAGTCTATGACAGCTACGTCAGAAGTGTCATGTTGTATGGTAGTTAATGTCGGGTACTCACCCAGTCCTCATCGCCAGACTCTGTCGGAATGATGGAGCCATGGATCTGCCACGTTAAATCAGACCAGACCCAGTATGTTAGGTCAGAGACATTGCTCGAGACATTGGCCATCCAACCGCTGGACGTTATTCTTAGGGCGAACAGACTGTTGGTTTGGACATGTTGAAGCAGTGGACCAATCAACACATGTAGAGATCTGAAAGTGGTCGGTCAGAAGAAAGACGGACCCTAAAGAAGACCTGGAGAGAAACTATCAGGCATGACTGTATACAGTGGCAGATGATGAAGGTGGACGCTCACGAGCATGACCACTGGAGACGATGTATATAAAGACCGCCCGACAACGTCGAATTCGTGACACTAAACTAGGATAGCAAGTGTGAGTGTGATTGAAAAATTACTTGGAAAATGTGATCTCTTCGGTCACCCATGGAGATCGGGTTAAATTGTTTGAATCAGGAAAAAGTGAGTTTGCAAAGCCAGTTGAATAAAACAAAAAGACAAAATCACAAAGTAGCCCTTTTCTGCTCCCTATATCTCCCCTTCTCTCTCTTTTTCTCCACAACTATGGATTAAATAGTATAATTGTGGTAATATTCCCTTTTGTTTATAATGGACTATTCCATTTTTTTTATTCTATCCTTTCTTTATTATATTTGAGTTTTAATAAACAGAGAGAGAAAAAGAGTGGGAGAGAAAAGGAGTTATAGACAGAAAGAGAGGGGTCACTTGGTGAAATAGCTGCAATTTAAAACTAATTAAAGCAATTAAAATGGCTTTTTTCAATCCAAAATTAAGGAATATATTAGCATGTATTTTGTGTGATTAAAATATATCAGAAAAAAGTCATCATGTGGGTCCACAAGAGTCACACTGTGTGTTGTTCATCGGGGATTGAACCTAGAGCGTTCAGATTACAAGATAGAATCTTGTTACTTCTTGTGCGAGGACAAGAGTTCACTTATGCAAATGACCATTGTTTTGTATGGGTGAATTCTCGTTGAAATAAACAGTAGAAACTTTCCTCCCCAGGGTGACCGTAACATTACGATACGTTGAGTGTAAAGCAAGAAAAGGAGAAAGAAATTGAATTGGCGTATTGTGTCGAGTTACTCGATTGACAAGAAGGCAGATTTTTTTAGAGTTCACGGCGTCGTCGTGTTTTGGAGAATTGTTAATACAATTCGGGAGTAGGACTTTTGATTTTTTTTTGCCTGTGTTTGCGCATATTTTTTTTATTTTTTCAACTTTCATAACCGATATTAGCTCTTAAATTTCAAAATGATATTAGTCAACATTTTGATTAACATGCTGTTATGATTTGACTATGTTAAACTGTTTGATTCATTTTTTAACCTTGGCATATTTAAACCCAATATTTATAATTTAAACGAAATCTTTAATAGGAATCTGCTTTGTTTTTTTGTTCAAGCCACCAAAGGTTTAAAAAAGTAAAAAAAAAAAGAAAGAAGATTGCAAGATAAAGTGATTCAAGGGAGACAAGGCCAAGCGAAAGGGAGATTACTCCAGACTTACTTTGGAATCTTCCTTAACCAAAAGCACTTGACAGACTTCACACTTGAGCAAAGATTGCGTGTGCATCATAATCTTTTTAATCAGGTTAGCCACTGTGTGCTGCTCTTCAAATATCACTCGCACGAGATCAAGCAAAACCTGCATTTAAATAAACAAATTTAAATATATATATATATAAACAATTGAATAGCATTTGTTTAATGAATACAAACCTTTTTTTTTTTTTTAAATAACAACAAACCCCCTCAACAAACAAACCTACATATTTTGCAATTAAAAAAAAAAGACCTAAAATAAGAACAACCGAGGATTGCTTCATGGTCTTACTTCAATGTGTAGACTGGCGTTAATCAAATATAGATTGTGATCACATATTTTGATGTACCATGATCCACGCTAAAAATTAAAATGTAATGAATAGGTAAATAGATAGTTTGATTGAAAAAAGTAAAAACATGGTTAAAGAATACACTATCGCGATTTATTATTAGGTATGTGTATTCATTTATGTATATTTCTATGTACAGAATTCACTCCAAAAATAAATAAGCGAAACTTATGGATTGTGTAACACAGCTGCTAAACATAAGGGGTCCAAATGTGAGATATATTTAACATCAATTAATAAATATTATCCAAATTTCAGTTTCTTCGGAGTATTTTAAAAGATTTTAGAGAGCTTAATATTGGCACAACCTCCCATTTGAAATTCAAATATTTCAGATTTGCATTGAATTTGATCCATAATCATTAGACACCAATTTAAAATTAAGCCTTAAATTTTAGACATTTTCTACACTCAAAATCATGTAATAGATTTTGATCAAAATTGGAATAAGGATTCTAGACATAATATTTAGGTTCATTATATCTTGATTTTAATCTTTGTAAGAGGACAAAAGTGGTGCAAAACTGTTCTGTTTGAGGAATTAATTTTACTCGTCCTGGGACAGGTATTCTACTAGTATTATATATATATATATATATATATATATATATATATACAAATTTACAAAGGTGTGAAAGATATTTTGCATGAGTGAATTGTTAGTGTCTGTGAGTTTAAAAAGTTAAATATTCTTGTTTGTAGAATGTTCGAAGTGGGAAGACTGAATTGGCCTATTTAAGAAATGTGTATATATGTGTTTGCTGTCTGTCAGTGAGAATATGTGTGTGACAGTGGGTGTAAGTCCAGTAGAAATTGTAGTGTGTGTGTGTACATTTGATTGCCTTTGTTTTTAATCAGTGAGAGTATATGCATGAACTTGTGTGTAAGTGAGTTCAGTAGGCCATAGATGTGTGTATGCTGCCTTTTGTCAGTATGTAAATATATGGTGTGTGAGTAAGTTAAGCTGAGTGTAATGTGCTCACTGGCTGTCTTGTCTGAATCTTGTGTCTTCTCTTCTGTTCTTTTTTGTTGTCCCAGACAAACCATATTGCCACTGAAACCTAAAGGGCTACTGCAATAGGGACCAGATTTCTAGGAGTCACTCTGGGTGGGGAGTTGTGCATCAAGATTCTTGTTCACATTACATTTAAATTTCTGCATGTTGGTGTAGTTGGGGAAACAGAGAGTAGGGAGGGAATTCCAAAAGCAAGCTGTCCAAGAAAAGAAGCTATTAGAATAGGAAATCTTCCAGTCTCTAGTGATCTCTACAATAAAAGGGTAGGTTTAGTCAAGTCGGTTGGGGGATTTACGCTGAGGAGGTACAAGTACTTGTAAAACAAGCACAGGGGATGCTGCGATGCGACAGGGGTTGGAGCTTGGCAGTGTAGGATCTATTAAGTTAGAAATTTTTTGTACACACTGTCCAAGAGAGAGGCTGGTTTATATAGCCTGGTATCTGATCCCAGGAAAGCATTTTGATTTTGAGGGCAGAGAATGCTTTTGGCGCGCACATGCATATTTGTAAAGACATCAGGTGACATCTGGTTTTGCATTAAGACCAGACAACCCTGAGGCACAATCTTCATGGGCTTTGTGCAAAAGTTCGCCTCTCTCGCTCCTCCTCGACGATAGAGACGAAGAAGAAGAAGAAAAAAACAGGGATAATGCGACCTCTCTCTCAAAAACTATCCGGCTGGCTGGAAGGAAGGAAGTACTGGAGATTTTGAATTGATGGGAAGTTCAGGAATGGCCGGGTAAATTGATGACTAGGGCTAATGTCCATTACAACAAGTAATGTATATCTTTTGTATCTGAAGAGAAATCCAGGACATTGGAGAAATTACTATTTTGTAAGGAGAAAATATAAATTTTTGTGAATAATTTAGTATTGACATTTGAAAAATGGATATTAAAATGTTTAAATTTCGAATTTTATTTCTCTTTGAAAAAAAAAAAGAAAATATGAATCATTTTGTTAATATGCTGAGATTTTTTATTTTTTTCTATTTCACTTTCATTTTTTTTGCTTGTCTTTACACTTTTTGAAATTATACAACAGACATTTGGTAAATTAGTGAAAGAAAACAAAAATATGCATGGTTTCTGTTTCGAGATATATATATATATATATATATATATATATATGTAAGCCAGTTCATATTATATTCCAATAACCATGGTTTTATTTTATTATTTTTATTTTTTCACATTTCCAAAACACATAACATTCCTGTGAGATATATTTTTTACGATCCGTTTCATTTGTCTTGTGCCAACAACATTTTTATGTCAATATTTATGTTATATATATATATATATATATGAGAAAGGAAGGATGAGAGTAATATAACGTAATGGGAAATGAAAAACCAAGAGATAGTTTTTATATATTCATAAACGTTTCGTCTTTATTGTAAGACTTCCTCACGGTGATAATTTTCTTCAAATTGTCATCTTGAGGAAGTCTTATATAATAATGACGAAACGTTGATAAATATATAAAAACTATCTATTGTTTTTTTTTCCTTTTTCATATATGTATATATATATATATATGTATGTATGTATTTAAAGTTTTTATATTTAAAATATAAATTTTATAACAAAGCAATTGTAATAGCTCAATAATGTGAGGCTAGAGTTATCGTATATAATATTTTTATTTAATTTTAAACCATATCAAATGTTAGGAAGGATTCACATCATTTCACATTCTGTTTTTATTTCCAGCATACAACTATTTCGGCTTGCTACCAAGATATTTGTAAAATACTCCAATATCCTATGCATTTATTTCCTGGTGTGGTCATCTTTAGTGTTCGTATATAAAACAAAGAAAAAACGAGGCAAGCAAAGCTTGGATTACAATCCGTACTCATCATCATTCACTTTTCTGTTTTTGTTTGTTAATGAAGCTGTTAACTCATATATATATATATATATATATATATATATATATATATATATATATATAGTACATGTATTGTATTAGTTTCTGTAGATGTAAATCCGTTGAAACTCAAGTGTTTATAAAAAGTACTCAATAACAAGTAGAGCTGTTTATAAGTATAAATTTTTATTTATACAAACATTATTGGTTACATATGTGCATACATGTTTCGGTTGCACTCTTCACAGAGAGTCAACCTCATCAGACCAAGGATTCAGAGTAATGCATTACTCTGAATCCTTGGTCTGATGAGGTTGACTCTCTGTTTTGTATAAATAAAAATTTATACTTATAATGTTAAATAAGATCAGTCTAAATTTTAAATTTAAATCTCAACTTCTTTCTATCCAACCCAATTATATAAAAACACTTTCAACTCAGCTTTCTCGTATATTTAAAACAAAAAATCTCCAACTCCGTTTGCTTAAATATATATTTTTTCTAAATTGACAGATTTACCTCCCTTGAATCGCTAATTGACGTTTTGCTGTTCAAATTTAAACCTGATTACAATACCAAATATCTTATGCGGAGATTAATTATATACATTTTTAAATAACCACATAACTTTATAATAAAACTAAATACATAATAATTATAATAGGCTAATATATATGTTTTCCCCTTATTAAACTCAATAGAACTTACTGCTTAAATATGTTTATTTTTTACAATGATGTAAGCAGATTCGATTTTTTACTTTCTTTCAACATTCCAATATAATTTCTTATATTAATTACCATTATGTTTTTCTTGGCCCTCTCCTTGGAACTGAACCTGTTACCTCAGCTGTTCTACATCTAACTCAAGAACTTTAATCCATTTTTTTAACGTGGCCATACCATCAAAGTCTCCTGTTCTGCACACATCTCCCAATATTGTCCAGATCTAATCTTCCTCAGATCTAAGCCTGTCTTTAAGACCCATATTACACACCCATCGTATCATTCTCATATCATTTCTCTCTATGCAACGCATATCCTCAACCCTCACTGGCCAGATTTCACTTCCATACATCACACTGCACACACATGCCAGATATATCTTTCCCTTAATTTGCTGGTTAGTAAAGGCAAAATTTCCCTGAACTTACTCCAACCACTTCTAACTCTTGCAATCACACTAGCACCTGCTCCACCTTGTGCTCCAATGGTATCACCAAGCTAACAAAACTTCTCAACAACATCAATATCTTCGCCATCCAAATATATTTTCTCGACATCTGAGTTCTCATCTATCTTCATGGTCTTACACATCTTGAACGCAAACTGGTTATCTTATCTTAGCCTATCTTTAATTCCAATGCATTTTTTGTGTACCCAATGCTAACAAGTACCACCAAAAAACATGGAGTTGCAACTGACTATCTTCCCACAAACTGGGAACGAACTTTCCTCTTTCCGAAAACTTTCATACACTGATCATCATTTTGGGCTTAGTATCATTCACCATTAGCATTCCTCCAAGTTTTTAACTCTGACCTAACTAATCTTCCACTAGTAATAAGTTAGCTTTACTATATATCTATTATATACAGCAAAGTTTTCTGTCTGTATGTGTGTCTATACGTGAAATACTACACAAGACACTTACAAAGCTGATATACTCTTTGTCGGCATTACCTCTGGCAAAATCTAGGCACATTTTTTTTTTTTTTAATATTCATAGTTTTGGAGGTCAACTGGAACAGAATTAGTTTAGAACGATTTTTAATGTTATTATGTAGTAATTTATCAAGGATTTTTTTTCCAGTTGCCAGACAACGTGAGAGAGGGTGATAGAGAGGGGAAGGGGGGGTGATATAAAAGAGGGGAGGGGAGAATAGAGAAGTTTTAAAAGAAAGATGTTACACACACGTTATCTTCTATTCTGTTACTCAGATCCCTGGGCAATACAGGATAACCATGCTTATTATTTATAATGCTTTGATTTTCAAGGGGATGGATGCAATTTTCAAGGCTTCAAATTCAACGTTCTTTTTTGAAAGAATTAAATGAAAAAAAAAACGTGATGAAAAACACTCAAAACAAATATTCAAATCTTTGTTATTATAAAGCAATGGCAGTTGTCTGTTTTTTAGAAAAAGATGACCACCACTTAATTATTACTCAATATACTTACTTCAAAGACTTTTATATTTTTGTTTTTGGCAAATTCTTTTGCTTAGAGGCCAATTTTTATTTATTTTCTATCTGTTGTAATTTTAATTTCATTTTTTGTTAAGTAGAAATTGACTTCTTTCACTTTGAATTTATTTATTAGTTTTGATGTGTGATCTTCGTGTGTTAGTTTAAAAAAATAAATAAATGGTTCACTTTCCAACAATCAGAAACAACTTTGTTTCAATTCTTTGCAAAAGAGTAAAGTGCAGATATTTGGGATTGAGTCGAAGGGGCCAGTTGAAAATTTTTGCCGTCATATAAATTCAGTCAAGTCGACCAGATTCGCTCGTGCACGCTTTTTCATGTCCTTTTTTGTTGCTGCTTTTTTTGCACCCCTCGCATTTCTCTTTCTTTCTATTCTTCCTTCATTGTTTTTTCGTGTCTTCTTTCCTTTATTCCTTCCTTTACTTCTTTGTTTTGACTTTACTGAAAAGACAAAAACATTTACCAAAAAAAAAACATTTAAAAGAAACCCAAAACAACAAAGTAAATGTTTCGAGACTAGAAGCAGGATTCGTCTTACCTGATTACGTCGATTCTGAAGTAGAGATTTTTCATACTGCTGCGCATTTCTCAACCCAATCCCACAAAAAGCGAGGTAAGATGCAAAAACCTAAGAAAGAAATATAAGAGGTAAAAAAAAAGGTTAGAAACTGAGTTCAGATGAAGACGCCAATTTCCAGCCACCTTTCCAATAAAACAGATTTGCTGAAACAGAACAAATTAAATTTTAGACATTTTCTAGAACCGAAATCATAATAGATTTTAATCAAAATTGGAATAAGGTTTAGTATCATAATATCTTGATAGTATTCTTCATAAGGGTACAAAAAAGTTGTGCAAAACTTGGGTTTGGGGAATTAATTTTACCCGTCCTGGAATGAGTCCTCTCCTAGTTATTTGTATAGCTTTCCACTTCCATCATCCCCCAACGCCGATTTTCAATCTCAGCTTTAAGTAATTAATTGTGTCTTACAACGCCTAAGAGCTGTAATACAACGAAACAATCTGTTTGTTGGCGACTAATATATATATATATATATATATATATATATATAGTAAGCTATGAAAATATATTTATGGCAATTAAGCTACACAGACCCTCCCGCATTTCATTCCCGGGGGGAATCTTCAGGCTAAAAATAGCTTACTACCTAGCTCAACTCGAGCGCTGTTGAAGTAAATACTGAAAAAATTATATCTCCTTATAAAATTTTATGTGGATACATGAAATACTAATATATATACATTATATATATATATATATATATATATATATAAGAGAGAGAGAGAGAAAAGAGGGTAGTGCAGTTTCAACGAGAGAAAAGTATATATGTAACGGAGTAACGCTACCAACATTTGTAAAATGTTTTTTTCAACATTTATTTATTATTTTGTTATTTTATCATTTTATAATTTTATATAATGCATTTCAAGCATGATGCGCTCTCGTCAGATATGTAAATCCATTTCTGACGAGAGCGCACCACGCTTGAAACGCGTTATATATAAAATTTAAAAAATGATAAAATAACAAAATAATAAATAAATGTTGAAAAAACGTTTTACAAATGTTGGTAGCATTACTCCTTTATATATATTATATATATATATATATATATATATATATATATATATATGTATGTATATGTATGTATTTATTACAATAATAAATATTTAAAAATATTTATCTTAACATTTTACTGCAGTTTCATCCGATCGTCAGAAATGTATATACGTCTGTATTCAGCTCAAATGTAGACAGAGGTGTTGGATACGAGTACACTTCTGACGAACGGGTCTACCGTGAAACTGCAGTAAAATGTAAATATAATCCCCTTTATTTCTTTGACATTGTTTTAGACAGAGAAGAGCAACGAATCCACTCTCTTTGAAGATAAAAATGTCCTCGCTCAAGTTGACACAAAAACAACATTTTTTGTCAGAAGAAGAAAACACTACTCAACCATTTCATCTTTTTCATCAAACGGAAGTTTCTTGCTGCCAAATTTGGTCATCGTCTGGGCAACTCCAACCACTTCCCCCGTTTGGTCCTTTATCGGCATGCTGAGAATGCTACGTGTTTTGACGCCAGTTTTCAAATCAACTTCGGAATTGAATCTGGGATCCTGAAACAGAAAGCAGACATTAGAATTCGAAAACCGTAAACGCCAACCATAAATATATGTTGTAAATCAATTTAAAAAGAAATAATTATAGATGATTAACATCAGCAGAGGTCTACAAGTGGGGTCAACAACTGATTTTCCCTGAGGTTGCAAAGTCTTACATTTAAATTAAATTTGCCATGTCAAGAAAATCGATTGGCAACGCCTATTTAAGATAATCATTCCTACCTGAGCACGAAGTATAATTCAAAAGCAGAAATTGATAAAAAAAATCGCTTAAAATGAAAATACAAAACTCGGTTATTTCGTACTAACAACATTTGTAGAAGAAAAAGAATTATAAAAAGAAAGCTAAAAACAAATATTTTACTATAAAAATGAACACAACATAGCTTTTGAACCATAGAGAAAATTTGAATTTGTGCATATTGGTGTGTTGTGGGGGGGGGGGGGGCGACTGTATAAAGGTAGGTTCTACAACTTTGAGAGACACAAAGATAACAACGCAATGAGCAAAAAAGATTGAAGAATGCAGGAATTTAATTGAATATATACATATAGGTATCATAATTTTTGGCTATTTGAGTAGGTATCACAAACTAGTTTAGTGTGTGAAAATGGGTAAATATAGTGAAATTCCCTTCAATTTCAACTTGTGATAACTCATTGACTTGGGAGGTAATTTTGATAAAATGTGGATGTAAACAAACTTTAATCTTTTTTTCTTTATAAATGTACAATTCTTTCTCTTGTGTCATTAATAGTTTTTTTACAGGTTATTTCAAGTGAGGTTACTAATGTTGGTGTTTTTCAACTCATGTGTACAATATTTTGTGTCTCTATGCATATAAACGCAGTCTTATCTTAAAGGAAAAGGGCCGCTCATCGCTATGGTGAGCTTTATATAGGCTTGTAAGATGACTTTCACAAAATAATCCAAGTTGAAAACTTTAGTAAATAAAATTTTTGCCCTATTATCAAATTGTATTTTCGTCTTTGTACATGGTCCAAATCTGAGTCTTTTTTACTATCAAAAAAAAATCTAGCTTTCTTTTTACTGTGCTATGAATCATATTAGGAATATTGAATGTGTTAGCTGCTGAAATAAATTTTATATGAACAATCAATAATTTTGTTCGTTTTTTCAAGATGTAATGGGATTTTGTCCAATGTTTAGGCTCGTTTGATCTAATAATTACTGTTTCCATTATGATTAATTTTCACTTACCAAAAGATGACATTACATTGGAAAGGATTTTTGACATTGAAAATTTTACCAAACAAAAAAAAGAATAATTATCTTTTGTTTTAAAATACAAAATTAATTTAACTTGCAAGTAAAACAAAACAATCCTTTTGTCTTATTTGTATTATTCTGACAACTGGTCTCATCTTGAGCGTTATTCTCACAACGTTTCGGCTGCTGTAACCTCCGACCTTCTTCGGGTGTCTCTTTTCGAACTTGGGAATATTTCTGTTGAACTCAGGAATCTGAATGGAATTTCGAATGAACCCTTTATTTAATCCACAGGGGTAGATTGTTCTTGTTCCGTCAGCCATGGAGAAATCCTCAATAATTTGTAATTCTTTGTATTGCTCGCACCGAGGATTGAACCTTCAACCTTCAGATAGCGCTTAGAACGGAATTTTACTTAGTACTATATACATTGCGCCACGTGTCGTTACAAATTATCAATCTTTGTATAAAAATTTCGGAAAGATTTTTCACATGTTTAAAGCTTGAATCTTTACTTAAACACTGTGAAATTTGGTTTCTGGACCGATAACATGAGATGGTAAATTTTCTAATTCATATAAACTTTCAACAGACATAATTTGGTGGCCAATTGTGCTACCAAAATAAATTTGGTATCATCGTTTATGTTTTGCAAATATCTATGTGCCAACATTAAAAGTTTTTAGATATAATGAAAATAAAATTTGGGTTTGGGATACCTAGTTGAATATAGAAATTACCAGTCCATCTGGCCAAGAAGTACATTTGCGAATATCATTCATTCGGTCGTTGGTGTCGCAGGTACTCTGATGTTAAGTCACTTCTCCAATGATGATGGTTAGATATTGACCTATCTCTACTCCCTGAAAGGAGGAGACAAAGCCTGAAAGAATTGTCTCCTGAGCACAAACAGAACAGTGTCATCATCCCAGCTCAAGGGCCGCTAAGCTTTCTATTTATCTTCCTCCCACAAGGTAAGATGTGACACAAGGTCGGGAAAGTGGGAAAGAACCAGCGCTCGAGAATGTGAGCACTCTGGCTTTTTAAAAATAGCCTGGGCAGCCCCGTCGGCATTCCCCGGTAGGGGTGCCTCAGACAGTAAGCAATAAACTTACTCCTCCCCAAAGAGAGGAGGCAAAGCCTGGGAGGGTGCACCTCCTAGAACTACACAGGACCGGCAACCCCCAATAGACCGGCGTAAATCCAGACCCAAATGCCCGGACGATACCAGTTTATTAGGTTGAACCCTTCAGTTTGCTTGCTGCCGGATTATGCTGATGACATTTGATGGGCTACAAAATTAATTTAACATCCGGTTCTGGTCAAGCTAGAAGGGCAGGTGGCTTTTTCTAAAAGTTGTACGGCTTGCAACATATGTTCCATTGTAATAAAGAAAGAATGCATAAGTATCTGTGCCAGCCAAGTGTAACAGTTCACTGCTTGTATAGGATGAGTCAGACAATGAGTCGTACACAGTATTGGAATAACAGATAAAAAAGAAAAGAGTAGGCACAAGGCCAGTTTTTATCTTACTCCCACAAGTAAGATATGACCCAAGGTCGGGTCGGGAAAGTGGGGTTTAAAAATTGCCTGGGCAGCCCCGTTGGCATTCCCCAGTAGGGGCGCCTCAGGCAGTAAGCAATAAACTTACTCCTCCTCAAAGAGGGGAGGCGAAGCCTGGGAGGGTGGACCTCCTAGAACTGCACAGGACAGACCCATAGACCGGCGTAAATCAAGCCCCGAAGGCCAAGACAATACCAGTCTATGGGGTGCAGTATCCATCGGAACAGATACTACACTTTGATCTTAGCCATCACAGATTGAGCATATGAAAATGATATAAAAAACATCATTTTACAATTTATTTTAAAGCTTATTACATTCATAGTGTACTAGCGGAACCCCGTGGAAATTCCATGGTGCTTTCTAGATCAACCTGTATACTTTGCTGTTAATAATAATATTCCTTATGAAATAATAAATGTCTGTTAGGGTCAATACTATTAAGAAACAAATAATGACTCTTCTGCTGTAAAAATAATTGTCATTGTCAGCTAAATCTTGTCTAAATAAATAAAAATAATGTTTCTTCTTTGTTTATTTATTAAAAATTGGAGCAGTCTAATTGTTTTTAAAACAATAAATATTCTCTCTACTCACCGAGAAAAAAATAATTGTCAGCTTAATATTCTTCGAATCTATAAAACAAATGTCATTTTTTAATATTTTCATTTAAAATTCTTTTAGTCGACAGGACGAAAAAATGATTTTGGAACAATCTATTTTATAATGGGTAAACTCAGAATTTTTTTTATCTTACTGACAGCAGATTAATCACCTATCACCATCTTTTGATAATCAGACGATCTCATTTTTATTCAAATGTGTTTGAAAGGTGATAAAGTACGTACGAACATGAAATTTCCTTTAGAGTATTACTATATAGATTATTTATACATATATACGTG
>OY744532.1:27712019-27739519 GCA_963556195.1 Sepiola atlantica | reverse complement strand
GTTTCTGATTTACAGGTGTTTGAACTGTGTCAGGTGTTAAATGGAGCCAGTTGAGTGTCGCGCAGTGATCCGGTTTTTGTATTTGAAAGGACGCACACCAAAGGAAACTTTTGATGAAATGAAATGAAAGAAACTTATGGTGATGATGCCTCATCATATGACCTTGTAAAATGCTGGCATCGTGAATTCAAACATGGCCGGAAGTCTGTGGAAACAGCTCCCAGACCTGGTCGTCCCTCTTCTGCCATTGATGAGGCATCTGTCCGTCAAGTTGAGGCTGCCATTTTGGAAGATCGATACATTACTATTTGCAAAATAGCCAAGAGGTCAAGATTAGTATAGGGTCTGTGGTCATGACCATTTGCATATGCATACGGTGTCTGCCAGATGGATTCCCAGGTTGCTCACACCTTTCCAGAAGCAAGAACGCGTTGAGTGCTCGAGGATGAATTTGGAGATGTGCCAAAAAGATGAGTCAAAGTTTTTCAAAAGACTGATTACACACGATGAAACTTGGCTCTATCACTATGATCCAGAGACCAAAGTCCAGTCAATGCAGTAGAAGCACTTGGATTCACCACCTCCAAAGAAGGCAAGGGTGCAGCCCTCCGCTGGCAAGGTCATGCTCACAGTCTTCTGGGACAAGGACGGAGTAGTGATGACAGATTTCCTGGTAAAGGGTACCACAATTACAGGAGCTTATTGCGCTTCACTTTTGATGAAATTAAGAGAAGCTATCAAAATCAAGAGGCAGGGCAAGATCAGCAAAGGTATCCTCCTCCTGCAGGACAACGCTCCGGTCCACAACTCGCATGTTGCCAGATCAGAAGCACGGGCATGTGGCTATGAAATCCTCCCCATCCCCCTTACTCTGCTAACCTTGCACCTTCTGACTTTCATCTCTTCCTAGCCATGAAGTTCTTTTGAAAGGAAAGCGTTTCCGAGATTATGCAGCCTTGATTTCCTAATTTTTTATTACTTCAACGAGTTCTCATGTTACACCTTAATTCATTTCCTGATTCTTTTTACAGTTTGTGTTCCATTTCTTGTAACCTTATCTTCGTTTACGTGTTGATTTGTGTTTATATTCTCGCCATATCTTTGATTTCATTGTTGTACCATGTGCTCCTTAGTCGGCTATCTTCATTGTGTTACCATATACCATGTTGGTTGGAGGACCAACCTGGGGTGTTCTACAAAAACAGTGTCCAAAGCTGCATCAAACTCTGGGTGGTTCCTATGTAGAGAAAGACTAATAACTGTGCCAAGTTTCATTAATCTACTGCTATGGGAAATTACTTATTGAACGCCCCCTCGTACTGATGGTATTTTAATTCCCAATCTAAGTGCCTCTGCTTGGGAAGCTGTATTTTCTCCACATTAAAAGTCAACCTTATGCAAATAAATAGAGACACTCTTACACTCTCCGTCCATTGTCCAATTGCTTCAAAGTAATCGAGAATTTCGCCTAAATTCAATGTTCTTTTTTGGTGTTCTATTTTCGAACAAATAAATATTTCATAAAAAAGTGTGCTTGATGACGGTATAGTATTATGTAATGACTTAATGAAAATTGGAAATATTTAAATTTTCAAAGACGTGTTCAAATTTGGGGTTGAAGTGTCCCCCCCCCCCACCCGGTGTATCTTAGAATTCTTTAAAATAAACATAAAAAAATACACAATAAAATTGAAGTGAGAAATATGAAGAATAGACACAAAGTAAGCAAATAAGTGATCTTTAAAGGGATGGAAGGCTGCATAATGGACGCATAAACTCGAAGATCACTTATTCGTTTACTTTGTGTCATAACTGAAATTTGAGGAACCTTTCTTAATTGGTCTCTGATACCTATGGTTCAAATTTCATGAAAATAGGAAATATTTGAATTTGAGGGAGATGTGTGCAGAAGAGCAGACTTTCATGGTATGGCCACGTTGCAAGACTGGACGAAGGTTCTTGGGTCAGTAGATGTAGAACTATTTAGGTAATAGGGTCAGTTGGCATGGATAGGCCGAGGACCACATGGGAGGAAGTGATAAGAATGGATTTGAGAAAAAGAGGTATAAATAAAGATCTAGTCAGAGATAGGTTAGTTTGGAAGTCAATTTCTAAAAGCTGTCCAACACACACCAGCATGTAAAGCGGACTTTAAACCGAATATGCTGATGATGAGCATCCTCCATTCTATAATAAAGACCAATGTGTATTTATTTGTGTGTGTGTGTGTATATATATATATATATATATATATATATATATATATTCCTGTTCCGTCATACAAGTAAATGTACTTCTCTTCTTTCACAAGTAGTAATCCCATCATGCAAGTAAAAAAAACGTGCCAAACGAAACCATTTCAAGTGTTCAGGGGTAGAAAGCAAATAGCAAATCAAACAACCGTCCGAAATTAATTCTGAGATAAATCCTAAACTCTATTTCCATAATGAGACGTTTCTTTCTTTTTTTTTCTTTCTTTCTCTACCGATCGATACGTTTTTTCTTTCCTTTTTAAATTTTCCATATTAATACGTTTTCTTTCTTTTTTCTTTCTTTTTTTTTAACTTTACAGATTTAAACATTATTTTATATATTAGTACAAACACTAATAAAGTCTAGTTCTTTTTCCAATACAATAGTTGTGTACAGATATATATATATATATATATATTGAAAACTATTATAACGCAGTAGTTTTTTATGTGCCCTGTGATAGGATGAAAAACAACCAATCACAGGCCATCTTTCCCCACCACTACCGAGCGCACGTTAGCATGGTTTTCAAAGCATCAATCTCTTTTTTTTCCTTGGCTGCTAACCGATTAAGACGCAAATTTCTGTCTGAATGAACTCCATACCTAAAACAGCAAACATGTGTGCATTTTACACACATGGGCGATGCTGAAGCCCCATATTCAAAAGTACTTTGAATATACTTCTTTCCACAAATACCACACGGACCTAGAGAGAAGTTAACAGACGAAACTCAAGTTAAGTCCGCAAAAAACATCACCTTTTTTTGCAAGCAACTTTTCTTCTTCATTCTTCCTTTAATTATAAAACCTCTATATTAACTAAACCGTTGTTAGTTCTATTTCTTGTCAAATCATGTTTAAAGCCTTTGAAATTTCGTCCTTTATTTGAACGTGAAAAATCCCAACAATATATTATATATATATACATTATATATATATATATATATATATATATATATATACATATATACATATATATATATATATACATACACACACGGGATGGTCGAAAATCTTGATATTTCAGGAGAAAAGCTTCTCAAAAAAGCAAACAAAAGTTCAATCCGTCTAAAGGAAAGAAACGTCAATTGAACTTTTGTTTTTCTTTTTTAAGAAGGGGAAATTTTCAAAATTTGATTACTTATAGGAACAGTTTATGACATTGGATTTGAAGACAACCATGTTGTAGTCTGCAGGGAAGCAGTTCTATGGTAATGTGTTTTACAGATGAGAAATTCTTGAAAAGAAATTCTGTTCATGGAAATACCACCTGATGATAGGCACACCGAAGAAGAAAGGAAATTTCTTTTCAGTTGTGGTAGCTGTTAATGTTTCCTACACTTTTCCATCGAGATTCACTTATAAATTTCCTTCGTCTGCCTTAAATAGTCTCCACTTCTTGTATATTCATTCAGGGGAAGTAACCCATCTTTCCTATGACATTAACAGTAGCAAAACAATGCTATGAATGTCTTGCAAGGAGAAATCAAAGATTGCCCGTCATTCAAGCGTTCTTAACAAAACGATTCCCTTTTCTATGGTATACAGATTTTTGTAAACTTTCACATGAATATTTGTGCTGAATGATTCAAATAGTCCGATATGCTGAGACTTCTGTTAAAAAGATGATTGTAGTTGTCATTTCCCTGCCTTTCCGCAAGGGCTGTATGTGATACATATTCGAACTTAATATGGGAATGTGGCCATTTCTAAACACCAAAAGCGTGCTTACGGTCAATACACATTACCTATGAAAATTGTCTGGTCGGACTTGTCGACATTGTCTGTTGTGGGCGCCTCAGATGACAGATAACCAACAAAAACATCACCCCCTTTCTTTCAGGAAGTATGTCTAGTATGATGACCACCTCTGATACTGAACATAACACATACTACACTTTGATCCAAGTCCGAAAGCCGGGTAAAATTGATTGTTTAATATAATGTGGTTAAAACTAATTTAAAATTCAATACTGTTGGGGAGGGGCAATGAATAATAGGGAAAAGTGAATAAATTTCACTTTTAACCAAGTCTAATTGTTTATATGATATCCAAAATAATTGTCCCCCCCCTCTTTACCCACGCACCATCTTTTAGCTAGTCACAAAATCACAACATTTTACTTGTCAAAGTAATTATGGAAGATTGAGTACTAACTAACGTAGTCTATTGCCAATTAAATGTTTATCTGAAATGGGGGTCAAATGAATAATTCGACAATACTAGAAAAGGTACCCAACATTGCCTCTTAATGAAAGAGGAAGCCTATATACTCCTGCTCCAAACCCTGAACCCTATATTGCCATTTTAAAAACGGTCTGTCATTTTCAAGTTTCTTTTTCTTGACTAACATCATCATAATCCCACTCTATCCGTAAGCTGCTGCTATTCCCTATCCCTCTATTTCCATCCTTCCACCACTTCTCGTCTGATTTGTCTTCCTCATCATCTAAAACATTCAACATGCAAACGATAGCCGTAGTATTCTATAGACATAATTGTGAAACCAAGTCCATAACTAAAGTAAATAGAATATCTTATCATGAATTCCAAGGAAAAATAATTAGGAAAAACAAAAAAAACATGCAATTCTCATCATCTGACCATTGACTAGTGACTGGTTTTCTGTCATAAGTAGATCACATTCCTTATTCTACCTCAAAGTCCTGGAAGCTATATATATTAAGTCATTCAAACCCTTCCTTTGTAAACAAAAGGAGTGGCTTCTAGGACTCAATGTGATCCACTTGTGACCCTTCCAATTTTTTTTCTCTCCTAAACTTGTCACTGGTCTTCATTCTACCTTTTTTAAAGTTTTTAGTCGTAATGTAAGAATTATTTCCACGTAGTTACTCTGATGAGTGTGGACGAAAGCCGGCTTAGTATATTCATGTATTTTTTAAAATTATTTCCTCTCGTTTTTACACATTTTCAATTTCATCCCCCCCCCCCTCCAAAAAAATGTCACAAACGTCTGTATTCCTTGCTTTAATAAAATTCTCATCATCATATTCGGTTTAACGGCTTTTTCATATGCTGGCATGTGTTGGATGTCTTTTAGAAATTGACTTCCAAGATAACTTATCTCGGGCCAGTTCTTTATTGATCCAGTTCCTCTCAAGTCCATGCTTATCCATTTCCTACCAGCTTTTCCTGTGGCTACCCCTGCTACATCTACCTCGAAAACTAATATATTCTTTCAATGTTGTCATATCACCAAAGTCTGCTATTCTGCACACATCTCCCTATACTATCCAGATTTAATCTTCCTCTGAGGTCATCAGATTTAAGCCTGTCTTTAAGAGTCTCATTACACATCGATCATAATTTCTCTTCATGCAACGCATGTCCTCGACACTCACTCTCCAGGTTTAATTTCCTATTGCAGAAATTGTTCAAAAGAAAAGGAAACTCATATCTGTGACCTTCACTTGAACTCCTGCTAATGCAAAAATATTTTCCCCATTGAGAATATTGATGTACGTTTACGTGACGGCATTTTCAAAGTTTTGCTTTTTTTTTTCATAAACATCCTTTCTTTTAAAGCCCATTCATCAATCATGCCAGAAAGAGAATAACAATTGGACCATCGAATATTTGTGTTGTCTGCCAACTAATCAAAACAAATAACTTGGCCTGAATTTGCAAAACCAAGTTGGTGCAATATATTTGCTATGCTTATCTCAAACATGTCACCCACTCAGGATTGAACCCACAACTTAGTCAGCTATAAATAATAGTATATGCAAGACAGAAAGTTTTGGCGAGGAGACGGGAGTGGGTAGGAAGTTGTTCATTTCCAACTGGAATTTAAAATCTGTAAAGATGAAAGCAGAGACGAGAAGTTGGCTAAAAAAAAAAAACAACCAGTCAAGAGTTGGATTTTTCTTTTTAATTATTTGTTACTGGTGCAGTTTACGACGTGTGCTGAAACCAACGTTTCACCAACATCTTCAGTCAATGTACATAACCGTCGGAAGATGCCAAAACGTTTAGCCAATTAGATTGCAGCAGACAACAATTTTTCAATAGTGAATTAAATATAGTGAATTGAATATAGTGTAAAATTCAACAAGAATAAGAAAATTGATTGAAGTGATCATGAATTTCACCAAGTTAGGGCAGACACTTCAATCACCGGAAGCAATTAATGAATTTTGTCAGAAAAGAAAACTTATAGGCCAAAAGATAAATTGCAGAACATGCTCTTTTTAATCCTAATCATAACCCTACAAAAAAAACAATCTTACTCTAACCTAACCTAGTCAGTCAGGTTCAAAAGATCCTAACCTAACCTTAACCTAGTTGGTCCGGTTCAAAATCTGTACCAGTAAAAAACAAAAGTCATCGGAAAAAAACATTTTTTTACTAACAATTGTTTCATTATATTTTCTTTGTAAAAAAATAAATATTTTTTCATTAAAATTACCAGACGATGACTGTTTTTTTTTCTCTTGATTTTAATGTTTCCACAATTTTTCTAGTTTGATAGCGTCTTCGTCAAAAATACATATTTTTCCATTAATTTTTCCTGTTTGATAGCGTCGCCTCATTTTGATTTTGAGATCACAAAGTTTTCATTCAGCTTTTTCTGGCTGTTTATGTAAACTGCCGGAAGATGCTGATGAAACATTGGTTTCAGCACGGGGCATAAACTGTGAACCGTTGGGTTACAACCGCTACTATTATTTATTCCATTTTGATTTAATTAAAAAAAATCATAAACTATGGCATATCTGTTAAGAGATTATCCTTGTATTACTAAAAATAATGAGTCTCTTTACTTCTATATAATATCCTTATAGATGATAATAGAAGTAAGAGACTTATTGTTTTGCTATCTAATTTACATAATGTGTTCGTACACACTTCAGACTATGTCAATTAAATAAAACAATTACAAAGCAGCAACTATTTCTAAATCTTTACAGAGACATCAAAAATAGAGTTGTTGAATGATAGAGAGAAATTTTCGTACAAATCCTAACCCAAACCCGGATATAGACGTGTCACTCGTGTTGCAATTTTCGGCATTCATATTTCATCATCGAGAACCAGAGATTCAAGGGCCAGTGATTACTCATCTTTCACAATTATGGAGAGTAGAAAGTGGACCTTAAGTTTACTTTCGGCAGCCCCATAACTCTCGCTTCCCTTACTTTGTCCTTTAGTCCTCACATTCCATGAGCAATGTTTTTGACAAAGGGGAAAGAATTGCTGTTTTCCGGGTCAGAATCTATCCATTTAACACTTACTGTTGGCTAATTTTTGACCTTAAAGTAGTATTTTTTTTAGCTCCTTACATCAATTGGCTTCAGGCCTTGTCTGGAGCGATTTCCATAAATGAAAAGAATTATCAGCAAAAATATTTATTTGTCATCTTCGCTTGTGTTGAGATTGATTATTTGCCACAAATTGGATGGAAAACTCATCAGCACGACGTCAGCAGATTGATTGTTACCAAATGTGTGTTCCGTTGCGTTAGAGGCAAGCTGCAAATGGTGCAATCATGATGCAACAAACGCAGTTATGGTTGATACTACACAAGTATCTCATGTAAACCGGCCACGACTCAGCACTATAGAACTTGGTATATTTGGAACTTTGTTGATAGCTGAAGTTCAGACAGAGACAAGAATGTTGCAAGAAGCAGATGATGAAACAAAAGTCAAATTAAGATGTAATGCTACTAAATCTTATGTTTGGAATCCTTACTCCAATTTTTAATAAATTATAAAAAAAAGAAAATGTCGAAAATTTCAGTCTTAAGCTGAAGATGTCTTAAGAAGAAAAGGAGATTCAAGGAATCGTTTTTAATTTGTGTCTTATTTCTATGGATCGAATATAATGCAAATCTGAAATATTTAAATTTGGATAAAAGATTATGCCCGTATCAATCTCCCTAGAGTCTGATAGACATTGCGATTTGATCTGTGAATTTGACCTTTTAGGAGAGTAGAAAGTGACTAACTTGGGTTTACTTTCGTCAGCCTCGTAACTCTTGCTTCCCTTATTTTGTCCTTCCATGTGAAGGATTGCTGTTTTCTGGGTAAGAATCTATCTATCTAGCACTTAGTGTTGGATATTTCTGACCTTTAATTAGTATATTTTTTGTTAGCTCCTTACATCAAGTGGCATCATGCCTTGTCTGGAGCAATTTCCATTAAAAAAACGTATTTAAATTCCTCAACCTGCTTCTCCATTTAGACCAGTGGTTCCCAACCTTTTCGCTGTCATTTCCCCCTGCACACAATTCAACGATCCAGATTTTCCGCTTCATGTGTATGAGAGAAAGAACAGTTGAAACACACTGAGACTATTTACTAATTTATTTTTCAAATGCACGAATACAATTTTAGTGAATACGAACATTAACACAGCATTTTAGTGTGACTTTTGGCGTTGTTTGCCATTTACAAGTCCTTCAATATCTGAGGGAGTTATAGAGAGCGCACATCGAAGATCCGCCTCCACATCCAACTTGTTCCGTGCCTTTGTTTTGAGGTGTACCAGTGCCGAAAATCCTGTATCACACAGGTAAGTGGAAGAAAACTGGACCTAAATTTTAGATGGATCAATGTTTTTTAAGATAGAGGAAGATTTGCCGTCGGTGTCTTCATCTATTATGGGCTTATGGATCATCATCATCATCATATTCAGTTTAACATCTGTTTTACATGCTGAAATGTGTTGGACATCTTTCAGAAATTGACTTCAAATCTAACCTATCTGGCCACGTCTTTAGTTATCCCTCTTTCACTCAAATCCATCCTTATCATTCTTTTTTCCTGTTTTCCTTGAACATCCTTGAGTATTACCGTAACATTTTTTACATCTACTAATCCAAGCACTCTCATCCATTCATTGTGACCAAACCAACAGCGTCTCCTGTTCTGCACACATCTTCCTATACTCTCCAGATTTAATTTTCCTCTAAGGTCATCAGATATAAGACTCACATTACACATCAATTGTATCATTCTCCTAACCATTTCCTTCAATACATCACATTTATCGTGATGGCAATAATTTCTGACACTTCTTTACTTCAGCGTAGTTCTTGCTGATACCTTCTATATTGTTAGTATAGTCTCGATTTACTTACCTCCCCATGAGGGCAAACCACTGAAAATGTCATCACACATAAAGAAGGGTGTGGGCGGCAGATTAGAAAAGTTTGGGTGAGGTCCTTTGGCTAGACTCACATTCTGAGATGACAGATAAAAGAACAAGCTGAAAGTCAGGCTTACGACCTTACAAAGTCGGAAGTTTTTATGTGGAGAATATTCAGCCCCTCCAAAGGGGGCATTCTGGGTGGGAAAAAGAAAAACTGCTCCAGTCAAAAGGGAGATCTCTGCTCCTCTGACCGAGGACAAATAAAAATACTACATTTTGATCCCAGCCCGAAGAGTCAAGTTTTGTCAGATCACTGGGTTATGTCCCATGGACATTATAAAAAAATATCCATTGGAATTAATTGTGTCAAATTCTTTGGCTCTTTCATTTAAATGGTAATTTATCGCAGCCTATAAAAAATGCCATATGGAAAATTTGGCAACTATCTCATTGCGTGTTGTCAGTATAAACACAAGTAAGAGTGAAACACATTTCATGGTAGACATTTTCATTGTTTACAGTGATATAATATCATCATCATCATCACCTTCGGTTTAACGTGTTTTACATGCTGGCATGTGCTGGACCTATCTCTGGTCAATCTCTTTATTTATTCCTTCTTTTTCCATAGTCCATTTTTATCACTTCCTCCCATGTTTTTCTTGGCCTTCCCCTGTTAACTGGACCTGCTATCGTAACTCTTCTACATCTACTAACGCAAGAACTCTCATCCCAAGAGAGTTATTCATTCAAGTAAAAAAAAAAGTATCTCCATATCGTCAATAATTGGAGATAGTATTTAGCTGAAGTTATTTCTCTACCTCCCACAAGGTAAGATGTGACACAAGGTCGGGAAAGTGGGATTAGATAAGCCAGCGCTCGAGAGGTGAGCACTCTGGCTTTTTAAAAATTGCCTGGGCAGCCCCGTCAGCATTCCCCGGTAGAGGCGCCTCAGACAGTAAGCAATAAACTTACTCCTCCCCAAAGAGGGGAGGCAAAGCCTGGGAGGGTGCACCTCCTAGAACTGCACAGGACCAGACAACCCCCAATAGACCGGCGTAAATCCAGACCCAAAGGCCCGGAAAATACCAGTTTATTAGGCGGGGTAAACTCAGACTGGTTGTCTATTTGTTCGCATACAAATGTGTTACGCTTCAGTTCACTTTCATAGCAACTGTACAGTAGCAGCTAACCACAGACATATTCAAAGAGGTGGGAGGAAAAGGGTTGAAATAAATGGAGGGAAAAGAGTAATTCACATGTTTTTCATACATGAGAAAGAGCGTGTTAGATCAGTTGAGAGAGAGATGGTGTGGCACAGTAATCGACAGTAAGAGAAAAATAATGAGAGAGAAAAGGATAAAGTATACATACATTTGGAAAATAATATATCTTTGTTGATTTACAGATCAAATTAAATTTAGGTTTTATTTGTGTGGTGGAAATGGTGAACCAGAACTGGAATCTGACAGCAAAGAGGATGAAGATGACTTGCCATGTTCTGGACAGAAGGGAATTTGTCTTTGTGCAGCATGCTGGGTATCAGTTTGACAGAAATCAACAGCATGCTGAGACTAGGACATTTATGCACAATGACCAGGTGCATCAAATGTGCTTTCTGGGCTGAATTTTCATACAAAATGTTGATATAATCTTCAGATTCCATTATTCCTCTTCTTACAATCAATTGTTTAGTCCTCTTTGAGCTAAAACATGTTTTAATGTTGGCCCTGTATTCTTTGGGAGGAAATCCTTACTTTTGTTGTGCCATGTTCAAAAAACCGAAATTTTGTTTCAGTTTCATCACTCTATAGTACGTGTTCTCAAAAGCAATTGTCCAAAAATGTTTTCGCAACATTAAACCGAGTCACATGAATTTTTAAGAGGGGTTCATAATGGTCGGTTTCCATTATATTGTGCGAGTACTTATGCTATTATCCATCGTATCCAAACTTTTGTCAGCGTCTTTCAAAACAATTCTTTGGGCTTATATTAAACTCGTGACAGTTTTTCTGCTGTTTGTGTTGACAATTTGCGTTTTCTTCGATGTTTAGACAAATTCTCTGTTATACTAAAATGTTTAAACTTCTTTAAAACGGACTGTACAGTAGATCTAATAATAATTAAGTGGCTTGAAATATTGTTTGTTTTTCAATGATTGTTCCAACCTATCAAAGGCCGGGGAGGGGAGGCACTCAATGATAAGGGTTAAAGAGATCGCCAGTTGAACGATGAACAACACCATGAGAGGATTGGAAACAATGGATGGAAAGGGCAGAAGATTAATTAAGAGGAATAGATTATCCAAGAGGACGGCTCAACAAGTATTTGTTTACATTGAACTTAGAGACGACCATGCTGTAGTCGGTTGGGAAGCAGACTCGTGGTATCTGCTCTTCTGCATGATGTCTGCGAGGCTTTTCAAGTTGACTTGTGCGAGTAGAGACCCAAAAGGTATGCTTTGTTCAGGCCTCATCAAACAGATCCATCTGACCATTGCCTTGTCATTACGGTACAGTTTCTTTAGTGTGCCGGCAGAGACAAGTTTCGTGGGCCATACAGTTGGAAAATTAGTCAAAAAATAATTTATTTTGGGTTACCTACTCATTTGTGACCTATTTGCGTTGATTAAAAGAAATTAATAAAAGTGATAAGCATTTAAAGTTTGCATGAATACCGATTGTAGCAAAGCAGCCATCTTTGTTTAGTCAGATAGTAACGCAGTGCCATTACTTTAAGCAACATCACGTGGAGAAGGTACACCATTCCTCGTATAAGCCAGTATCGGTTAGCCATATCGAGGGGATCTTATTTGGGCGTAAAACACAATGTTATTTAAAATATTTAGTCATGGTTTACTTGTAGTAGGAAGTATCCTCATGTCAGGTTGTCCTGACAAACCCCTGTACAGAGAGACCTAAGACACTCGAGGTAAGTGTCTAGTAGGCATTCAAGTTTTCCCCTAAGTTTGCTCAGAATCGGTATTCATGTAAACTTTAAAGGTTTATAATTGATATTAAATGTTTTTTTTTTATTTAATACAAATAGGTCACAAATGAGTATTTATTTACTCCTCTTCAGGAGTTAGGCACAAGGCCAGTTTTATCTTACTCCCACAAGTAAGATGTGACCCAAGGTTGGGTCGGGAAAGTGGGGTTTGAAAAGCCAGCGCCCGAGAAATGAGCACTCTGGCCATTAAAAATTGCCTGGGCAGCCCCGTCGGCATTCCCCAGTAGGGGCGCCTCAGGCAGTAAGCAATAAACTTACTCCTCCCCAAAGAGGGGAGGCGAAGCCTGGGAGGGTGGACCTCCTAGAACTGCACAGGACAGACCCATAGACCGGCGTAAATCAAGCCCCAAAGGCCAAGACAATACCAGTTTATGGGGTGCAGTATCCATCGGAACAAATACTACACTTTGATCTTAGCCAAAAGGCCAAATGAGTAGGTAAAGCAAAATAAATTATTTTTGACTAATTTTCCAACTATATTTCCTTTTAAATAATTTATGTCGGTAATAGTAATGATTACCTTTTTTTTTGTTCAATCTTACTTCATTTGTTCTAAATCCAATATGGCTGCAAAATTGTAAAATAAATGTATTCTATTTTACTATTTCAACCTTTACACAATTAAAATACAAAAGGAATTATGTACAGCATTATTCTCGGAGAGGAAGGGGGGGAGGGCATATCACATGAAAACTTAACTATAAAACTGTAAGGTAACAATATGTGTGAATATTACAATAAAGTTATTTTCTATATTTGTTCTAAATCTGTACATAATGGCAAAGACACTCAACAATTTATGTCATCCAAATTTATCAGCAATTGTGAAATACAGTTTGAAAATCCTCACCAATGTCAATAACTTTTACAAGAAGAAAAAAAAAAAAACAAGTCAAAACACGGAAATTAAGTAACTGATATAACGTTAATTGCCAGACACAAAAATAAAGCAATAAATTGTTGTTATGCTGTTGAGCTGTCAGATGAAAGACAATTCTAAGGCATATAATAATAAAAAAACAAAAAATAAAAATTTATTTTCAAAAGAAAAAACGTACAGGGGGTAGCAATAAAATGAATATATCTTAAAATAGCCAGATTATCGGATTTTAAGCAAGTATTAAACATCAACGCACACAAATCAATAACTGTTTATATAATACTAAAACTCTGCTAACCTTGCTTGCTTGTTTGCACATTGGATGTTTTAAATGGTGGGAGGAAGAGCAGATAAAACGAGAAGTGATGAGAGGAGGGCATGACAAGAGAGGGCATGACAAGAAAGGGAATGGAGAGAGTAGCAGCAGTATAAGAGGATAACGTAAATAAATAAATTACATAATGGGTCAAGCTGTAAACGGTTGTCTTTCTGGTCAGTCACCATGGCAACAAGAGTTTTGATTGGATGATGTAAATAGTTTTATTCAACAACATTTGAAACGGTAAAAATAACTGCTTATTTTTTTGTCATAACTGACATCTCCGAAGCTAAAATGAATGAACATATATATATTCTATCGATACCTGCGGTTTCACAGAAACATTGGTAATCCAGCCCGTGGGGTACAGAATAGCAAGCGTGATCGCTCTTTAACAGATAGTCTGAAAGTGGTTATTCAACATCAGCTAGATTTCCAGTGTTTCTGTGAAACACTGAGATATTGATGGACGATGGAACTAATGTATATTTTCATTAGAAAAATATATTTATATATATCTATAAATTATATGTCATAAAAATATGTGATCGACTTTTCATGGTAGTCGAGTTTCGATCTCTCCAAATAAAAGGTTGTTCCCATATGTCTCTAAACACCCTTAAAATACCCCAAAGACACAAAAAATTTGATGAATATTTATTAATTTATGTCTAATATTGTAAAAATTTCACAAAAATCGGGAGGTATTGGGATTTTCATGAAGGGCATGTACTCCTTTTTTAACCCCTTGCATAAATATAGCCTACATTACGACCCTTACACCTAGCAGCTGTGTTCCAAAATTCATAATGATTAGTTAATTTGTTTAGCAGTGAATCCTGTACATACAAATATATAAACATTACACATACCTAAATTATACATACATTCATACATACACATCTTAATCGATACAATTATATTTAATTTAGTTATGGTATATGTCCAGCTTGGAAAAAAATAGCATTATATCGAGAACAAAATGCCCTTGAGAAAAAGTAACACCATATGTAGAAACAGCGAAGAAAGTAGACACTCGTTTTGTCGGGTAAATTACTATTCTGATAGGGTTTACCACTGTACATAAACCAACACAGACAGCGAGAAAATAATTGCAAGCAGACACTTTATGAAATTTATTCATGAATTTCTCCACGAAAATCGGTTATTGAATCAACCTAAACCATATTTTCTGATCGCGTTTTGCATGAGGAAGATTTTAATAAACAAAGTATTTATAAAATATCTACAAATTTAAAATTCAATATTTACGATATCAAAAGGGATTATCTTTAACAATGATTGATAATTTGTTTTATTTGGTTTATTCAGATTACTGTTTTCTACAAGGACTTGTGGCAGAAGTAATAATAAGTTCTAAGTGACAGTCTTCTAGAGGTTGAAGGTTCAATCCTCAGTGCGGGTGATACTAAGAATACAATTGCGAATTACTTAAGACTTCTACCCGGTCATGGCTAACGAAACAAGAGAAAGTTACCCCCGTGGATTAAATAAAGGGTTCTGTTCAAAATTCCGTACTGATTCCAAAGTTTGACGAGACACACCTGAAAAGATCGGAGGTTACATCGGCCGAAACAGTGTGAGAATAACATCCAAGATGAGAACAGTAGTCCTAATAATTCAAATAATACACAAAAGGATTGTTTTGTTTTATTTACAAGTTAAATAAACAGGTTTTGTATTTTAAAACAAAAAAATAATTCAATAATTATTTTTTGTTTGTTTGGTAAGATGTTAAAAATTATATATATAGAGCGGCAATAACTTTTTCAAGCGTAGAAATAAAATTCTGGGTGGTCAAACACCAAGTCAGATATATTTCCCATAAATGCCCCATCGTCTACAGGCTTTGAAACCTAACAAAAAATGCATCATTGTGCATGCTTATACTAGAATGACACATTCATGTCAGAGAACCGGAAATGGTGGATTTTAAATTGCATTTTCCTGATAAACATTTAATTTATATTCAAAAGAGCTATGCTGGAACAACAAATAATAATTTGGCCCATAAAAATCGAACAAAGTTCTTCTAGATTTGTCAACATGACATGTTGCAGAAATATTACTAAGTAGATATCCCCAAATATTATCTGTGGCAAAATAAGAGGTGGCAAAAAAAGGAATGAAGGTAAGAAACTTGAAAAGTACCCCGGGAGTATTTGAAGCTAATGTTCTCTATACTGCCTACCCAAATGTGGTAACTTATATTACATACAACCTCTACTTTATCATGTAAAAGTCTTGAATCTTATTTGGCTTTAGTAACAGTCAATCGTGAAATGTTTCCTTCATTTAAAGAATATTGCCTAAAAAACAAGGATTATTGTTCAGTTACGATCACTGGTTTCCCCACTATGTAAGATGTAGAGAGAACCAGGCATCCAAGAGCATTGAGGAGTTTCTTTGCTGTCATCCTTTCATTGGGAATTAGACAGTTCATCAGACTTATCTGATCGATAAAAACTATTAAAAAATGGCATTGAACGATGTTGTGGCTGATCAAACACTATGCAGCAATAACAGTTTAATAACCACGTTAATATAACACTCAAATATTTGCAGCAATAACTTGATGGCTTTGGTAAAACACTCAGAGATGTAGGTCTACCAGCAGCAGTCATATGAAAATATTCAAACAACACCGAGTTAATGATTGAGAGACGTTACGACAAAGTGGAGTAAAGAACATTTACCAACCAACAAGAAAGTTGAATGAAGATCAGGGAACTGTCTATGACTATGCTAACACATGTCCGAATGCAAACACATCAGCACTTATCTTCATTGGTGCTTTGAGAGGAACAGAAAAGACGCATCTAATAAGCATAATTATTTCAAATGTTAGTAAACATAGCGCTTTGTTTGCAGTGCAATATGGCAAAAGACTTTCACACAAATTTATATTTGTCAGCACACGGTCCAAAAATCCTGGCAACCGAAAAAGACTCTTTTTATAGCTGCAAGGAGACTCGCTTTGCACGATTCTGCAAATTGAGCAAATGATCCTAATCCTCATATCGAGTCATACCAATATTGGATTCCAATAACAAGGTATCACAAAGCAGCCTTGTGTAGAGTGCGAAAATGAGTAAATGTAGTGAAATTCCCTTCAATTTTAACTTGCGATATCTCATTTATTTATTTGGCTATTGTAGAATTAAATTGACACTTACCAGCATAGAGGCACTCCTATGGTTGATATGTAAACATTGCTTAATTCAATGGTTTAGATTAGTTAACATTCAATAAACCTATGATGTCTTTCTTTCGAGACCTTCTCAAACAAAGTCCACATTTCATTTGGAATTAAGATCTCTCAAACACATTTTTCCAATCCAAGCGAATCATTGTAGATTTGACTACAACTTTCTTTTCAATACCTTCACCACTCTATAAGGGAAAACATATATACTGAACTCAATGCTATGCGGCACACAGAATAAGGAGAAAATGCGGCCAAATAAAATATACACATTTTCTTTACAAACGTAAAGTAGACTTGTAACATCACATAAAAGAACATACAATAAAAAGGCTTGTTACTCACCACGAGTGGTGGTCTCTACCAAACATGGTAGTTTTCGAATCTAAGACAGAGTTCCTTTATATTCAACCACGTGGAATCCTGTCAACCATCGTGAACACCCATCTCTCTCGTCCAGTAGTCTGGGTCTCTCTGTCAAAGGGGAAGTAACCCACCAGTGTTCTTAGCAACCGGTGTCCTTTCTCCCTTAATGATAAATAAATTTGGTATCATTGTTTGTTTTGCAAAAATCGATGTGCTCATTTTAAAAGCTTTATGATATAATGAATATAAAATTTTGGTTTAGGAAACTTAATTTTCCGAAAAATGTAGATCTTTCACCCCGTTTTGGCTATTGACATGTTATTCCAATATAGCCACAACGAGACTCGCTTTGCACACATCTGCCTTCTATTGCAAAATGTGTAAGTAACCCTAATTCTCTTACCCTATCGAGGTAGGACTCCATCGCAGAATCATACCAATATCAGATTGCTGTATTTAACTCAAAAGCTTAATTACACCACTTGGTATGTGTTACACCGGCCGTTCTTACACAGGAGAAACTGAACCGGTTGTCACTATAAATAGTGCGAGTCACCAGAGACACAGAGAAGACAAAGCACAGTCTTGTAACTGTCTAGCCAAGTGCTAGTCACTTTCTTACTTTGTTAATACACTTGTTAAACCAACCCTCGACTTGCCTTCTTTTATTTATTATTTACTGTTGGACAACTTCACAACAATATATATATATATGTAAACAGGAACAATAATGAGGAAACTAAACAATGTTATGATTGAAACATATATCGGAGTCAAATTTAGAAATAATCTTTGGTAAGTTTTCAAGTCACTTTTCACTCAGATTTTTCACTGAAAAATAAAACATTCTACTTTATTATCTACAAAATAGTAATAAAAAAAAAAAAAAAATAACAATTTAAACTTGAGAATGGAGGATTACTTATATAAATTTTACATAACCCAGCATTTTAAAATTTAAATTCCAGCATTCAAAAACTGTTGTTATAGTTATTAATTACCAAAAAAAAAAAAAAATCAAAAACCAAAAAAAAAAAATCAAAAACCAAAAAAAAAAAAAAATCAAAAACCAAAAAAAAAAAAAAATGGCTGTATGTTCTGCTATCACGGTTTAAACTTAACTAAATTTAAGTGCCACCCATATTATTATTTACTGCATGTTATGAAAGCTCCAGTACTGCTTTTGTGGTATAGACAATAAATCAATCAAGCTGGTATTCATGTTCAGCATATTTGACATCCGGATATTCACTAGTATATTACAAATAACACTATATATTACTTTGATCAACCATCGATACCTGCGGTTTCACAGAAACACTGGAAATCTAGCCGGTTAGGCTAAAGGATACCAAGTGTAGCCTTTCTTCAGCCGACGGTCTAAAAAGTGGTTATTCAACACATTTAGTAACTTTCTGCGTATTGAGTTACCAACTATATATATATATATATATATATATATATATATATATATATATATCAAGCTTTTAAATAGGATGAACGGGTTCATAGCGAGTCGAGGACAATATCACGAGAAAAAAAAAGAGAGAGGAAAATTATAGTAATATATTTAATCGTCGGAAGACATTCGATTACAATCTTTTAAAAAGAATAAAAAAGATTGACTAAAATTAAAAAACTAAATCCCAAGGTACCTTTCAACCGACACATTGTCAAGGGAAACGTTGGCTGATATCGCTTGAAAACGGGGAAAAGAGTAACGTGGAGAGAAAACAACCCCCCAAAAAACAGGGAGATTGAATATCGCCATTATAAACCAAAAGGAATATATGGACGTAATAGGCAAAGTATAATTTTTATTTTTATTTTTTTCTTAGAAGTCTCTAAATAAGTCCAATTTGTGAGAAAACTCTTTTTGCTTACAGAGCGATGGCTTTCGCATTGTTAAACTCACGGCCTCCAACACCTTGAGATGGTGTTTGGAACGGACCTTGGGGGGTTAAACCGGAAGTATTCAGGGTAAAGTATTCAGAATACTTTACCCTGAACACTTCCGGTTTAACCCCCCAGCGCTCCTGGCATTTTCTCGGAATCCGGGATTTTTCTTTTATTTATTTTTGACAAGGAGAGGAAAAAGAAAGAAAAAAAAAATCTCTCGAAATATATCAAATTGATTCTTGATAATCCGGATATTACAAACTAACATCCTTGCTGTCTAGAAAAATAAACAAACCTTTCGATCTATATCCGACTTATTTCGGTTTTGTTTTGTTTTTGTTCTTCACAGCTTCCAGCGATCCGGAACTTCGCATTGCCTTCAACCTTTTTAAAAACTTTTATTATTACTCCCAGCAATGCTTCCAGCAAACTACAAATTTCTATTATATATATATACATACATACATATACATATATATATATATATATATATATATACATACATACATATATTGGGCTAGCAGGAATTTTCTTCTGTGGGGCATTTTCTGAAGACCTCGGTTTTTATGTTCATGCAGCTTATGGAAGGGTTGTTGATAGCTTGTATAATTCTGAATTTCTCAGTAGTGCACAAAGGGCAGGTCCTGAAGGTGGGGCTGTAGGATTTAGGCTTGTCGGTATATCTTCATTCTATTTTGTAGGGGGTGTTGGACTTCTTGAGATCCCATATGTGGGTTGCCAGTGTGGTTATGTGGTCTTTTTTGGGGTATTTGAAAGTGTTGTTGTGGGCGTAGAGTCTTTGTTTAAAAGATCCTTGGGTCATTCCGATGTATATATCCTCCCTTTCGGTATTCACCCCAGATATAACCATGGCTTAGTAAACAACGGAGCTGACTGTGCATCCTCCGCCCAAGGAGCAGGTCTCACCTCTTTTGCATGAGCAACGGGGGTTGGGTGAATTAGTTGGTGGCTTGGAGGTCAGAATGGATCCAACGGACTGAAAACATGAATAGCTAGTTTTTACTGTATTTCTGTTAAAAAGTTTATGGAGTTACGGTAAATACAGGAAACCCCTTTAAACCCCCAGGAATACAGATACACCACAGAATGAAAGAATTTTTGACCCTTAAGAACCCCCTCCCCCCGCTTCATACAATCCATATAATAGATTCTCAAATCACCCGCCCACCCCTGTATAAATGAAGATGAGTGTACACGCGTGTGTATACGTCCGTATGTGCAGGTACACGTGTGTATGTATAGGAACATATTATTAATAAATATAAAATATAAAATAATATTAATAAAATAAATAAAAGATTAAATTAATAACATAACAAAACACAAAAAATAAATAAATAAAAAATAAAAAATATAAAATTAATAACCCCCCGTACATGAGAGTGAAGATGTGTGTACGTGCGTGCATGCGCACTGCGTGCAGATGTTGTATATAGACATGCACGTATGTGTATATAAGTTTATTTTGCCGGTGCGCATGGACGGGAGTACAAGTACGAGTGGAATGAAATAAAATAATAAGATAAAGAAAGAAGAAGAAAAAGAAAGAAGAAGAAAAAGAACAAAACTTGGAAAAGAGAGCAGAGAGAAGTAGAAAGGGAACCGAAAGTGAACAAGCCGTGCGTGCGTGGTCCCCCCCCCCCCTGTATGTGACTCGATGTGGCGAGTGTAAAATGCAATAAATTTTGGCAATTTGGGGCATTTTTGACCCCCCTTTGACTTCCTGGGAGAGCGAACCAGAATTTTTCTGAGATCAAGGATGCTCCTTTTATATCCAGAACAATTGCCTCTTCATTTTGACCAAGTTTCAGAAAAATTGAATGGATGGATCAAACGTTATGGGAGAAAAGGGTCATTTTTTGCCATTTTGGGGGCTTTTGACCCCCTGGGGGCGCGAACCAGATTTTTTCCAAGGTCAACGATACATATTTTCTATTAGGAACAATTGCCTCCACATTTTGGCCAAGTTTCAGAGAAATTGAATGGATGGATGAAAAGTTATGGGGCAAAAAATGTCATTTTTTGCTATTTCGGGGCCTTTTAACCCCCTGGGGGGGGGGGGGGGGGCCTAACCAGATTTTATTTCAAAAATATTTCAAAAATCGGAGAATGTCACTTTCTAACCTGACCAAAGTTACAACTTCATGCAAAATTTCAGAGAAATTCAATGGATGGTTGCGGAGAAAAATCCGGACGGACGGACATGCCTCAAAACATAAGTCCCCTGATTTTATAAATCGGGGGACCAAATAAACAGTGCAATAGAAGGAGGAGGAGGGGAGATAATCTTTTTATACTACTAACAAGTAGGTAAAAAATCCGGTCAGTAAAAGAGAGAGCAGATCAAAGGGCTTTGTGAGTAGGAGATGAGTATGCAACATGTAAGAGAGAAAAGAGGGGAAAAAAAAACAGTTTTGGTATATAAAGTCATTGTAAGACTTATTGAAAAATATAGAAGTATCAATATTTTCGACAACTATATTTTGGACAAAGATATTAAAGTCTACAACATAAAGTGTCCTTCATTAAATACCTAATTTATTAAATGTTCGAATAAAGTTCATGGATTTAGTTGTATTAACTCCTTTCAGATTATTTAATACAGAATCCAATCAATTTAAAGTAAATTTTGTTATGCTTCAAGTTCTAAATATCTTCAAATATGTATTAATGGTGTTTGCTTTAATGTTATTTACTAAGGATAAAAGAATCCGTTTGGAGCCTCCTTGTTATCATAAAAACAGAAACCCAAATCAGTTGTCATAATATTCTGTAGAAACTTCTTCCTTCGAAGGAAACTGCATACATCTGACCAGGGTGAATGCCGCATCAGGTAGCAAGAATTTGCTTATTTTGGCGTAAATTTTGTTTTACTTCGAGTTCTTAATATCTTCAAACATGTATTAATGGTGTTTGCTTTAATTATTTATTCATGACGTAAATATGTGTGTGTGTGTGTGTTTTTAGTACCGAATGCAGTTTCATGTCATATACGGATTCTATTTAACTTATATATCGGACCTTCATAAATACTATCACCCCGGTAAGCGTAGGCCTGATTAATAATGATAACAATTGGGTGACACTACTCTAGCCAAAGCTGAAAATTCGGATACTATCCATGCGTTGTAGTTTCATGTCATACACAAATCATACTGTATTGAACCCATAGATTGGACCTTCACAGTTAATTACTCTTAGACTTGAATTGACCTATGAGTAATGCTGAAAACGGGGTCAATCCACACTTGCCACATTTTCCAAATCGTGGCTTACCAACCAGATGTCGTTTCATGTTCCGGTCAGATTCTATTTAAAGCATAAATGAAGTATGATGTGAACTACCAGTTCGGTTTTTTCTTGGAATGTTTTTGTGGGCTTCATGTTCATAATATCTGCAAATATTAATATATTCATTAGTGGGACCTGTGAAAATCCATAGTTGTATTCTTCATCTGATGTACATTGCTAAAATATTTCCATTCTATGGATGTCCGGTGCAAACAGAGATCTCCCAATATTTTTTACTACTTCTGTTCAAACTGAAACATACTTATCTAATTAATCTGGTTAATGTAGTTTCAGAATATATGCCGTTATGAGAGTCTATCTCCAAACCTTTGCTTTTACTAGGTGTGCATATATCCGGATTTAACTCAGAGTTTGAACAGGATACCACTTGGATAATGATTTACATGATATTCCAAAAGTCCCGTAATATAATGACCAAATGGACAAAGATTTTTCCGACTCCAACTGACATTGCCTCGAATAAACAACCAGGATCGCGAACAAACAACCAGGATCGCGAACAAACAACCATGATCGCGAACAAACAACCAGGATCGCGAACAAACAACCAGAATCGCGAACAAACAACCATGATCGCGAACAAACAACCAGGATCGCTAACAAACAACCAGGATCGCGAACAAACAACCAGGATCGCGAACAAACAACCAGGATCGCGAATAACTCTCTGGCAACAAATGACCTGGACCCTAGACAAATTCCAGGTTCTCTAACAAACAAACAATTCATCCACCTCATAGTGAACTCGAAATGACAAATTATTTGTAACCCGGACGTCGACAGTTCGAATCAGCTTCACTGCATCTCACTTTTTAATAATTAAAAACTATAGTACATTACACCTCTTGCTGTTTGAGGCTTTGATGTACAGCACAGGTGATTCTTTTTTGTTTACTTCAGGGGATTCGGTTTTGCTTATTGCACTACCATCCCCAAGTCAGAATGTGGCTGGGTGTACGGTATGGCTCTCTGGGTAACTTTGCACTCGGAAATGGGTAATCACCACGAGATGCCATTTCATATCATACCCAGGGCATGCACAAACAAGTGAATATGTTTCCCTTACAATTCTGTTTAGTACATATAAAATAAAAGAAACAAATTCAAATCTCACAATTTGAACCCTGAGGACAAGTAGAAGTCTAATTACCAAAAAGTGACAGCTTAATTACAAGCAGGTTTATTTTTAAGCCAACAACTGGCTTTTCTTGCCTTCTGTTTACTTTTCTGACACATTTGAATAATTACTTGCAAATTAGTTACCTCGGCATTGATTTAACTGCTTTCTAAACTGACAGCTAATCTGTTTTCCTCAGTTTCTTTAGGTAAACGAACTTTGCAGTTTGTTAAAGTAAAACTTTTTTTGTTGCTTTTTTATAACAAGTTAAATTATCCGATATCCTGAGAGTTTAATGCTGAATGTAATTCACAAATATGGCAATTTCAAGAAGGTGGCAGCACTATGGAGTCAAAGTCAATTCTTGAGGTTATTGGAGCTGAAGACTTTAAAAGAAGTAGAAACACTGGTCTACAATGGGGTGGGGGCAAATCCAGTCTGCCAGATGTTCTTCTCTGGCTGTAGAGTTCAAGAGGCAGATAAAGCCATCATCAAGGTGATTACCTACACTGGAAAACATTAGTAAACAGCTGTTGGGAAAAATATATAAAAAAGGGTACTCATTAACTGTATTTTGACTAAAATCAATTATATCTACAAGAAAAAAAAAAATTGAAAATCTTATTTTTTTTACAAAAAAGCTGCCCTAACCCAGCGTTGCCCAGGTGGACACATTGCCAGATGGATGGGTTAGAGTTAGGGCTTAGAAATAATTTAAAATATAGTCATGTTTACAATTTAAAAAAAAATAGGATTTTAAGTTTAATTTGATTTTTGATTTTTGATTTCAATAGATTTTATTTATGTTTAAAATTTTACAAAACAGTTCACAGTATAGTAAATGTTACTTATAAAATGAGATGTGGCACAAGGCCGAAATTGGGTGGGGGTCGGTTGGCGTCCTCTTGGTCTATTCTTTAAACTAAAAATATTATTTTGGTGACTGAAACAGTCACCAAAATAATATTTGATTTCTTCTTTGCGTTGCTTTGAAGCATGTGATCATATGACAGTTTCCCACTTTTTTTTACGCAGTCGTTACATTATTATTGTATTGTGCCAGATCTTTTAAGCTAAACTGATTGATTAATATCATCAATCATCATATTCGGTCTAACCTCCATGCATTGAATAGCTTTTAGAAATAGACTTCCAAACAAACCTATTTCTGCCAGGTCTTTATTTATCCCTCTTTCTTTCAAGTCAATTCTTTTTTATCCCCCCCCCCCCATGTTTGCCGTGACCTCCCGTTGTGAGCTGAACCTGCTACCTCAACTGTTCTATATCTACTAAACCAATAGTAAATTAAAAAATAATTTAATGTATATTTATTAAAGTTACGCTCAGACGAGAAAACACACACACACATAATCTTGTTTGAAACTTGTAGTAATACAGACATAATGAACTGTTTTTTGAGTAGCATTCAAAAATGCAGCCAAAACGAATAAAAAGTAGACATTTAATTTTACGTGATAAGTTAGTCATGTTTACAATTTTATTAAAATAGGACTTTTAAAAATTCGTTTTAGGTTTCCCTCATCCTCTCTCGTCCAACTGCAATGGCAGATACATGATTAGATGATCTGCAATGTGAAATCTGACGAACCCCAACACATTAGTATTTGCTGAAAGCACTTCATTTACCCAGCGTAGAGGTTATATTAAGTACAAATCTGTTACGTTGGTTAGATCATGGGGAGCGTTCATCCACCTCGATAAACTGCTACAGAAGCATGGATGTCTTAGAAGAAGGCTAGCCAAGGAAAACTTGAAAGCAAGTGATTAAACAAGACCGTTCAGATTGGAATTTAGAGACAGTTGTGGAAAGGGAGTTGGATGCAATTCAATTTTTTGTCGTACCTGTAAGTACTGGGTGCACAAGAATTGCAGTGGAATTACTGGTAGGTTGAGAGAGGATAACCAATTTGTGTGCAGGAAGTGTAAGACAATGGAGATGGATGAGAACTCAGATGTGGAGAAAGTATATCTGGATGGCAAAGCTATTGAGGCTGTTCAGAAATGTTGTTACTTTGGTGATGCCATTGGAGCACAGGTTGGAGCAGGTGCTAGTGAGATTGCAAAAATTAGAAGTGGGTTGATTAAGTTCAGAGAACTTCTGGCATTACTAACCAACAGAGCGTTACCACTGTTGACCAAGGGAAGAGTCATGTGTATGCAGTCTGATAATGAATGGAAGTGAAGACTAGCCAGTGAGGGTTGAGGACATGCGTGGCATGAAGAGAAATGATATGAGAATGATACAATGGATGTGTGATGTGAGTCTTAAAGACAGGCTTAGTGCTGATGAGATCGGAGCAAGATCAAATCTGGGCAGAATAGGGAGTTGTGTGCAATGTTAAAAAAAATGGATGAGAGCTCTTGGGTTAGTAGATGTAGAACAGTTGAGGTAGCAGGGTCAGTTGACAGGGGAAGGCCAAGAAAACATGGAAGGAAGTGATAAAAATGGACCTGAGAGAAAGAGATAAATAAAGACCTGGCCAGAGATAGGGCAAAATAATTTGATAAACAACTATATAAATATCCCAAATGCAATTGACTTGTTTGTGAACTGTCTAAATGATTACAAATTCATGTATCACTTGTTGAAGCAAATTACAAAGACCAACTAAATGTTAAGTTTATATACTTGCTATCTGATGCAGAAATTGAATGTAAAACTTTAAAAGTTAATTAGCTACTAATGAATGGAGAAGGTGTTTTAAGGAATTTATCTTTAAACTTGAATAAAGTTTCCAGAAACATATGTAGACCATAACACATGTGCAAATTGTTCTTTCTGAAGCCACATTTAGATATCTTCACCTATAATTATATATATATATATATATATATATATGTATATATATATATATGTATATGTATATATATTATTAAAAATAACCGACAACTCATGTCAAAAATATTCAGACATGAGTTGTCGGTTATTTTTAATAATACGTGCCTTAATGAAAAAATGCTGCCTCGATACATATATATATATATATATATACATATATATATATATATATATATATATATAATTAGCAAAACCTACCTGCCCTCCGAGCAGCAATTAATATATAGTTAACAAAAATGTTTTTACTCAGAGAATTCCATAATTTTAACAACAAATTTTGGTTAATTTGTAGATTAACACCTTCAGCTAAATTAACCTCCTGATAAAAAATAAGATTCTACTTTATAGGGCCCTTCTAACTTATAAGGGCAGTAACTAATATATTTTAACACTAATCTTGAGTCCGACTGGCATGGCAAGGTCGTAAAAGCACACATAATAACCTAAAATGGTGCTCCCTCAAATAAAAATAAAGTAAAGAATTTATCCTTAATAGCAAAAAAAAAAAAAAATGGTTAACTACTAGAATGGCCCGGAAATGGACGATCAATTTACGTTAAATTTATATTCTAACCTGATCCCCCACTCTAAATTCTAAATTAATTTTGTTGTGTTTTCTTTCCGACAGGTTTTTCAGGCTATTCACACGTAATCGCCTAAAAAAATAGAATCTCATTTTTGTTGGGGTAGGTGGGTAGCTGAGGGTTTTTATCTACAATAATACTCAAACGTTTCATATTTTCATTTACCCCTTAAAAATAAGGTATTTAGCTGCTTTTAAAGAAGTTATTTATTTTCATGGGAAAGTTAAACATAACTAAAATCAACTGCTTAAAATAAAAATTAAAAAAAGTACGATATAAAAAAATAAAATATGGGTAAATTTGCAGATTAACATCCTCCGTTAAATACCACCCCACCCCCGAAAAAAAATGAGATTATGTTTTTTTTGAATGAACACCGTGGAAAAGAGAATGAAATAAAAAATAAAAAAATTATAATTTACGGTTTGAGATCTGTTTCATATATTTAACGTAAAATATTCCCCATTTCCGTGCCATTCTAACTTTTTAGGGAAAAAAAATTATTTACCACTAACCCTGAGTCCGAGTGGCAAGA
>OY744532.1:27694519-27697019 GCA_963556195.1 Sepiola atlantica | reverse complement strand
ATATATATACATATATACTCATATACATATATATACATATATACTCATATATACATATACTCATATATACATACATATACACTCATATATATATATATATACATATACACTCATATATATATATACATATACACTCATATATATATATACATATACACTCATATATATATATATACATATACACTCATATATATATATACATATACACTCATATATATATATACATATACACTCATATATATATACATATATACTCATATATATATACATATATACTCATATATATATACATATACTCATATATATATACATATACTCATATATATATACTCATATATATATACATATATACTCATATATATATACATATATACTCATATATATATACATATATACTCATATATATATACATATATACTCATATATATATATACATATATACCTATATATATATATACATATATACTCATATATATATATACATATATACTCATATATATATATACATATATACTCATATATATATACATATATACTCATATATATATACATATATACTCATATATATATATATACATATATACTTATATATATATATACATATATACTCATATATATATATACATATATACTCATATATATACTCTATATATACATATATACTCATATATATACATATATACTCATATATATACATATATACTCATATATATACATATATACTCATATATATATATACATATATATACTCATATATATATATACATATATACCTATATATATATACTACATATATACTCAAATATATATATACATATATACTCATATATATATACTATATATATACTCATATATATATATATACATATATACTCACTATATATATATATACATATATACTCATATATATATATATACATATATACTCATATATATATATATACATATATACTCATATATATATATACATATATACTCATATATATATATACAATATACTCATATATATAAATACTCATATATATATATACTCATATATATACATATATACTCATAATATCATATACATATATATACATATATACTCATATATATATACATACATATATTCTCATATATATATACATACATATATACTCATATATATACATACATACATACATACTCATATATATATATATACATATATACTCATATATATATACATACATATATACTCATATATATATACATACATATATACTCATATATATATACATATATACTCATATATATATATATACATATATACTCATATATATATATATACATATATACTCATATATATATATACATATATACTCATATATATATATACATATATACTCATATATATATATACATATATACTCATATATATATATACATATATACTCATATATATATATACATATATACTCATATATATATATATATACATATATACTCATATATATATACTATATATATACTCATATATATATACATATATACTCATATATATATACATATATACTCATATATATATACATATATACTCATATATATATACATATATACTCATATATATATACATATATACTCATATATATATACTATATACTATATATATATACATATATACTCATATATATATATATATATACATATATATATATATATATATACTCATATATATATATATATACATATATACTCATATATATATATATATATATACATATATACTCATATATATATATATATACATATATACTCATATATATATATACATATATACTCATATATATATATATACATATATACTCATATATATATATATACTATCATATATATATATATACATATATACTATATATATATACATATATACTCATATATATATATATACATATATACTCATATATATATATATATACATATATACTCATATATATATATATATATACATATATACTCATATATATATATATATACATATATACTCATATATATATATATATATACATATATACTCATATATATATATATATATATACATATATACTCATATATATATATATATACATATATACTCATATATATATATATATACATATATACTCATATATATATATATATACATATATACTCATATATATATATATACATATATACTCATATATATATATATACATATATACTCATATATATATATATCATATATACTAATATATATACTATATATATATATACATATATACTCATATATATATATATAGCATATATACTCATATATATATATATACATATATACTCATATATATATATATACATATATACTCATATATATATATATACATATATACTCATATATATATATATACATATATATACTCATATATATATACATATATACTCATATATATATATATATACATATATACTCATATATATATATATATATACATATATACTCATATATATATATACATATATACTC
>OY744532.1:27691356-27694319 GCA_963556195.1 Sepiola atlantica | reverse complement strand
TGCCTATATCATACATACATATATATATATATACACATATGCATACATACATAAATATATATAATATATATACACATCATGCATACATACATACATATATATATATACACACATATGCATACATACATACATATATATATATACACATATGCATACATACATATATATATATATACACATATATACATATGCATACATACATATATATATATATACACATATGCATACATACATACATATATATATATATACACACATATGCATACATACATACATATATATATATATACACACATATGCATACATACATACATATATATATATATACACATATGCATACATACATACATATATATATATATACACACATATGCATACATACATACATATATATATATATATATACACATATGCATACATATATATATATATATATACACATATGCATACATACATATATATATATATACACATATGCATATATATATATACACACATATGCATATATATATATATACACACACATATGCATACATATATACTCATATATATATACACACATATAAATACATATATACTCATATATATATACACATATAAATACATATTTACTCATATATATATACACATATAAATACATATTTACTCATATATATATATACACACATATATACATATATACTCATATATATATACATATATATACTCATATATATATACATATATATACTCATATATATATATACATATATATACATATATACTCATATACATATATATACATATATACTCATATATACATATACTCATATATACATACATATACACTCATATATATATATATATACATATACACTCATATATATATATACATATACACTCATATATATATATACATATACACTCATATATATATATAACATATACACTCATATATATATATACATATACACTCATATATATATATACATATACACTCATATATATATACATATATACTCATATATATATACATATATACTCATATATATATACATATACTCATATATATATACATATACTCATATATATATACTCATATATATATACATATATACTCATATATATATACATATATACTCATATATATATACATATATACTCATATATATATACATATATACTCATATATATATATACATATATACCTATATATATATATACATATATACTCATATTATATATACATATATACTCATATATATATATACATATATACTCATATATATATACATATATACTCATATATATATACATATATACTCATATATATATATATACATATATACTTATATATATATATATACATATATACTCATATATATATATACATATATACTCATATATATATACTCATATATATATACATATATACTCATATATATACATATATACTCATATATATACATATATACTCATATATATACATATATACTCATATATATATATACATATATACTCATATATATATACATATATACTATATATATATATACATATATACTCAAATATATATATACATATATACTCATATATATATACATATATACTCATATATATATATATACATATATACTCATATATATATATATACATATATACTCATATATATATATATACATATATACTCATATATATATATATACATATATACTCATATATATATATACATATATACTCATATATATATATACATATATACTCATATATATAAATACTCATATATATATATACTCATATATATATACATATATACTCATATATATATATACATATATATACATATATACTCATATATATATACATACATATATTCTCATATATATATACATACATATATACTCATATATATACATACATACATACATACTCATATATATATATATACATATATACTCATATATATATACATACATATATACTCATATATATATACATACATATATACTCATATATATATACATATATACTCATATATATATATATACATATATACTCATATATATATATATACATATATACTCATATATATATATACATATATACTCATATATATATATACATATATACTCATATATATATATACATATATACTCATATATATATATACATATATACTCATATATATATATACATATATACTCATATATATATATATATACATATATACTCATATATATATACATATATACTCATATATATATACATATATACTCATATATATATACATATATACTCATATATATATACATATATACTCATATATATATACATATATACTCATATATATATACATATATACTCATATATATATACATATATACTTATATATATATACATATATACTCATATATATATATATATATACATATATACTCATATATATATATATATACATATATACTCATATATATATATATATATATACATATATACTCATATATATATATATATATACATATATACTCATATATATAATATATACATATATACTCATATATATATATACATATATACTCATATATATATATATACATATATACTCATATATATATATATATACATATATACTCATATATATATATATACATATATACTCATATATATATATATACATATATACTCATATATATATATATACATATATACTCATATATATATATATATATACATATATACTCATATATATATATATATATACATATATACTCATATATATATATATATATACATATATACTCATATATATATATATATATACATATATACTCATATATATATATATATACATATATACTCATATATATATATATATATACATATATACTCATATATATATATATATATACATATATACTCATATATATATATATATATACATATATACTCATATATATATATATACATATATACTCATATATATA
>OY744532.1:27631356-27686356 GCA_963556195.1 Sepiola atlantica | reverse complement strand
TATATATATACTCATATATATATATATACTCATATATATATACTCATATATATATACATACTCATATATATATATATACTCATATATATATACATATATACTCATATATATATATATACATATATACTCATATATATATACTCATATATATATATATACTCATATATATATATATACATATATACTCATATATATATATATACATATATACTCATATATATATATATACATATATACTCATATATATATATATACATATATACTCATATATACATATATACTCATATATATATACATATATACTCATATATATATATACATATATACACATATATATATACATATATACTCATATATATATACATATATACTCATATATATATATACATATATACTCATATATATATACATATATACTCATATATATATACATACATATATACTCATATATATATACATACATATATACTCAATATATATATATACATATATACATATATACATATATACTCATATATACATATATACATATATACTCATATATACATATATACTCATATATACATATAACTCATATATATATATACTCATATATATAATACTCATATATATATATACATATATACTCATATATATATACATATATACTCATATATATATATACATATATACTCATATATATATATACATATATACTCATATATATATATACATATATACTCATATATATATACATATATACTCATATATATATACATATATACTCATATATATATATACATATATACTCATATATATATATATACATATACTCATATATATATATACATATATACTCATATATATATATACTCATATATACTCATATATATATATACTCATATATACTCATATATATATATACTCATATATACTCATATATATATATACTCATATATACTCATATATATATATACTCATATATACTCATATATATATATACTCATATACATATATACTCATATACATATATATACTCATATACATATATACTCATATATATATATATACTCATATACATATATACTCATAATACATATATACTCATATATATATACTCATATACATATATACTCATATATATATATACTATCATATATATATACTCATATACATATATACTCATATATATATATACTCATATACATATATACTCATATATATATATACTCATATACATATATACTCATATATATATATACTCATATACATATATACTCATATATATATATACTCATATACATATATACTCATATATATATATACTCATATACATATATACTCATATATATATATACTCTATATATATATACTCATATATATATATACTCATATATATATATACATATATACTCATATACTCATATATATATACATATATACTCATATATATATATATATAATATATACTCATATATATATATATATAAATATATACTCATATATATATATACATATATACTCATATATATATATATATAAATATATACTCATATATATATATATACATATATACTCATATATATATATATACATATATACTCATATATATATATATACATATATACTCATATATATATATATACATATATACTCATATATATATATATATACATATATACTCATATATATATACATATATACTCATATATATATACATATATACTCATATATATATAATACATATATACTCATATATATATACATATATACTCATATATAATACATATATACTCAATATATATACATATATACTCATATATATATATACATATATACTCATATATATACATATATACTCATATATATATACATATATACTCATATATATATACATATATACTCATATATATATACATATATACTCATATATATATACATATATACTCATATATATATACATATATACTCATATATATATCATATATACTCATATATATATACATATATACTCATATATATATATACATATATACTCATATATATATACATATATACTCATATATATATACATATATACTCATATATATATACATATATACTCATATATATATACATATATACTCATATATATATACATATATACTCATATATATATACATATATACTCATATATATATACATATATACTCATATATATATATACATATATACTCATATATATATACATATATACTCATATATATACTCATATATACTCATATATATATATACATATATACTCATATATATATACATATATACTCATATATATATACATATATACTCATATATATATACATATATACTCATATATATATACATATATACTCATATATATATATACATATATACTCATATATATATACATATATACTCATATATATATACATATATACTCATATATATATACATATATACTCATATATATATACATATATACTCATATATATATACATATATACTCATATATATACACATATACATATATATACATACATATACATACATACATACTCATATATATACACTCATATATATATATACACATACATATATACTCATATATATATATACACATACATATATACTCACATACATATATACTCATATATATACACATACATATATACTCATATATATACACATACATATATACTCATATATATACACATACATATATATACATATATATACACATACATATATATACATATATATACACATACATATATATACATACATATATACTCATATATATATACACATACATATATATACACACATACATATATACTCATATATATACACACATACATATATACTCATATATATACACACATACATATATACTCATATATATACACATACATATACACTCATATATATATACACATACATATACACTCATATATATATACACTACATATATACTCATATATATACACATATATATACACATACATATATACTCATATATATATACACATACATATATACTCATATATATATACACATACATATATACTCATATATATATACACATACATATATACTCATATATATATACACATACATATATACACATACATATATACACATACATATATACTCATATATATATACACATACATATATACACATACATATATACACATACATATATACTCATATATATATACACATACATATATACGCATACATATATACGCATACATATATACACATACATATATACACATACATATATACACATACATATATACACATACATATATATACATATATACACATACATATATATACATATATACACATACATATATATACACATACATATATACATACATATATATACACATACATATATACACTCATATATATACACATACATATATACATACACATATATACACATACATATATACATACACATATATACACATACATATATACACATACATATATACATACACATATACTTATATACACATACATATATACTTATATATATATACACATACATATATACACACATACATATATACTTATATATATATACACATACATATATACTTATATATATATACACATACATATATACTTATATATATATACACATACATATATACTTATATATATATACACATACATATATACTTATATATATATATACACATACATATATACTTATATATATATACACATATATATATACACATACATATATACTCATACATATATACTTATATATATATACACATACATATATACTCATACATATATACTCATACATATATACTCATACATATATACTCATACATATATACTTATATATATATATACACATATATATATACACATACATATATACTCATACATAGATACACATACATATATACACATACATATATATACTCATATACATATATACACATACATATATATACTCATATACATATATATACATACATATATATACTCATATACATATATATACATACATATATATACTCATATACATATATATACATACATATATATACTCATATACATATATATACATACATATATATACTCATATACATATATATACATACATATATATACATACATATATATACATACATATATATACATACATATATATACATACATATATATATACTCATATATATATACATATATATATACTCATACATATATACACATACATATATATACATACATATATATACATACATATATACACATACATATATACTTATATATATATATATACACATACATATATACTCATATATATATATATATACATACATATATACTCATACATATATATACATACATACTCATATATATACACATACATATATATACATACATACATATATATACATACATATATACTCATATATATATATACACATACATATATATACATACATATATACTCATACATATATATACATACTCATATATATACACATACATATATATACATACTCATATATATACACATACATATATATACATACATATATACTCGTATATATATATACACATACATATACATACACATACACATACACACATACTCATATATATATATACATATATATACATAGGATCAAATATAAACCAAAGTAAAAAAATTTAGTAGTGAACCTATTGTAAAGAGGATTAGCTCAATATACGAGATAGAGCAATTGTAGAGATAGAAGAAAAAAGAGTGATAAATATGCGACGATTGTCCAAATTTATTTCAAATTTCAATTGTTCAATGCAAGGTGTTTATTACTGAATACACCTTGCATTGAACAATTGAAATTTGAAATAAATTTGGACAATCGTCGCATATTTGTCACTCTTTTTTCTTCTATCTCTATATACAGGGTGTTTCAAAAGTCTTGGGAACATTACAAATGCGTATATCTCATGAACTATTCCAGGTAGAAAAATGAAACTGGTGCCAGTTTAAAGCTTGCTTAATCAAGCTTTTGGTCATACTAATGATTTTCGTGTTATCTTTCCAGGTGCAGTAATGGCGTTCTCTAAACAAGACAAGGCAGTTTGCGTCTTCCAATTTGCAAAGACTGAATCGTGGACATGTGTTCAGCGTGCATTTCGCAGGAAATTTAAAAAAGAAGCCCCTGAAAGGAAATCCATTGTCAGATGGCATGCTAAATTTGTGAAAGATGGGTGTTTGTGCCCAAGTAAGCGAACAGGTCGCCCTTCAACTTCAGAAGATGCAGTTGAGCAAGTTCGGACAGCCTTTCAGCGGAGCCCCCGTAAATCAGTGAGAAGAGCCAGCAGAGAACTTCAGCTTGCTCCAGCAACTGTCTGGTGTGTCATAAGGAAACGACTGCAAATGGTACCTTACAAGCTCAAGTTGGTCCAAAAGTTGAAGGACACTGATAAGCCACTTCGCTGTGACTTTTGCATTGCAATGCAAGAGAAGTTGGAAGATAACGGCTTTGATGACCGGCTTGTTTTTAGCGATGAGGCGACCTTCCATCTGAATGGCAAAGTTAACAAGCATAACACTCGCATATGGGGTACTGAGAATCCTCATGAACTTCTTGAGCACGAGCGAGATTCACCAAAAGTGAACGTGTTTTGTGCAATTTCCAAGAAAGGTGTCTATGGACCGTTCTTCTTTGAAGAGGCAACTATCACTGGTGAATCCTATCTCAACATGCTGGAAGACTGGTTAATGGCTCAGTTGGAACAAGCAGAATCTGATGACTTCATTTTTCAACAAGATGGTGCACCACCACACTGGAGTCTTAGAGTAAGGCAGTTTCTTAACACAAGGCTGCCTGGTAGATGGATTGGGAGATCTGGGTGAGGTGATGACGTTCTCATGCCCTGGCCTCCTAGGTCTCCAGATCTTACCCCGTGTGACTTTTTCCTTTGGGGCTTTGTCAAGCAACAAGTCTATGTGCCGCCCCTTCCAAGAGATATTGACTTGATAAAGGCTCGAGTAACGGCAGTTGTGGGAACCATTGACGTCAAGATGCTGGAACGCGTTTGGCAGGAAATGGACTATCGACTAGATGTCTGCCGTGTGAAGAATGGTACTCATATTGAGCAACTTTGAAGATTCCCCACAAAACTTGAAACTTTAACCTTTCCAACGGTACCAATTTCATTTTTCAACTCCAAATAGTTTTTGAGTTATTAAAAATCGTTATGTTCCCAAGACTTTTGAAACAGCCTGTATATACATACATACATATACACTTATATATATATATATATATACATACATATATACATATATATATACATACATATATATTTACATATATATTTGTATACTTAGGCAGCATTTCTTCATTGATGCATGCTTGATTAAACAACAGGGACAATTACTGTTTCTTTCTTTTTTGATCCATCTTTTCATTTTGACGGACTAATGATCTAATGATCTGTTCGAGTGTGAACTGCTAACGTTTTCGACTCCCATGAGTCTTCTTCAGGAACGTGAGGAGTTATGCAAACTAAAACTGGCGAATCTATTGAGAAACTCGATTAAAACTTTTATTTTTAATATATTAAAGGCATTTCAGTATGCCTTCTCTTCTTATATCGAGCTTGATTGATGGTGGGTTTCTTTGCTCGAATGAGTAAGGATTCAATTATGGGGAGGCGCAGGTTGCAATGTGAGACAGCGAGGATGGCAGTGTTTTCGACTAATATGTCCCTGAATTTTTTTCGGGTGTCGTGTTCTACTAAGTGTTGGTAAATAGAGCTATGGGGGAGGAGACGTGACATGTAAGGCGACGAGAGATACTAGTTTTAGTCATACCGATATATGTGTTGTTTTTGGAGACACATTCTCCCATTGGGCATTTAAACACATATACAGCATTACTAGTTTTTAGTAAACCGTCCCGTAACGTCGGGTTATTTCTTATTGGTCCTCCGATTTTGTTTTGAGGCATGTCCGTCCGTCCGGAGTTTCCTCCGCAACTATCCATTGAATTTCTCTGAAATTTTGCATGAAGTTGTAACTTTGGTCAGGTTAGAAAGTGACATTCTCCGATTTTTGAAATAAAATCTGATTAGCCCCCCAGGGGGTCAAAAGGCCCCGAAATGGCAAAAAATGACATTTTTTGCCCCATAACTTTTCATCCATCCATTCAATTTCTCTGAAACTTGGCCAAAATGTGGAGGCAATAGTACCTAATAGAAAATAAGTATCGCTGACCTTGGAAAAAATCTGGTTCGCGCCCCCAGGGGGTCAAAATCCTCCAAAATGGCAAAAAATGACCCTTTTCTCCCATAACATTTGATCCATCCATTCAATTTTTCTGAAACTTGGCCAAAATGTAGAGGCAATTGTTCTGGATATAAAATGAGCATCCTTGACCTCAGAAAAATTCTGGTTCGCACCACCAGGGGGTCAAAGGGGGGTCAAAAATGTCCCAAATTTATTGCATTTTATACTCGCCACAACGAGTCACATACAGAGGGGGACAACGCACGCGCGGCTTGTTATTATTGTTTTTTGTTATGGCGGCTAAACAGTGTTTAATTTTCTGATTGACGATATGGTTAGGGAAATCATTATTGATTAGTGTTTGTTTAATATCAGTGCAGTATGAAATATCTTATTAGTGGATGAGTTTCGTTTTGCTTAGAAGATGAGTTTTCACTACGGCTATTTTATATCTATAAGGGCATTCACTTTTAAAATTAAGCAAGCTTGATCCTTTGCTTGTAATTTTTTTGTTGGGTATGTGGTGAACTTATCTGTGTCGGCTTTTATTTCTATATCGAGGAAGGGTATTTTGTTATTTATATTTATTTTGTGCGTGAATGGAGTTGTTTTTTAATGTATTTTTGATTAAGGTTAATTTATCTAAGTTTTCAGTTAATAGAAGGATGTCGTCGACCTACTTGATGTATAAATGAAAAACTTTTTTATTTATCACTCTGATATTATTATCAAAGTGGGTTAATGGTATTTAAATCAATAATACAATATAGAATTTTGAGATACTCTATATATAGTAGAGATAAACGATCCAGAGACAGTCATCTGGTTGCGTAATTTGCATAACTATGTTTTAAATAAATGTATGTTTGGTACTATTCATTTCTAATTTCATTGTTATTTTTTCTATATATGTGAAATTGTTTCGTCGATATTAACAGTAATTAATTAAAGTGATTTAATAAATAAAAAAATGAATGACTTACTAAAAACTTTTCTTACATAAAACATCGTTCACTAGAATTCTTAAGGACCGGCATAAGTGAGAACTGAAAGGGAGGGAGAGGGTATTGATTTACTCCTCTCCAGGAGTTAGGCACAAGGCCAGTTTTTATCTTACTCACACAAGTAAGATGTGACCCAAGGTCGGGTCGGGAAAGTGGGGTTTAAAAATTGCCTGGGCAGCCCCGTCGGCATTCCCCGGTAGGGGCGCCTCAGGCAATAAGCAATAAACTTACTCCTCCCCAAAGAGGGGAGGCGAAGCCTGGGAGGGTGGACCTCCTAAAACTGCACAGGACCGACCCATAGACCGGCGTAAATGAGACCCCGAAGGCCAAGACAATACCAGTCTATGGGGTGCAGTATCCATCGGAACAGATACTACACTTTGATCTTAGCCAAAAGGCCAAGAAGCTTAGCTAGTTAACTGGCTGGCTGTATCTCTCTCTCTGGCTGTCTCTTTTTTTTTTTCTCTCTCTCTCTCTCCCTCGTTACTGATGCTGTATTATTTTTTATTGTCTTTAGATTTAATGATTGTTTTTGAAGCAATAGTTTCGCCGATAGTAAAACGTCTGTTCTCGCTGTGATGTTGAAAACAGATACTACACTTTGAATAATTTATTTGCAAAAAATATAAAAAATTTACATTAAAAAATTAAGCACAAAACCATCAAAAGTGTCGTTGGTCAACCTTTGTCTAATGATAAAAATATCTATCTTACTCTGAACTGGAATCATCTCCGTCACCACAGTATCACATTTACTCTAGGGGCCGTCCTACGTAAGATATCCCCAAATCGGTTGGAAATTTTTTTTTTTTTAAATATGGGTATGTATACAGAAATTCATTGGAGTATAATGGAGAGTGGGAGAAAGAAAAGCAACCACCAATGAGTAAGCCCTCCCAACCCTTTCTAAATAATAGACCGCCAACTGTTTTCCGGTTTGTTCAGAACCGAAAGCAAGCAGGTCGTTCTCTAAATGGGAGTGGGATAAAAGTGGAAGAGAAAAGAAAATGGGGGGGGGGTAGGAAAATGGGTTGTGTCCTTCCAAGGTAAATGCAATTCGGAAGAGGCCGACGACAAAAAATTGAAAGTGGGGAATGGGCATCTTGAATGATTTCTATTACTGGGGAGTGGGGCTATTAACTCATTTACTCGACTAAGAGGCTAACTTTATCCTAAGGGCCAGGGTCCAACAGGACTAAGAACTGCATGCGCCATGCTTAGGCCGGGAACACATACTCATATCTGACTCCTTTTCATACATACAAGCTTACTACTTGTATCAACCTTTTTTTAAAAGCCGAGGAATGTAAGCTTTTACTATCACATCTGATCTCGACCTTCAGCTGGTGCTTGAAGAAAGTGATCAGATCCTGATCTGCAAAAAATTCAACACCATGTTCATCTCTCACAGGCGATATTTACACCACCATTTGCGCTACGACTAGGATCGCAAGAAACACCATTCGTCTATCGCCGTCCCACGGCGGCCTGACATTGTCGATTATGTAGGATACGTTTAACAGCAGAGGATGCTTGGAATCGATACAATCCGTCACCTCATTGACATACCCTCAGTACTGCCAGAGTTTGTGACATTGGAAGAAAATGTGATTAAGCATTTCTTCTTCGAGCATGTCGCAGCGGGGACACAGGGGTAACGTGTTCCGGGCCAATCACCAGGTCAAAGAGAACTCAGAGTTGTCCCTGGAGCCCAACTCCATTCAGAGCGAATCTCCTCTGACCACCGGAACTGCTCGCGAAGGGATCGTCAGCTGCCCCCTTCACTGTGGAGTTCCTTTCTAGAAAATCAAGAAAGGTCACTGAACCAAAGAAGCTTTTTGAGTGCTGCATGGCACTATCTTAAGAACTGCGATTTGACCCTTGGCCTACGACGGCCCTCAACCAAATGGTCGAGAATGAGGTCGAGAAAGGCGCTATCGACCACGAGGTTCCATGCAGATTCCTCTGTAAATTGTAAACTCAGGAGAGCCAGTCACTTGGGGTTTCGATGAGATCTGTCTGCGACCCCAACGTTTTTTATGGTCCCACATAAGAGAGGACAGATGCTGGAGGACCTTTAGTTGGTTCGAAGACAGAGGAAGTACAGCCAATCAGTAAAGGATAAGCGGAAACACGTAAGTGGAGCACGCTTCAGCTCTACCTTTTAAGGAGAGTTTCCTTTGAAATAAAGTGTTAACCGATGATTCGTCCTTTGACTGTACCTCCAACCAATTCCTTTTGAGTTAGAAGCCCGGTCCGAACCACATAACAAGGATTCGAAGCGGGTCATGTCCAGCAGAAAGGAGTGATGTCATCAGCGAACATGGAAACCCTATCTTGCACCCCAACAGGCAAAGCGATTTTGTGTGAGACTGAACTTGCCTCCCCGTTCCTTAGCTTGTACAGTAGCGGTTCCAACGCAAGGATGTAGAGCAGGGGTGACAACAGACAGCCCTGAGAATAGGTAGTGTACTATCGGTTCTGTTGTCATAAGACCGTCCTCCCAGGAATTACCTCCTCCTTTTTAAGAAGGTGGAGATAATCCTAGTAGGTATTACATCCTTTTGAGGGAGGGGTAATGTAGTAGCTGTTCTGTTGTCATGAGACCATATTCCTAGGGACTACCTCCTCCTTTTTGGGGCTAGGGGGTGTAGCATCTTTTCTGTTGCCATGATACCTACTCGCAAGCATTAGCTTCTTCTTTTATGGGGAGATCTTCCCAGGTATTACCTCCTCTATTTTGGAGGGGGTATTGTAGTATCTGTTCTGTTGTCATGATACCATCCTACCAGGCAATTGACCTCCTCCTTTGAAGAGTAGTGGAGTATATGTTCGTGTATCATCCTCTCAGTCATTATATCTTCTTTTGGGGGTGGGGGTCAGTGTATGTAGTTCGTTCATCATTATGTACTCTCAGCCTAGCAAAAAGAGGGAGCTTATATTTGCCAGTATATGTGTGTGTACCCTTACAATAAAAAAATGACACCATAACTTTTTTGCATAGCTTCTTCTGCTTGTTGCCTATTTCAATAGCATGGCAGGTATAAGTGTTTTAATTGCTAAGATTAAATAATGTTATTAATGAATTAGTTCAGACATAAAGGTACAGATGAAGTGAAACATCATTAAAAGACAGCTGGATAAGGAATCAAATACAATGTTTATAATTAAATTCTTTTGGAAGAAACAAACCAAGTTTGAATGAATTACCTCCCCTCTCCTTAATGTTATCACAAAAGAAATAACTATTTATACATATTCATATTGAAAGAAACAACATGATATAACAAACACAGATAGGGAGTCAGCAACTTTTGTAGAAGTTGATTTAAATTTGAGTTATGGAATATCAACCTTTTGGGTTGATTATTTAATGAAGAAACAATTCATTGTAAACGCTTTGTTGAACATGTAGTGGAAAATAAAAACATAAGACCTACCCATAATACCAGACCAGGCCATGTGGAACAACAGAGTTAAAGCAAATGGCTGGTTTTATATGAAAGGAAGTACCGAATGATCATGTGACCTATTTTGCATTGCATGATGGGAGTCCCCATAAAGAGGACAGGAAATGAGAAAGCGATTGTCTTTGTTGGTTCATTCCGGATTGAGACCAGTGAAGGTGGAGATCGGATTTGGTGCTGTCAGAAGACTGAGATTTGAGTTCAAGTTGGTGTTTGCGGACTACTGACTGTTTTGGGTCGGATTGGGTGCCCTGGGAAGAGAGACAAGAAGGTGTTTTCGGACGACAGAACATAAGTTACTATTTTATCCATAGTCGGAGGAGGGTTCGAACTTTTCATTGTCATTAGTATAGCAGTCTATAAGGTACAACATCATAATTTACAGCCATCACACGTCCAGTTTATTTTATTTATTTTTAATTTCAAATGGTCACTATTGGAAGTGATCTGGTCTCTGGCTTTTGAATTTCAGAGTTAATATGCTTACTATGTCACTAATGAGTTTTGAAACGAAGAAACAGCTGTCTGTGGATGACTATATATAAGAAACACACACACGTTAATCTAGTTTCCTCATGCAAAAGAGGAACCATTTATGAGTCACGCTTATTCCGGGTTGTAACAGTCCAAACGAACAGGACCAACAGCCACTTGACAGTCCAATGGTCACCTTTGTATCTATTCTGATGGCAACAATAAAAATTCTTAAAAGCACCTTTAACTACTTTCCGCCGCCCCCCCCCTCGTTCCTTTAACAATTTGTTTCTATTTTTAACAAAGTGATATAATCACCAATTTCTGATTATACATTCCGATCACACTTTCATGTGGATATTAAAAATGTCTACTTTAATAAAACTTTCAGCCGAGAATTTGAATTCACAAATTTTTATTACAAAGAAGAAAACAATATTTGTTTTTTATTGCACTAAAACGGTTTTAAAGTAGATGCTGGTATATTTTAAAAGGTAGTCTCATATCCTTTGTATACATTATTTATATTCAGGATAGACCAAAAGTAGGTAAACATGATTGCGCTATCTTCAAGGCGTCTGTTTCAAAGAAACGCTTACATAAATAAAGAGTAAGTTTGTTGAGAAAAATACGCAGAAATAGAAAAGTATATTTTACCAAGTCTATTTTATAGTCGGAATAAAAAGAAAACTGATAAATCTGAAGGGGAGAATGTTGAATTATGGGAAAATAAAGAGAAAAAAGTGAAAAAAAGAATCATAAATTTAAAAAAAAACCCTAAAACAGCTTCTTTTATTTGTGGTGAAGAAAACAGCCCCAAAACGAACGCCTTCTATAATAAGCATCCAAAAATCCCGCAAAGATAGATAGATAGGGTCATCCCTCCTAAGGTTATTACCAGTTAAATGAAAAAAAGTCTCGCTTTGGGGGGGATTTGTCAAAAGTCTCAGCCTTAAAAATAAATGATTTTATTCATTTAAAAAAACAAAAATCACATAGTTTTGGTTTTCAAATTTTTATAATATATATATATATATATATATATATATATATATATACAGCATGTCCCAAAAAGATGAATTCAACTAGAGGGAGATAACTACATCCAAATTAATAATGTACTGTGCAGCTAAACAAAATAAGGGTATTTTGGTGGGCTCCCTCTACCAAGCTAGAAAACTTATCACAGCTGGCAGTATTCTATATCTCTACAAAGCCACCATTCGTGCATGCATGAAGTATTGTTGTCACATTTGGACTGGTACACCAAACGCTAGCCTCTCCCTCCTGGACAAGGTCCAAAAAAGAGTCTCTAATCTAATAGGTCCACTTTTCGATAATCACCGCAACTGACCTTGCAGTATTTCAACAGCCGTTTACCATTGATTTCTCGCTGGTAAGAACCACTGGTCTTCTCTGCGATTTGGTTGGCAATAAGCCTCCCCAAGGTCATAGCATTCTCCGCACTCTTTCAGTAAAGGTCTGGTTTGTGCTGTCTCTCCTCGGTCTTCTCATCCTCCTTGACCCTCTACAAATATTTTGTGAAGTGTCAACCGAGGTCGGCTTATTAGATTAGAGACTCTTTTTTGGACCTTGTCTAAGAGGGAGAGACTGGTGGATGATCAAGCATTCTCTTGTCTCTATCCCATCACCACAATGTTGCATCCCTGTGCTTGTTTTACAAGTACTTTAATGGAATGTGCTCCAACGAATCTAAATACCCCCCCCCCCCCCCCCGATCAACCTGTCTGTCTGCAAGATCCCACTCTTCACTGTTGAAGTCCCCAGATGCCGGAGAGCTTTCTACTCTAATAGCTTCTTTCCTCGTACTGCTAGCCTTGGGAATTTCCTTTCTTGTTTGCCCTGATAAGATGCAGACATTTAAATGTAACGTGAACAAGTATCTTGTTGCAAAACTCCCCAAATCGGATTCCCCTAATTCACAGAAGCCCACACGTCTCAGTGGCATTGTGCATTGTTTGAAGTGAACTTTAATAATAAAAATTAAAAAAAAAAAATATCTGCCTTTTTTTTTAAAATTTCATTATTTTTATTAGATTTACATATTTCTTTAAAACCATCTAGCTTGTTAGACATTGTGTGATACATCTCACACAATTGCAGCTGACAGGCACCCGGATCATCTTTCCAGAGATTCTTGTAATAGTAATTGTTGGTGGTTAAGGGTTCAATTTCTATTCTTGCATTACGAGAACATTCTCACTATGGATAAGACACACTGATAGATGCACACTGTAAACATTTTTCAATTGTTCAGAAATATCAAAGCAACTCTTATCTAATTGCTATTACCCCTCAGTTATAGACGTCCTAGGCTCTCCAAGTTTATGTGCACTGATCTCTTAACCGGTTGCTTCAAATGTATTTCTTATAAGATAAATTGCCAGACGGGTTTACATATTTCTTTAAAACCATCTAGCTTGTTAGACATTGTGTGATACCTCTCACACAATTGCAACAGACAAGCCTTCCCTTGTAACAGTATTTGTTGGCGGTAAGACTTCAATTTCAAGTGTCACATTCTCACTATGGATAGACACGACGAGAGACGCATGTTCTACACTCTTGCAAACAGTTCGGATGTAGACACTACTAGGCTATCCCGGTGTTGGTGCACTGACCTCTAAACCGGTTGCTTCAAATGTATCTCTTATACGACAAATTGCCAGATATGTTTGGTGATGTGAAATGTCAAACGTTTCTTTCTAAAACCAGTCTCAGAATTAGCAGTCTTCAGTCACTTGTTGTTCTTGAGATTCATGTTCTATAAATAGATATACAGTAGACACCCTACTATTCGCAGGGTCACCATTTGCGGTTTCACAAATTTGCTAATTTTCAGCATAAGCATTGACTTAACATTTTCGTCATAAATTCAGAACTTACTAAGGCCAATAGGACAAAAAACAAAACGTAATTATAAACACTAATTATTCTGTAGGATTCATATTAAATGCGGCTCATAAAAAAAGCATTGGTAATCCAAACTTTCGCAAATTTTATATGAAACTAAAAAAAAAATCAAAAAAAAAAAATCAACCAAATTGTAAGCAACAAAGACTAATTTACGCTAATTTGGTGGTTTTCATAAAAAAACAAAAACAAAAAACATGCTAATGTAAAAATAACTGATTTTTAGCTTTTAAGACATCAAAATCTATTCACGGATTTTCGCTATTCACAGGTGTGTCTGGAACGTAACCTCCGCAAATAGCGGGCACCTACTGTACTTTTAAAATATTTATTTACCGTCACAATCGGTTTAGGATACTAAATGGATGCACTAATGTACGATGTACCGACGATGATGTTTATTATTGGTGAACACTGAAGATAAGGATTACATGACTTAAGTTATGGTCTTAGGAAAATCAATTTTGTGGTGTTAAGCCGCTATTGGGTCCTAAAGGGATCAAAATTTACTCTTTATGCTGGTTCTGAGAATTAGTGTCCAATGGTCAGAGCCAGAATAATTTTGTATGATTCGACTATGGTTGAAATCATTAAAATCAAAGGTACAAATATTCAGAGGTATGAGAGAAATTAATAAATATAACCTCTTTATAACAATTCTACACATGGAGAGAATCATTCCAGAATTTCAAGTTCCTATGTATTATAACTTGAAAGTAGTTAACAGATACAGACACATCTAGTCTCATAAAATATTGCTGTAATTGAATTTAATAACATGACAATTTAAATATAAAAATCAACATTAATGTGTTGTCTTTTTCAATATATATGTATAAATATTGTGTAACACCAAGGGATATATAACATGACGAGCAGATATAAACATATATATTGAATTACTTCCTTTCACAATATTCACTCATTCAGAGCGTCCCGCCATCATGGATTAAGACGAATATGTAACGGTAAAAGTAAAATATCTCCAATCAGAAACAGCCACATCCATTACATAACATTTGGTAAAAAATTCTAACATTCCGTCATTTTTTTTTAACCATCGATATTAGACATCAATTAATAAATATTCCCAAAATTTCAGTTTCTTTGAAATATTTTATAGCATTGTGCACAACCTCCCATTTGACAATTCAAATATTTCATATTTGCATTAAATTTAGTACATAGTTATTAAACACAAATTAATCAAGATTCCCTGAATTTGAATTTCTTTTTAAGACCATTTAAGCTGAAGTACAACATTTTAGACATTTTTCGAGAATCAAAATCATTTGATGAATTTTGATCAAAATTGAAATAAGTTTAAGTAGCATTATATCTTGATTTTAATCTTTGTAAGAAACATAAAAGTGGTGCAAAACTGGTAAGAAACATAAAAGTGGTGCAAAACTGGTAAGAAACATAAAAGTGGTGCAAAACTGGTAAGAAACATAAAAGTGGTGCAAAACTGGTAAGAAACATAAAAGTGGTGCAAAACTGGTAAAAAACATAAAAGTGGTGCAAAACTGGTAAAAAACATAAAAGTGGTGCAAAACTGGTAAAAAACATAAAAGTAGTGCAAAATTTCTGTTCAGGAAATTTATTTTATTAACGAACAAAATATTCATATATATATATATACTAGCAAAAAATTCCCGCTCAGGGCGGCAATTACTGAAGCTGTCGTCTTCTTTATAGAAACCAAAGAAATACTTTTCATTTGACATTTTGGTAATTTAGAGAAAAATAACAAAATTATGATTGTCGTAGTGTTATTTGAAATATTCCAATGTGAGTTAAATATACTGTGCATTAACATCGCCAAAGTATGTTTTTAGGAAAAAAACAACAAAAAGGTTAATTGATATGGTCTTTAAGATTTTCAATGTCGATAAATTTTATTTTGATTCAGCACAAAAATTAAAATAAATTCCGCATTAAAACTTGTCACATAATAAAATGAATAAACATAAGCGTGTAACATCAATTGGTCAAATAAAACTATTTTATATTAATTTTCGCCTTTACTAAAAAAGAGAAAAAAATACTTAAAGTAATATTAAAGAAAAATACTTTTTTGTAATTTAGAAAGATTAAAGAAGGTATTTTTTTTCTATGACAAGTCATCATCATCATCATCACTACCAACATGTTAACTCTTTGTTGTTTGGCTAGGAGCAAAATGTAGTATTTGTACTGAATCTGCACTTAGTTTTTATGTTCTCTGTCAGTGAAGGAGAACTCCTTCTAGACCGAGGCAATTGAAATTTGTGTTCCAATTCAGAGTGCCCATTTTGGGGGAGCTGAATTCTCCCCACGTTAAATATTGACATTGTGTCTTACTCTGCTTTCGTGGGAGGAAGTAAATAAGAACAACAACGAGAACAGGCTTGAAAGACTTATGTAGACAAAAACATGTGAACATGCTGAGTCGGTGCACACACACACGTGCGTATACTCGAAACCTGGTTTGATTCTGGGTCACTTGTCTCGCGCTAGCCCATCTTGATTTCGGGACGAGACAGAAATATGGTCGTCTTGTTACCGTAACTTGAAATCACTGACTGTCGAAAATGCAGTAAAAAAGGAAGAAAACAATTCAGTGTTCTGATTGGATAATGCATTAACCAATCTGCGTGCACGGATAAACTCATGCAAAAGAAAATAGATTGTAATCAGTTATTTGCAAGTTAAAGATTGATCTTTACAGCTAACTCATTGTGCGCTTTCTACATCGTATAATTTTAAGGTATATGTATATCTGTGTGTGCATATATATATATATATATATAGATAGATAGATATATATAGATATTAAAATAAACATAGTTGGAGTATCCGACAATTGTTTCAGAACCTGTCGGCTCTTCTTCAGGGAACTAACTGGTGAATTAAAATGATATCCGCCTATACACAATCATAAGAAAGAAAGAAAAAGAAAAAGAAAGAAACAAACAATCAGACAAATTACATTTCAAAAAATCTTTTCTATAAGATGCCAACTTTTGACACCTCGCAAGAAATTAAGTCATACCGTATCCTTCTCTCCCACCACACACTTAAACATCGAGACATACTCATACATATTCATATCTACACTAATACGTACATATTAATATACTCACAGACATACACACACATTTATATGTAGAAGTAAATTCAAGAGCATATATACATGTATATATACACACACATACATCCATATATACATATATATCCCTATATACATACACACACCCACACACACATTATATATATATATACATACATATACACATGATTGTTTGTTTGTTTCTTTTTCTTTCTTTTTTATGATTGTGTATAGGCGGATATCATTTTAATTCACCAGTTACTTCCCTGAAGAAGAGCCGACCGATTCTGAAACAATTGTCGGATACTCCAACTATGTTTATTTTAATGTAAAAGTTCTAATATATATTGAGCACTTTTGAAAAATAATGTTTTTGTTCATTTAGTTAATATTTGAACTTGATTAATTAATATATATATATATATATATATATATATATATAGATATATATGTAAAGGAGTAAGGCTACCAACATTTGTAAAAAATTTTTTTCAACATTTATTTATTATTTTGTTATTTTATCATTTTATATAACGCGTTTCAAGCGGTGGTCCACTCTCATCAGATATGTAAATGTCTTGAAGAAATGTCTTTCGATTTGAGAGTGTTGTTTCACACGCACATTTTAGCATTTCCCGAGGATGAAACGCGGGAGCCTCTGTGTAGCTTAATTGCCATAAATATATTTTCATAACTTACTACCTAGCTCTACTTACGTATCGAGCACTGTTGAAGTAAATACTGAAAATTGATACATACAAAATTATATCTCCTTATAACATTTTATATGGATACATGAAATAGTAATATATATATAGATCGCCATTTGTAAACATTTCTTGTGTCGGCAGAAGGAATTTGTAAAAACATTTAATCTCTTTGGGGAACTTACAACCTCCCCTTTGAATTAAAATTATGTTAATCGCCCATCGTTAATTTCTTGGCATGTTCAATTCCCCTTTGTGCTCTTTACTTTTGCCAATATTATTTATCTATCTGAACTATCGATTTTCTCCTGATGAGATGATAGTTAAAAGGGCCTTAGAGAGATTTCTGTTAATTCTTTTTGAAATCAAATATAAATGTTGTACCTCCAAACATTTTATATATATATATATATATATATATATATATATATATAAGTCAGTTCATATTATATTCCAATAACCATGGTTTTATTTTATTATTTTTTCACATTTCCAAAAGAACATAACATTTCTGTGAGATATATTTTTTACGGTCCGTTTCATTTGTCTTGTGCCAAACAATGTTTTTATGTCAATATCGTCTCTGCAACATTACAAAATCATGAGAAAAAATTAACAAAGAGTAAAAAGTTCTTGGATTAAACTGTCTTGAAAAAAAATCTACACTATACAGTGGTTCATTTTTGTGTGAAACCAAACAAAAACAAAGAAAAAGAGCAAACTCACACATGGAGGAACCCACTAAAACACTATTTTGAATTTTTCGTTCAAAGCTGACTTATATTTGCTCTGATATCACTAATTGACAATCATCGAGCTGAATCTTTTAAGGAGACTGCAAAGTAAAAGGGCACTGATAGTATATGCTAATACATATATTGTCATTAATAATTATATATATATATATATATATATATATATATATATATATATAGTGATTATTTAAGTTCCAATGACCAAAACATTCATTCTTTATTCTTTATTTGTTATTGTTGTACCGTGTTATTGGCAATAGAATAACATATTATTTTGCCAAAATTGACGATGGTCTTACAATTGTTTCGCAACTAGTAAAATGCAGCCACTAAACGCAATTACTGGCTGTTCTTCAGAAACCACAGTGAAAAGCATTTACAAAATGTTATATTAAGCACAAAGTCTGTGGAGAAAAAAAAAACAAACAATAATAGAAAGCAAATAACACTCACGTGTGATATTCCCTGCTAATCGGAAAATAGAATTCTAATCAGGGCGCCATTTTGAAATTATCACATTTATTTATTTCTCAGAGAAGATGAAATATATATACACACATATTTGTATATATACATACAAAAGTGTGTATATAAATTTGATTTTCTCTGATAAATATAATACATCACCTCTCTGTCCACTGCAGCATTTATAATTCTTATTCGTACAACTGAATCATTGAGTGCATAAAGATGTCGGGTTATGGGATAGGAGGTTTAAGGTTCGAATAATGTGGCCAGCGGGGCAGTTGTATACATAGCCACACTGATGAGTCTGAGAGAGACGAAAAAGTGCTTTCATGTGAATATAAATATTTGATTATAAATGTATATTTCTCGTCCATCTGCAGTGCAATGAGAGATCCATAATCAGATTGATCTGCAATGTGAAATCTGACCAAACCGAACAGGTCAGAGGATTTGCTGAAAGCACTAGACTTGGCCAGGTTATCCTAAAGATGAATCGATTACACTGGTATGGTTAGGTGGAACGTTCATCCTTCTGCAAAGCATGAATGCTCTAAATCGCAGGAAGGTTGACCGTCCAAGGAAAACTTGGAAGCAAGTGATTGGACAAGACCGCACAAAGTGGAATTTGGCGACTGCTGACCTGCTGAACCGTGAGAAGTGGAGAGTGAGCTTGTGTAATATCAGAGAACGTCAGACCTCTGAACAGGGGAAAAGTGAAGTCTAATGAAGAGAAGAAAGAAGAAGAATATATATGTAGGTGTGTCTTGTGTAGTATTCGCATATTACTGCAGTTTAACATTTTATTTCAGTTTTGTTAAATCTACAATCAGCCTCCATATATTTTAAACAAGCGATTCGACATGTACGTTGCTCTCCCGCTCACCCGATACGGAAACCTTTTAAGATAACTTTTAAATCTAGCAGTCTGCTAGGAAGTGGCAGACAACTGTCTTCTGCCACTTCCTAGCAGACTGCTAGATTTAACAGTTATCGGTGTTGCTGGTCATCAACTGATAATAATCTGTGGCGAATCAAAGAGAAAAAATTCTGGCAGCTGAAGGAAGGAGATAAAAATAAAATGAAGTTTAATAGCTCTTCAAGTACAAGATCACTTTTTGGGGGAAGACATTGTAGATGTCAGAAACTCCAAAATAAACCTGAACCGTCTTTTTCAAAGAGATCTTCGTTATCATGAAAAGAAATATCATTTCACAAAATTATCATCAACTTGAGGCGAGTCATTTCAAGAGGCATTCCGATTGTTAAAGTTGAATGAGCAGACATGCTTCTCTAGCTTCTGATATACTAAAGCTGAGCCAATCAACGTTTGGTTCTCTAAGTCTGTTTTCTATTTATTTGAATTACACAAAATAAATGTTAACATCATTAAAATTAAAAATAGAAGCCTTTATCAATGCAAGATTAATTTATTTATTTATTTATTTTTTTTTTTTTTACTTTTGATATTATTAATTTCTGAATAAAATTCCATCATCACAGTTGACCAATATTGGGTCATTTTTAAAAAAATAAACACACTTTTCCTTTTGTTTTTTGATATAACGTCAATTTAATGGATGTTATCTGTGGTGTTGTCTTGGCGGGTATGAATTCAAATTCTGGTTGTCAGACGAAGAAGCATAGGCATGCTGGTATTTTAGAAAGATAGATCGTTCATTTTAAAGCATTCTTTTGCTGAGATTTTCCTAGAGAAGTACCTCGTTTAGGTCTGTTTTGCTAAGATTTACCTGGAGAAGTACCTCTCTCAGGTGTGTTTTGCTGAGATTTTCCTAGAGAAGTACCTCTTTTAGGTCTGTTTTGCTAAGATTTACCTGGAGAAGTACCTCTCTCAAGTGTGTTTTGCTGAGATTTTCCTAGAGAAGTACCTCTTTTAGGTCTGTTTTGCTAAGATTTACCTGGAGAAGTACCTCTCTCAGGTGTGTTTTGCTGAGATTTACATGGAGAAGTACCTTACTCAGGTCTGTTTCTTTGTACTATTTTTGCCGAGTCTGTTCTATGTTCAATAGATGACGTACTGTATAGGCTTCCAGGCATGTTATGCAACTTGAAAAGAATCATTATTTCAAGGTGTTCACATGGCGACGGATCTCGTTTTCTGTAATACGATCCCGTTCTATAATTGAGAAAAGACGAGTGCTGTTCAGCAGATGGCTCACTTCATTCTTTGTGTAATATATAGCTCCTCTCATTTTGAAATGCTATTATTCCAATCGCGGCATTCATTCTATTGATCCGATTCTTTCCGTAACAAGATACACTCTGTAATTTTGAGAGAAGAAATTCCAAGCAGCATAGAGACAAATGATTTTATTTTCTGTTACAATTCGTTAATTGTGAGTCTTTATAATTTACCACAGTTATTCTCATTCTTTTGTAATATATTCGGTAATTTCAAGAAATCTTATACTATGCCAAGAGTTCTTAAGATCAGGGTTCTGAAGTCGGTCGTCCAAATGTTCAATGTATTGAACATTTAAAAAGCTCAACCTAAGAAGTCTTCCACTAGTAATAATTTATAATGGTATATATGACGAACGAACATATGCTACATTGCACTCTACAAAAGGAGGAGGTAATCCATGGGAGGATAGTCTCATGAAAAAAAAAACAATTACTACACTACCCCCTCCTCAAAAAAGCAGAAGGTAATCCAAACGATTGTTCTTGATGAGACTAGGTTATTGATTGTAAACTCCTAGTTCAACAGATGCCTTGGTCCCCCTAGACACAGAGTGGCTCCACTGTCAGGGAAGATCTTCAACTTGGTTCTGTAGTCACCAGAGATGTTCTTGGCCTGTCTGGGATCCGAATTTGGTGAGAAATACAACAATATCTAATAAATTAATATTCTGAGGTTTGCATTGTCATCTATTTATAGAGTAGTGTAGTATCTGTTTTGTTGTCATAAGACTGTCCTCTCATGAATTACCTCCTCTGTCTTCCCTAAGCTACAAACCACCTTCTTTTCTTGGGAGTGGGGGGGGGGAGGTCTTGCAAGGCTTTACATCCTCTTTTGGAGTGGTAGTATATTTTCATTCATCATGATAAATTTGCCTCCAGGCATTACCTCCCCTTAGGGAGGGGGACAGTATAGTATACAATGCCTGTCTAAAAAGTATCCGACTAAAGTCGGAAAAAATATTTCAAATACGTAACGGGATTAAGACTCCAATCTCCTTTAAAGTAGGCCCCTTGTGCTTGCACACACTTAGCCCACCGATCCATCCACTGCTGGAAACACCTCTGGAAGTCTTCTTTTGGGAAATCATTGAAGGTTTATTTCAGTCGATGTACAAATAATTGGCTGATCTCCTGTGCAGTCCCCCATGGATTTCCACAACTTCAATTGACTATTTCATGACATTTCATAGCCATCAAGGATGTTTTATTAAATTGACTGCATTATCCACTATTCGGTTTATATGATTCCAGCGGTGTCATTTGGATACGTAGTTTGTGGTGCATTTTTAACCATTTTGGCTTAAATTTTTGACCCCATTTTTACCTGAGGGGGGGGGGCTCCTAAACCCCAAAACTGGTGTTAAACCTTAGTGTCTTGTCAGTTTCAACTATCTACAGCCATGCATAACCATTGTAGAGGCTTGAGAACCAATTAGGTAGCTTAACAGAGGATTTTGGGAAATTTTCGCTAATTTTGGCTATTTTTCACTAGTTTTTGGCTATTCTACATTCATGAAAACCCTTTCACAGCCTGAAAATTGTCCTAAATTAAAGTACTATATCAGATTTAACCTCTATATCCATTCATAGCTTTTGAGGATGTTTTAGGACCTGCAATGTCGCATGAAACCACTTTTTCACCGAAAAATGATGGATTTTGTGTCCCGTGGAGTCCGGCTATTTTTGGCCTGCACCTTTTGAATTTTGCAAAATTTTCAAAATGTTTGATTGCTTAGTGTTATTTATGTATAAATGAACACAAAAAAATACTGCTCGCATGAATCTGAAATTTTTACCCATTACGTCCCAACCTTATTTAAAAAGTAAAATGTCAAAGCGACAACAATTACAATGGAAAATATAACGAATTCTTATCTAAAAAATTATTTAGCAAACAAAATATGGCCGCAACAACAGGTAATACTTTGGCTAGTGTTAGCCATTAGATGAAATGAATTCTGTCAAATCTAAGCAAGAATAGATAAATTGAACATGAAGCTGTTCTAATAGAAATAGAAGACATTTCTTTCCTTCTTACCAAATGCAGTTTACTCTCTCTCTCTCCCTTCTCTACAATCTAACTTACTTTGTTTTTTCTGCGATACACTCTTTCACTATGTCCTTCTTCCATCTGCATGTTTACTGTGTGTTATTGGGTTTAAGAGCTACTTGAAATATCTGCCCTTATAATGACTTTCCATGTTTGTGTCATAAATTGTTATTGTTACAACTAGTAGAATCAAATCAGTTAAATGTTTTTTCACTTTTGCACACATAAATTTACAATAGAAGCCAATCATTATTTCTTTTCTTTTTACATGCGATTTCAGTTGCTTTACTCTTTCTTTCTTACTGTTAACTAGCTGTAACTAGCGGGCGTTGTTCATGAGTATTTTTTATCTCCATGTTTTTATTGCTACACTCACCTTATTTTTAATAGCAAATTAGAAAAACATACTTCTTTCATTTATTACTTGACATTTGATACTTATTGAATTAAGAATAGCAATATCTGCATGTGGTTCGAGATTGGGAGCAAGAGTTTCTTCTGTTTCTTAATTTTGCCGAGAAACCACCAAGCACGGGCTTGCTAGTCTATTATATAAAGAAAAGTCGTATTGTTACATAATGGAATCTGTTAGTTGAATGGGAGATCAGAATGTAACCTTCAGTTAACAGAAGTTCGCAAAACCATATGACTTCTGGAAGAAGGGAGATCTTCCTCTTTTTGACTGACAACACAAGCAGGCAGACACAGGACGTGCCTGCTGCCTGAAGAGTTTCAATGAAGGTGGGGGGGATCACACATAAGGCAGCTAGGTATAACGAGACAGGCTATCTATCTCTCCCTTTCCCCGAAGAGCAGCCCACATTTGTTAGTCTAGTGACCCCTCACCCTTTTTGTTAACGTTCAAGTTGTTGGTATTATTAATAAACCTCCTATAAAAACTAAATATAGGCATCCAACATCATAATCATCAACAGTGTTACATACAGTCAATCCTTACCACTTCCTCCCATGTTTTTTTCTTAGACTTCCCGAATGAACTGAACTTGTAACCTCAACCGTTCTACATCTCCTAACCCAAGAACTCTATTCCATTCTTTCAACTTGGCCATACCATTGAAGTCTACTCTTCTGCACGCATCTCCCTATACTATCCAGATGTAATCTTCCTCTAATTAAAACTAAGCCTGCCTTTAAGACTCACATTACACATCAATTGTATCCTTCTCAGATCATTTCTCTCCACATAACATGTCCTCAACCTTCACTGGCCAGGTTTCACTTTCACACTGCATACGCATACCTTATAGATTCTTCTCTTGGTCAATAGTAGTAACTCTCTTGCTATATATATATATATATATCAATCTATCGCGATATAACTATATATATCAATCTATCGCGATATAACTATATATATCAATCTATCGCGATATAACTATATCAATCTATCGCAATATAACTATATATATCAATCTATCGCAATATAACTATATATATCAATCTATCGCAATATAACTATATATATCAATCTATCGCAATATAACTATATATATCAATCTATCGCAATATAACTATATATATCAATCTATCGCAATATAACTATATATATCAATCTATCGCAATATAACTATATCAATCTATCGCAATATAACTATATATATCAATCTATCGCAATATAACTATATATATCAATCTATCGCAATATAACTATATATATCAATCTATCGCAATATAACTATATATATCAATCTATCGCAATATAACTATATATATCAATCTATCGCAATATAACTATATATATCAATCTATCGCAATATAACTATATATATCAATCTATCGCAATATAACTATATATATCAATCTATCGCGATATAACTATATATATCGCGATATAACTATATATATCAATCACGATATATCTCTATCTATCAAGATATCTGTCTATCAACATATAATATATATCTATCGTGACATATCTATCTCTTTCGCAATATATCTACATCTATCATGATAGATATAGATATACCGCAATAGTATGATAGATATAGATATATTGCAAAAGCTATAGATATATCTATATCTATCAAGATATATCTATATCTAGTGATATATCTATATGTATCAATCTCTCATGATATATGTATATTAATCTATCAAAAGATATTTATATTTTATTTATTAAATATCATTTTATTTGTGCGTTACTAACCTTTTGGCTAAGATCAAAGTGTAGTATCTGTTCTGATGGATACTGCACCCCATACTGGTAGTGTCTTGGCCTTCAGGTCTTGATTTACGCCGGTCAATGGGTCTGTCCTGTGCAGTTCTGGGAGGTCCACCTTCCCAGGCTTTACCTCCTCTCTTTGGGGAGGAGTAAGTCTATTGCTTACTGCCTAAGGCGCCTCTACTGGGGAATGCTGAGGCAACCCCAGCAACCCCACTTTCCCGACCCGACCTTGGGTCACATCTTACTTGTGGGAGTAAGATAAAAACTGGCCTTGTGCCTAACTCCTGGAGAGGAGTAAATAAATACTCACCTATATATATCTTACACTTTATTTTTACTAATCAATTATTTCTTGAAATAAAAAGTGCAATGGCCTAAGATAAACGAATTCCTAAAAATCCGATTTAATAAAATTAATCTAATTACGAAATTCAATTCCTCAGAATGCATTTTGGTTTCTTTGTAAATAAGTCAACAATTTTAATCTTTTGTTAATCGTTAAAAAAAAAAAAGGACTTCGGAATTTGGAAGCATTTAAAATGTTGAATTCATGTAATTCCTGGCTGTAAAAGTCTTAACAAATCATTATGTATTAATAGTATTGGATGCTATTTACATGCAATAATTTCATTAAAATATTACCTTAATTTAGTTATATTTTTATAACACTTTTGGTTCAACTAACTTGATTAATAACCAAACGATACCTTAATTTTCAAAATCCTAATTAACTTAAAAAATAAAATGGTAAAAAAAACAATTGTTTAAGAAAAAGAAAAGAAAATGAAAGTAAAAACTCTCGGGCAACGCCGGGTAGCCCCGCTAGTAATATATATAGATAACATCAGGAGCAGTCTACGTCTACACAGATCAACCAACTATAAAGAAGCTGTAAAAAGCCCTCCAGCATCTGGGGACCTCTGCAGTGAAGGGATGGGATTTTGCTGATTGATGAGTTGGTCAGAGGTATTTACATTGAGGAGGCACCAGTGCAGCAAGTTCATCGGAGCATATTCCATTAAAGCACTTTATAGTCCCGACGAATGGTGTTAGCATCGAAACGTTGGTTGATTCACGTGGACTGTTTCTAATGTTTATATAATCTTTTTTATAAAAGCTCTACTTTGTATTTCGCACTTTTGAAAAAATATTGGTTTTAAATTCATGTCATCAATATATTTGAACTCTCTCTCTCTATATATATATATATATAGAGAGAGAGAGATAGAAGAAAAAAAGAGTGATAAATATGCGACGATTGTCCAAATTTATTTCAAATTTCAATTGTTCAATGCAAGGTGTATTCAGTAATAAACTAGTGTTTATTATTCTTTCCTTAAGCCAAGGCTTTTCAAAGATCGAGATCTTATCATCAGAGGAGAAATACAGATGGATAAGTTGGCTTTCGAAAAAACCAAAGTTCAAATATTTGAAAAATATGAAAATTATTTTTAAAAGAATTTTTGTTAAAAGAAACGCAGTGAATGAAAAGAAAAAGTTCCGTAAAAAAGATATGCAGATTGTCCGGGTGGTAAATTTCCGTTGAAAAGAAAAGTCTGATGAATTGTAGAACGTGAAAAAACTCTTTGCGTGGGAGCAGTGTGGAGAAAGTGCTTAAAATTACAAGTAAATCCAAACGCACTTAAAAGGGATTGAAAAGAGAAAAACTGGCCATTTTTGATATACTTCCTGGACCAAACAAGGCAGATGACATCTCGTTCAAGGTTTAAATCCAAATGAAACAAAAAAAGCAACACGGTTAAAGATTTGGGGTTAGGGGGGGGGGAAGGTTTAAAGCGCGAGGGGTTATGAGGTACGGAATTGTTTAAATAGCCGCGTATGAGTTGGGAAACAATAAAAAAAGGAAAGGGTTGGTATGGGGATGAAGTTAAAGTGACAGGGTGGTTGAGGGTATGGGCGGGCGGTGGTCAAGGTTAGGATATATATATATCTTTTGAAAAGCAAGATGATTTTAATGCTGAGTTTTTTTGATGCTGTTATAAATGATGCTCCCGATTTCATGACTTCACGTTGGCAACGATCGGGCAGGTCGCGGAAGGGCCAGAGAGTTGCCGAGACAAAAACGCCAAGCGTTAATGGAAGACTCGCAGGCAATAATATTCAAAGAAAAAACGCATAGATAAAAAGATAAACAAACTGTAGGGTGGGGGGGAGGGTCAAATGAACCATTTTCAATCAAATGTGTGTAGGAAGAAAAAAATTGGGGGGGGGGGGGAAATTATGTCAATGTTTTCTTTTTCATTTGTTTCGCTGTTTTTCTTTTTTTTTTCTTGCTAACATAAAACAAAGAAAGAAAGAAAAATGGGTTAGGTTTAGAGTTTGGGGTTAGGTTTTAGGCTCTCCTGTTTTTAGCGATAGCCAAGCCCTGCATTCAAACTGCCAAGCTCTGACTGGAAGACTGGCAGACGATGATATAAGATGAATAAATTCAAAGGAAAAATACATAGATTAAAATCACTTTTTTTAATGAAAATAATGTTTTTTTGGGGGAGGGGGGGGTAAAATTTTGTCAATGTTTTTATAAGCAAAAATAATATTATTCCGTCAGCGCTCGAGCGCTTCCGCGACATGCCCGATCGTTGTCGGCGCGAAGTCACAGAAATCAGGCACGTCATCTAACAAAACTGTAACGTTTCCTTTCTAAGGAGTGGTCACATTACTGAAGAAGGGGGACCAACCTGGTGGGGGGAATCTAGACGATTACAGGCCCATAACTCTGCTAAACACAGAGTTAAAGATTTTGGCCAGCGTTTTTGCGAACCTCGACATGCCGAGAGACTGGCTTTCCTGAGTCAGACTTTGATGGAAGACAGTCCGTGGGTCCTTGCGGTCAGGAGCGCCTTTCCCAACCTCATACCCGACCTTTCGGTCGAAGGTCGACGTAAGCCGAGAGGGGAGCCCTTGTTCTTCGCTGATTGCCGAGTCACGCTTAGAGCGTTGCCGGGGTCCAGTGATCTTGCCCGGTCTAGGAAGAGACTATATCAGGATCTAGTGGAGGGTACCGCTTCGGACTCACTTGTGGAGCGGCTTGGATTGTTGAGGGAGGAGGCCCGCTCCCAGTGAAATTGGGCGCCAGGCCAGAGTTATCTCAACAATTCTGTGTATTCTCTGACCTGGCGACTGGTTCGGAATGCACTGCCCCTCTATGGCAGATTACGCAAAGATGATTTAAGGGACGTCCCCTTATGCCCGCGCTGTGAAGACAACGAAGAAGAAACGGCCGAGCACGCCTTCTTCACTTGCAGCTAACTTCGACGTCTCTTGGGATACGTCAGAGAGGTGACGGCTCGCATCGACGCCGAACAGCCGATGGTCATGGATGTAGCATCTGTCATCAACAACGCAGCACCGCCGTGGTCTGGGGAGAAACGAATGGTGTTTCTAGCCATCCTAGCCGTAGCGAGACTAGTGACGTGGGTTACACGTCTTGATGAGGTTCATGGAGTTGGATCTGTTTCGGATCGCGATCTGGTAGTTTACTTTAAACATCAACTTAAAGTGAAAATCAGATGAGATTGGAAACGATTACATCACATGGATTTCAATAGGAGATGGGTGCATGACACTAGTTTGTGCATCCGACGAGGCGCCAAGTTTGAGTTCGTGTTCCCTCCATAGTTGTGGTACATGTGGTACTGGTTTCTACAGAACCCACCCTGTAGAGTTTTTTGATTTATTTAAAAAAACTGGAAAAACTAAACTAGTAGGAATGAGAGATATCCTGTCCCTATTTTATTTTTGCCGGCACTAGAGCTTCCAAAGATTCCCACTTCCACTGTTTTATTTTATCCCTGGTCTTTTGAAACCTTTGGCATTATTATCTTGGAAGACGCCATCCACCCAACGATCCCATTCCCGATGAATTTTGTTTTCGGTCTCATGCCGGAAAACAGTGGGCGGTTTAACACTTAGCAATGAGGGAAAGCCATACTAAGCCCCCCCCCCCCTTTTATCATTTTATTTGGTTCTTTATTTTTCCTACTTTTTGGCTGTTTTTAATATTTTATCTTACTCCCACGATAATTCATTTTTCATTTTTTGGGGATATTTTAAGTAGGGATCCACACACAGAGTGAATGCGGTATTTTAGTGCAAGGATCTAGTTTAGAGTCAGCAAATGTTTTTCTGTGTTTTGTCATTTGTATTTTTAATAAAAAATGTCTTCATTTTTGAAAATTTTTGTAAATAAAAAATGTTAAAGCTTGTCTCAGTTATCCCCGACCCCTCTTCCATAGCGGGCATCATGCCTAAGGTAAATACATTCCAAAGGATGTAATTTTTATTTAATATAGAAATAAATGTTCCCTAGGAATGTATTTGCCGAAATACATTCTCGGCCTTTTGGTCAAGATCAAAGTGTAGTATCTGTTCCGATGGATACTGCACCCCATAGACTGGTATCGTCTTGGCCTTCAGGGCTTGATTTACGCCGGTCTATGGGACGGTCCTGTGCCGTTCTAGGAGGTCCACCCAACCAGGCTTTGCCTCCCCTCTGTGGGGAGGAGTAAGTTTATTGCTTACTGCCTGAGGCGCTCCTACCGGGGAATGCCAACGGGGCTGCCCATGCAATTTTTAATGGCCAGAGTGCTCACCCTCTCAGGCGCTGGTTTTTCAAGCCCCACTTTCCCGACCTGACCTTGGGTCACATCTTACCTTGTGGGAGTAAGATAAAACTGGCCTTGTGCCTAATTCCTGGAGAGGAGTAAATCAATACTCTATCGTTATATTTATGGCAAGTGCTTGACTGAGCCTAAAACTCTGGTTCCCCCTGTAAAACATTCACAGCAAAAACTCGTCTAGCACAACCCCTGTAAATAGTTTTCCTTTCTTCAACTGTGTACCTGGAGCTAAACGGAACTTCCATGCGCAGAGTTTCTTTCCAAGAAACACGATACTATGGGGCTGCTTCCCAGCTGACTAAAAACATGGTCGTTTTCAAGTCCAATGTTAACAATTTCTTGTCGAGCCATCCTCTTCTCTAATCAAATTTTTCCGCTTCAACCATCGTTTCCAAATGTGTTTGTCTCACGGTCCACCTGACAAACTGATTAACCCTTATCCTCGAGTGGCCTTTGGGCCTTGATAAGCAGTGACTCATTAATACAAAAAAAATATACAACCCACCAGAATAAACAAAACACAATGGATTAAATTGATTTTAGACTGTCTATTTACTAAAAGACGTTAGACGTTAATTTAGTTACGATTAAATTTATGAGTGATTGTGATGAGGCAGAGCAAACCGAAAAGATGCAGATGGTCAAAAATATGATGCAACAATTTTTTTTTATAAATTGGTGCCGATAATGATAGAAAATGTTTACATCTAGGTGTTTGCTGTTTTTAAATTATTGGTAATTTTCAGTTTCAGACAAAAATGCATAAAATTTATGGTTAATTTCATATTTTTAAATGAGGGTAGAAAAAAATTGGGGAGAATAATGAATTTAAGAATTCAAAATGACGTCAGAATTATAGAGAGAAAAGGCGATAAAATAAACAGAAGATTACAACATCTCCACTTGGGAAGCACAGATTTGGTAGAAAAAAGACACAGCCCATGTAAATTATCACTGGTAGGGAGAGAATGGGTTATATTCACTAGACGTTTTCTTCTTCTTCTTCATTTATCATGTCTTTTCACCATCAGATGTTGGGTTACCATGGCGGCATCCCTGATGCAATTGTGTCCAAGATGGGTTTATTTGCTGATGACACCACACACTATTCTTGACATGTGGGGAAAAAAGAACACATACATATCTAAGGCAATGGCTGAATCCTTAGAAAATTACCTCCAGGCTGTAGTGGATTGGGGTCACAAATGGTTGGTAACTTTTAATGCCGTAAAGACAAAGCTCCTTTCCTTCAATAACTACAAGAAACCTCTCCAACCACCGATTGTCATGGCAAATAACACCCTACCCGAGAGTCCATCATTCAAACTCCTCAGCCTAACATTCAGAGGTAACATGAATTGGAACAAATACATAGAGGACATTGCCAAGGCTGCCGCAAGTAAGGTGGGTTTTCTCTACTGAGCTGAAAACCTTCTCACACCTACCAGTATCCTATATCTTTACAAAGCCATCATTCGCCCATACATGGAGTATTGTCGTCACATCTGGGCTGGTGCACCAACCACTAGCCTCTTCCTCTTAGACAGGGTCCAAAAAAGAGCCTATAATCTAACAAGCTCCAGCTCTTGTCCCATTGCCACAATGTTGCATCCTTGTGCTTGTTTTACAAGTACTTTAACCCGTCAGTCAGCAAACTCCCACCCCTTCACTGTTAGGTCACCAGATGCTGGAGAACTTTCTACTCTAATAGCTTATTTCATTGAACTGCTAGCCTTTGGAATTTCCCTCCCTGCTTCCCGTTTTCCTGACTATACCAAGATGCAGAAGTTTATATGTAATTTGAACAAACATCTCACTGCATCCCCACTTAGGATGCTCCTAATTCTCAGTAGCCCCTTATCTCTTAGTGGCAATGTGCCTTATTTGGGGTGAACGAAAGTAAAAATATTTCTTTTTAATTTAATGAAGAAAAAGAATAAGAAATAGAAAGAGTTGAGATGAAATGAACAGTGAAACAGTTACATCAAAATCCGGTCAGGAGAGAGGGAGGAGAGATAAAAAATTTACAAAAGAGAAAGACGAGGAAAGAGAAAGACGAGGAAAGAGAAAGACGAGGAAAGAGAAAGACAATGTCAACCTTGAATGCTATGCATAAAAAAAAATCAATATTGTGCTCTATTTTTAAATTTTGTAACATAATTTTATACGGCTTCGATACCGAACATGTAAATAAGTGATCGTAAGACATGGTATAGAAAAATGGTATAGAAAAATATCGAAGTATTGATGCTTTAGACAACTGTAGTGAGGAATAAGAGTGTGAGTTTACAATTTTTGCAGTAGTCAAGAGTTAAATTGGCTTATTTTAGAAGTTCCTGCACACGAAAGGTGGGGAATCAGCAATACTTTTCATGAGTTTATGGAGCCGACTCCTCAATCTTGCTGGTGATGTTGCCTTTTCAACAATTTAGAATGTTGTTGGCATATAATTTTGTTTTTGTATTAACATATTTACATATTTACTGAGTCATGGAGACGGCTGGCGGAGGATAATAGGGCTTTTTTGTGTCAGTTTAGATGTTTATTTGTCACGAGTGACTACCGATGAAATATGCAAAAATATTGCAAAACTTTGGAGGAAGAGAAGATTATGTGCCATGTTGGATAATATTTATTTGATTGAAAATGAGGTCAATAGTTAAGTTTTGAATGTGAGACACAGTTGTTGCAAGAGGACCATTACAAGTCAGAGCTATAATAGATAAGAGGGGGGAGGGGTCGAGTCAAAAAACTCGGCCTTTTGGCTAAGATCAAAGTGTAGTATCTGTTCCGATGGATACTGCACGCCTGTCCTGTGCAGTTCTAGGAGGTCCACCCTCCCAGGCTTCGCCTCCCCTCTTTGGGGAGGAGTAAGTTTATTGCTTACTGTCTGAGGCGCCCCTACCGGGGAATGCCGACGGGGCTGCCCAGGCAATTTTTAAATGGCCAGAGTGCTCACCTCTCGAGCGCTGGCTTTTCAAACCCCACTTTCTCGACCCGATCTTGGGTCACATCTTACTTGTGGGAGACAGATAAAACTGGCCTTGTGCCTAACTCCGCAAGGAGTAAATAAACACTTATTGGAATAAGAACTCTGGCCTTTTGGCTAAGATCAAAGTGTAGTATCTGTTCCGATGGATACTGCACCCTATAGACCGGTATTGTCTTGGCCTTCGGGGCTTGATTTACGCTGGTCTATGGGATTGTCCTGTGCAGTTCTAGGAGGTCCACCCTCCCAGGCTTTGCCTCCCCTCTTTGAGGAGGAGTAAGTTTATTGCTTACTGCCTGAGGCGCCCCTACCGGGGAATTCCGACGGGGCTGCCCAGGCAATTTTTGATGGTCAGAGTGCTCACCTCTCGAGCGCTGGCTTATCTAATCCCACTTTCCCGACCTTGTGTCACATCTTACCTTGTGGGAGGTAGATAAATAAAACTCTGGCCTTTTGGCTAAGATCAAAATGTAGTATCTGTTCCGATAGATACTGCACCCCATACTGGTGTTGTCTTGGCCTTCTGGTCTTGATTTACGCCGGTCAATGGGTCTGTCCTGTGCAGTTCTGGGAGGTCCACCTTCTCAAGCTTTGCCTCCCCTCTTTGGGGAGGAGTAAGTTTATTGCTTACTTCCTGAGGCGCCCCTACCGGAGAATGCCGACAGGGCTGCCCAGGCAATTTTTAAACCCCACTTTCTCGACCCGACCTTGGGTCACATCTTACTTGTGGGAGTAAGATAAAAACTGGCCTTGTGCCTAACTCCTGGAGAGGAGAACATCAAAACTATATAATAGTCTATCTACTCATGGACTAGCACAGGCAGCCAATCAGAACCAAGAGAATGGACGTGCCCATCTAAGAAAAATCAAATATTCCAGCCTTCTTATAAACTATCTTTTTGGATTTCTGACTCAAGTTTATTTAGCTGAGCTCAGCCCGTCAGACTGCTTAGCACTTAATATTAAATTTAATAGAGGGGGGGGGGGGCAGGTAATATACAAAACTGCAATAAAACAACATTAGAGAATGCATACTAAATCTTGAAGGAGAAAGAAGAGACATTATCAAAATATATTTAAAAAAAAAATTAAATGGATGTGAAATCAGAATTAGTAATATTCATTCGACTTAAGTAGAATGAAATGGCTGGACGACTCCAGTATCATAATGCTAGTCTGTTGCCGGTCATATTTCCAGCAACAACAGGAGTGTTTGATTATTGCAACAGGTATTTCCAAATGGTCACCCATCTAATACTAACCAGAAAAAAAGAACACTTAACTTCAGTGATCTGATGAGAAACGATGTGTCAACGTCACCACCATCATCATCAGTTTAACATCTGTTTTACATGCTAGCATGTGTTGAACGGCTTTAAAAAATTGACTTCAAACTAACCCATCTCTGACCAGGTCTTTATTTATCCTTCTTTCTCTCAAGTCCATCTTTATCACTTTCTCCCATGTTTTTCTTTGCCTTCCTTTGAGAAGTGATCCGCTTGGCCTTTTGGCTAAGATCAAAGTGTAGTATCTGTTCCGATGGATACTACACCCCATAGACTGGTATTGTCTTGGCCTTCGGGTCTTGATTTACGCCGCTCTATGGGTCTGTCCTGTGCAGTTCTAGGAGGTCCACACTCCCAGGCTTCGTCTCCCCTCTTTGAGGAGGGGAAAGTTTATTGCTTACTGCCTGAGGCGCCCCTACCGGGGAATGCCGACGGGGCTGCCTAGGCAATTTTTAAACCCCACTTTCCCGACCCGACCTTGGGTCACATCTTACTTGTGGGAGTAAGATAAAAACTGGCCTTGTGCCTAACTCCTGGATAGGAGTAAATCAATACTAACCCAAAAACTCTCACCCATTCTTTTTAACGTGGCGATACCATCAAAGACTCCTGTTCTGCACACATCTCCCTATACTGTCCAGATTTACTCTTCCTCTAAGGTCATCAGATCTTAGCCTGTCTTTAAGACTCACATAACATATCCATCATCATTCTCATCATTTCTCTCCATGCAACGCATGTCCTCAACCTTTTACTGGTCAGGTTTCACTTCCATACATCATCACACTGCATACATATGTCTGATAGACTCTTCCCTTGGTCATCAGTGGTTAGGCTCTGCTTATTAGTAATGGCAAACATTCACTAAAGTTAGTAATAGATCATTTAGCCATAAAGTAAAAATCAGGGTTGAAAGAAGAAAAAATCTTTTTTTTTTATTATTACAAAAAATGACGAAAAATGCATAACCGAAAAAAAATTGAAAAATAGCTCTTTCCTACAAGACAAATTGTTTGAATAGCTATAGAAAAGTCAGGACATCCTACATTCCATTCCTTGCCTCCTGGGACAACAGTAACCAGTGTATATCTAAGTATATAGGATTTTTGAAGGAAAAAATGAAAATGCATATGCACATATTTTTCATGTATGCCGATACTTTAGTGTCCTCCCAGCAACACAAATTAAATCTAAACGAATTTAGTTTAAAACTTCAGACTTTTTAGATGAGGATTGATAATTTGGATAATTCGGACTACTGTTCTGATCTTCAGTGTTATTCTTACAATGTTTCAGTCAATGTAAACTCTGATTTAGACTAGAAGAATGCCTGTCCCAGTAAAATTAATTCCTTAAACAAAAGTTTTGCACAATTTTTATGTCTTTTTACAAAGATTAAAATTAAGATATAATGCTACTAAACCTTTTGTCTAGAATCCTTATTCCAATTTTGATCAAAATCCATTACATGATTTTGATTCTAGAAAATGTCTAAAATTTAAGGTTTAACGGATGTTAAGAAATTGAAACTTGTTTAATTGGTGTCTAGTGAATAATGCAAGTCTGAAAAAAATTGAATTATTAAATGGGAGGTTGTGTCCTGAAAACGCCTTTAAAATATTTTAAAGAAACTGAAATTTGAGGAATATTTATTAATTGATGTCTGATACGTATTGTTAAAATTTTCCAAAAATCGGAGGTATCTAAATTGTCAAAAGGGCTTTCACCCTCTTTTTGCCCCCTTTGCATAAAACAAAATTAAAGTAAATATAGCCTGCACTTAGACCCCCTTACACCTAGTAGCTTCCAAAATTCATAATGATTGGTTAATAAGTTTAAGATATATATATATATGTATTCTATAAAAAACAATCAGGGACAATTGTTCACACAATGGTTGCATGTAAACTTTTTCTTCTTGGTGATTTATCAAATAACAATCGGACTACTTCACTGATGTACACATAGCTGCATAACTACTCATGCATGAATATATCCGGTTAGCTGTGATCAAGTCTTGGCACTGATCATCAGTGCGCCCCATAGACTGGTATTGTCTTCGCCTTTGGGGCTTGATTTACGCCAGTCTATGGGACGGTCCTGTGCAGTTCTAGGAGGTCCACCCTCACATGCTTTGCCTCCCCTCTTTGAGGAGGAGTAAGTTTATTGCTTACTGCCTGAGGCGCCCCTAGTGGGGAATGCCGACGGGGCTGCCCAGGCAATTTTTAATGGTCTGAGTGCTCACCTTCTCGGACGCTGGCTTTTCAAGTCCCACTTTCCCGACCCGACATTGGGTCACATCTTACCTTGTGGGAGTAAGATAAAACTGGCCTTGTGCCTAACCTCCTGGGGAGGAGATAAATAATACTGATCATCAGCAAAAAATAAACAAACTTCCAGCTGTTCAATTTAGTGACCCCAATGCATCAGACACAAATACAGAGCTACTAACCAAGCCAAACAAACAAAAACTGCACACTACTCCAGAACAAGCGGTCAAGCCACTCGCAATGTCAAACCGAATAACATTGCAAACACATTGTAGAGTAGTATGGCAAATGTATTATACAGAGGGTTGTTCTTTGACCTAACATTGATACCCCCCTCCCATCAACATTGGAGTAAACTTTCAACATGCAACAGTTCACATAAGTACGGAAATTAAGTCAATATAAGCCAGTCTCTTTAAAACACTCACGATCCAAGACCATAAGATTTTACACCCATCCCTGTCACTTTACATGGCGTTGAAAAAAGAGATTCTAGTACAAGACTACAAAAAAAATAACCAACGTTTAAAATTTGAAACTTTGAAACATGGAAATGAGACCAGCTGTATTTACAAAAAAAAAAAAAAATCGAGACACAGAAAGAAAAGAAGGATTATATAGCCAGCTGAACAAGTCCCACATAAAACGTAAATGGATCAACTTACGAGAGGACAGAAACCAACTAACAGCAAGTAGGCGATATTTATCGATTAATGGAACCATTAAAAATAAATGTGTGAGACGACAGACTTTGCAGTTATACAGAACTAGAAAATACCCATCCCAGGACGGGTAAAATTAAAATTCAAGATATAATTTTTTTAGTTTTATCTCCCTTTGTCGTTCCTTTTTTTTTTTGTAAGGGATTCTTCTAGCCCCGACACCGTGTGAGTGGCTGCCGGTGCTCTGTTCCCGATCTCTTAGCTGCCTTAGCCACAAACCTGTATGGAAAAATTATCTTATTAAATATTCCAATATTTTAGGCATCTCTGGTAAGAAACATTGCCTTTCTTCCCCAAAAATAGAATTAAATAGTAATAGTATTATTTTTTTTGTATATTTCTCTTATCTAAGCAAACTTTATTCATCCTTTTTCACCACATGTGAATCTCCATTTTAGCCGCTGTTAACATGCATATCTCTCCTCTCTTGTATTATATTTTCTGTTCTGTAATTTATTCGCTTATGGCAGTTTTTGAAATATTTGTAAACTCCTTGTTTCCTGCCTTGTCTTCATTTTTGTATTGACGTGTTTCTGAAACAATGTTTTTGTTTCTTTTTAGTTTTTACCTTTGTCGATCAACAATAAAACCTGTGTATAAAAGGCACTATGCCTCATAGTCTTGTTTGTCGATAAGAGTTTATGCTAGCTGTCCAACGGTTGCACGTTTTCTCCAAAACAAACGCATCCTAGAGACAGCATAGATATCAAACCTTATGCCTAGAATTTTGGTCATGATTTTGATTGTAGAAAATGTCTAAAATCTAAGGCTTAAGCTTAAGGAGTCTGAAGAAGAAACTGAAATTTGGTGAATATTTATTAATTTATGTCGAATATCTATTGTTAAAATTTCTCAAATGTCAGCAGTATCTGAATTTTCACGAAGAGCTTCCACTTTTGTATTAAACTAAATATAGCTCACATTTGAACTCCTTACTCCTAGCAGTGTTGTTATAAAATTCATAATGATCAGTTAATTGCTTTAGGAGTGTACCGCATACATACAAATATATAAACATATGAATGTAGCTAACTTCGTAAAGATAGAGATGAGCTGAAGACAGTACGCACTCCTGAGGTGAACAGACTGCTATTTGACCTAGTGGGAGCAGGCACTCAACTTTGTTAGAGTAAGGCAGCTATTACGACAAATTACTTGTGCTATCAGAGGACCGCACGAAGTCCATTGGCAGAATTTCCACTGTATATGACAAAAAGTGGGAGAATCAATCACAGACATTCTAGCTTATTCACTAACCCTAACAAAATTTTGGCAGTTTTCAGTAACTTGTCTAAATGGAACTGGCTGTAGTTAGCAAGTAAATTATTCCAACAATATGGCATCAAGAGTTGCTAATGTCAAGATATTGGCAGAAGCTACAACCCTCACAACAAGTTCAATACGATTGACAGGTAAATCGACACGATGCACGCTGTCACAGTGGCAGACGTCAGACCGTGAACAATGGTTTCAGAAAGGCAAACTCTCTATAGAATTTGATTCTATACCTTCCCAGATTCCATAATATGCCAAGCCCTGCAGAGAATGCGAAAAGAATTCGACGGATCGTAAGAAGTGTTTGGCAGCCAAGATGGCATGCTTGAATTGTGGGATAATATCGCAGACAAAGAAGGTGTGCCAGAAAACAAAACAGGGGTTCACAAACAGGTCAACAACGAGCATGGTGAAAGAGGAATCCTACATTTGTATGACTAAAAAACACATGGAGGATCCCAGCACAGTGATCTACGAAAGAAAACAGAGAGGTGAAACCAAAGTTCATGCCGCACCACATTTGGAATGGATGTAAGTTCCAAGATAGTGACACCGGATCCAGAACCATTCCCAGAACAGAGATAACCGTAATTCCAAAAGTGGAATTCGAAAACATCTCCATGGGACCGGCTGGATTCTACACTCATCGAATAGATGCTGTAGTTGACACCAGGGCATAGGCATGCTCCAATGGACATGTAGGAAGTTCTAAGATGATGACACAAATACCTTGTACTGACTAGTCATCGAATCCAGGGTCTCACACAGGACACATAAAAAGCGTGAAATTTGTTAACATCAGAGTTGGATCACGGGAGACATGTCAAACGATGTGTCGGAAAACACACCTGGATTCTACCTATCTGAATCAGCCCTAAAGAATCTAGGCATTTACTTCCCAACCCCAACCTCACAGCACAACGTGGCAAAAAGTGATAATAGAAAGGACCCATGTGAATGTGTTCAAAGAATGACGATCCCACCTAAGGCAGCCAATATATTCCTGTTTACGACTTCAGCAGAGAATAGACTTTGATTGGAACAATGGATGCTGGAGTATTTTTTGTTCAGAATATTTATTGTATGTTCACATCAATCGCTACAGACGATAAAGAGAAAACCCGTGGACGTTACCTTTGTGTTGTGTACAAAACCTACAGCGGTTCACTCCCTGATCACAGTTCGACATCACTGGAAAAAAAAGGGTCAAACAGAATATCGAGCAGCATATGACACTAGGCATTATTGAATCAATGCCACTGATTGTGGTTGCACGGAAAAAAAAGTGCGTCTTACCCAGACATACAGTAGACCTGCAGAAACTCAAATATCACATGAGAGAGACCCATGACACATCTAACCCTAACCCTATCAGAAATAGCGTTACAACTGACAGTCTCCCACTTTGGGAACATAGAATTAAAAACCTGTCAAAATACAGAAGAAAGTTGGCCCATACCCACATCGATGGACAAAAACTTGTAAAATGTAGAAGCATTAGAAAATAAGTAGTACCAGATATCTATGGAAGAAACTGGATGACACGGCACAATCGCTGCTTCCAAGAAATAGACCCAATGGTAGACACCCCTTACTACTCCATACCTAGTGATGCAAATCGATAAATGGAAATGGAGGATGCAAGTCCCCGCAATGAAGATCAATGTCAAATGAATCAACCTCCACCAAACCAGGTCATAACTCAAATATCACAATCACCAAAGAGCTTATCACCATAAACGCTGTGTACTCACGATTTTACCAGCATGTGACCACAACGCAAATATCTTGTAGTCCTATGAGAGTGAAGCACATTTAGAGTAATAAATCGGACATATTATATGGAGCGACATCTGTTGACGCAACACTGGTAACTTCAACAATATTGGACCAACCTGTCCATGCGCGAAAATTTACATATGCAGGTAAATGAGACCAATATAAGCAGACTTTTGTAAAACAGTATTAACTCACAATCAGAGACCAGATGAATTTACACCCGTCACATACACTTTACACACATTTTCTCTTTTTCTATTTGTACAATTACTAAGGAGGGTGTAGAAATATAACTGGACTACTTTGCTGATCGGAACACAAAAAGGCAGCTAAGGCGCAGTGCAAGTCAAATATACAAATTTCTTCTATGCATTCAAATCCACGGATCTTTTATTTTAATGATGGGTCACCACTTACAAAGGGCCACTCAAGGATAAGGGTTAAAGAGATCATTGGTTGGAGGCTGATCGTAACCATGAGAAAATTATAAACAATGGGTGGAATAGGCAGAAGATTACTTAAGATAGATGGATTATCAAAGAGCTCAACAAGTATTTTTTTTTACATTAGACTTGAAGACGGCCAAGTTGTAGTCGGTTGGGAAGCAGCCTTGTAGTATTTTGTTCAACAGACGGGATGTTCTAGGAAAGAAACGTTGTTCATGGAAATTCCATTTGGTTTTTGTTAAAGAGAGAAAGAAAGGAAAGTTATTTGCTCTGGTTGTAGCTAGACGAGTTCATGAATGTTTTACAGAAGGGGACCAGAGATTGGAGCTCAGTCGAGCACCTACCCTAAACATAGCAATACAGCAGAGAGAGACTAGCTACATCTCTTCTGTGTGAAAGAGTCTGTAGTGACGAGAAGGGATCTCTTATGCAAAATAAATTTGCTCCCCCCCATTAAATTATTTTTAGAAATGGAGTTTTACTTTATTGTGAGCAAAATAAAAAGACACCGAGGAAGCCACATACTCCTACAAGTTGGTGCCATAGGGTTGAAATGGTATAATTCTTGGACAATAACAGACAAAGAACGACGATCAGCGAAGATTATTAGCGCCAAAAGAAAATTATCAAGTGAAACACCTAAAATTAATGGCAAATAAACAAACAGAATATACATTAAAGGATTTTGTAAACGGATGGAGGCAACAAAGAGAACAATGTGCATTACCAGAAAGAGAACGGCACAACAGGAACAGATAACAGAACTCATTATCGCCAGCACACCCATCGCAGACTTCCAGGAAGAAGTGATAAGAAAGGATTACACCCCAACTATGCACTTAATTTAGGCAAAACTTATGAGGCATCTAACATCCACATAAAACAACTTGGGTCCTTGTAAAATAACAACAATGAAGCTACAAGCCATAGGCCGACTAACCCATTGTGAAGAAAAAAACTGGCCTCTGTGTAGACTGTTAGGGTTCATGGGAAGTTCACTTCAAATTCCACTGAACATATGTCTCATCAGGAAATGGCATAACTTGAATGAGTGCATTGCAGCATCAAAAGAATTGCAACCAGGAAGTAGTGTATTGGCACAATGTTACTCTTAAATATCATGTATCACCCTCAACTGCACCAAAGTTCAAACCTTTTCTCACAGTGGCAATGTGGAAGTGGCAATGCAGAAGTGTCAGAGCTACCCAGCTAACAGGGCTCTGGTGAAAATTCAACAGGAGTCAGTATCAGGATCTGTCCTCCTCTGGTCATTTCTGCAAAGACGTGTCAGGTACAGGACTGCCCCCGTATCATCCTAGGTCAAACAGGCAGGCGGAACGCTTCGTAGACACATTAAAAAGAGCATTAAAAAGGCCGGTGATACTCCTAAGGAGAAGGCTTTACAACGATTCTTACAAGTATATAGAATTACAAAAAACATGAACATAGCATCATCATTATCCCCCGCAGAGATGATGTTTGCGCGGAATGTGAAGTCCGTGTTTGATAAATTATTACCTAAACATAATAATTATGACCGAATCTCTACGGTACCGGAGAAAAAATACAACCCAGGAGATAGGGTATATTTTAAGATGTTCAAAAACAATGCATCGTTCTGGGAACCCAGTACAATTGAAAAGAGGATCGGATCGATGGTCTATATCATAAAAGGACCACGGTTCTCGCATAAGAGACATCTAAATCAGATCAGAAAAAGACTGTCAGATGACACTGACAGCGCCCCACAAGGAGAAGACGTGATGGACGTGATATATGACACCTTCAACTTACCAGCACCCCAGGTAGTCACACGTAAACGACAACCAAAAAGAAAACGAATGGCTCCGGACTACCTAGAGATAGATCCGAAAAGGAAACGTTATCAAGACTCCTGAGGAGGTAAGGCTTGGAAGGGGGGTGTTAGGGTGCCGTACCTACCTACGGAGAACTAATGGACTCGTCCACCTTATAAATACAGGAAGCACGTGACACTTGTTCTCTTCTTCCCCGGCAATGGCGGTTGAGAGCACCATCTCCTTGTATCTCTTTCTTTCTATTATATAATATATACCTTTGTTCATTTAAACCATGTGTTCCGGTGTCATTCATTCGGCCTTACCTAGGTCCACAACATTATGGAATATCTGGCAACGTCCTTGCAACAATTGAAACCTTTCTCTCTGATCTATAAAAGTAGTTGCTGATGGGCAGAACTATGAAGCTGGCATTCTTCAAAGATCTACCTCAGGCCAAATCTTCAAAATCATATTCTAAAACCACATGTTGACATCTATGCAGATGACACAACTGCCTATGCCAGCACCTTGAAGAGCACTGGTGACAAGTTATCGTTAATTCTCTCTCTTTTGATCTGGAGTTCCTGAAGCAATGGTGTAAAAAGTAGCTTGTTACTTTTAGCACCTCTAAAACCAAGCCCCATCAATGCTTGGACCCTTGTTTACCCTTAGTAGAAATGAATAGCTCTCTCTCCTTGAGGATGTCCCCTTCTTTGATAAGCCCATGGGACTGACTTTCACTCCAGATCTAAAATGGAAGACTTACATCAAATCTGTTGCTAAGATCACTGGATGAATAGTTGCTCCAGAAGGTATCTGACTCCTGGGGCAATCTTGTACTTATATAAGAGTCAGATACGTCCTATGATGGAGTATTGTTGCCACATTTGGGGAGATTCCGCTAAACCCAGTTAAAAAATGGATTTGAAATCTAGTGGGGGATGTTGTCTTCCGTTCTTTACAGCCCCTTTCTCACAGAAGAGATGTTGCTACTCTGTCCGTTCTAGTGTTACTATCATGGAAGGTGCTCGACTGAGCTCCAATTTCTGGTTCTCCCTTTAAAAACATTCACAGCAAGAACTTGCTTTGCTGCCACCACAAAAAATAAGTTTCCCTTCTTCCTCTATGTGCTTAGCCTGTTTCACAGGGTCTACTCTTCTGTGGAACACATTGCAACAGAACTGCTTCCCTTCAGACTACAACACAGTTGTCTTTAAATCCAATGTCAACAGATTGCTGTCGTATGCCGTTCCCACAAGTAACCAACCGTAGTCGATTCCATTAAACATCCTCATCTATACTCATGAGGTTCATCACCCTTCAATTAACTATCAATCTATCTCATTAACTCTTATCCTCGAGCAGCATTCGGCCTTGATAAGTGATGACCCTCTGTAAAAAAAAATTAAATTTTAAATAAAAAAAAATCAGCAATCACCTCAATTCTTTTATACGTTTCTTCTCGAAATCAAGCACGATCGGTCCTGAAGTCAGTGAAATCAATGCCATGAACCTGCTATTACATTAAACCAAATTTAAAACAATTCAAGTGAAGAAAAATCCAACTTCAAAAAGGAGCATTAATTATTTAACAACTACGATCCTTACAATTTGTGGCATAGTTTTCTATATTTCTTCATTATTTTGGATATTTTATCCATTTCTTTATTCTTACACATTAAAAAGTCAAGAAAATCTTTAAGATTGCCAAAGAAACGCGTAAAGATAAAAGATAGTTATTTTCTCTGGTTAATGTTTGGAACTTTTCATTTAATACTACAGAAATAATGTAGTCTAATAAATTAGGCTTGGTGCCTTGAGCTGATTAAAATGCTTTGCCAACAATTCGCGTGTGATGCAGTAATGGGTCAAGAGACAACCGTTGCTATCAAACGTTTTCTTTGTTGCACATTTATTAATTTAGAGAGCCAACAGTTGATTCCCTAAAGCTACCAATCCATGGCTAATTTCCGCTGAGAATACATCAAAAGCTTCAACAAAAACGCAAACCCCCAAGTACATAACAAATCATTAAGAACTATATCACTCCAAACTTTGCTGTCAAATTACATTTCTAACAGAAACAAAAATGAAAAAGGAATAGTGCACTTTGTGCATACTATAAAAAACTTGCTCCTGTGGAGAGTTTCTTCATTTGGTTTATTTGTTTTGTGGCATATAAACTCTTTAAGGTTATTTAATAAAAAAAAAAAAATTACAAAATGGATTCATTTTAGTGATTCAGTAACAAATATTGCGATTTTACCGATAGCTAAAGACAATAAACTGGGATTCATATTTCGTTTCTCGCTAATATTCATGCATAATTGAACACAATACATCCTCGGATCACTCGCCTTTGTAATTCTATTACTATTTTATTAAAAAGTTATTAGAGTAGAAAGTTTTCCAGCATCTACGGACCTCTACGGTGAAGGGGTGAGATTTTGCTGCTAGTCTGGGTTGGTCCGCGGTACAAGCACAGTAAGTTCGTCAGAGCAGATTCCATGATGGGGCTGGATCTTGGGAGACAGTGCAGGACCTATGAGGTTAAAGCCTCTTTTCTTGCACCCCGTTAAAGCTGGAGAAGCTAGTGGTTGGTGCACCAACCCAGACATGGCAACACTACACCATGCATGGGTGAATGGTGGTTTTATAGAGATATAAGATACTATTAAATTTAGCAGTCAATGCTCAACTGTATTGCCAGTTGAGCTACAAACTGAAGAGTACATGAATATGAAGGCTGGAATCTTTCATTATGCTCAGATGAGCACGTCCATTCTCTGAGCTCTGATTGGCTGCTAGTCCATGAGTGGATAATCTCTCTATATAGATATTACTTCATTCAAGCAATATTCACATATGGAATATTGGAGCACTTTATGCCGGTAAGTGTCAATTTAATTCTATAAATGCTGGCAGGTGTGATATGTATTCTTAGCCCGGTAAAGAGAGTCTGCATTCTTTGCAGCAGACTTGGCAGTATCTTCTATGTATTTAGTACCATCTTCCCTTTTAAAGTGTGGAGGGGCGGGGTCATGATCCGAGATGCTACCTGTGGCGACATATTTTCTACTAGCAATTTCTTCAGGTCTACAATTGAACCCGGGTCTGTTACGTGAGATACAAAGATCAAAAAACTAAATAAAGGTTCTTCTGTTGGGGCACAGATTTATTTTTACTCCAAAGACAGTAGAAACTTCTAGGGTTGTTGACCCTTGTTCAATTGTGTTTTAGCGATTATTGGCAGGATTGCAGCTTGTTTAAACATGAGCCCCGTGAAACTAAACTGTTCTTGCAGGATGTCTCACTGGCAGTTTTGCCATCATTGTATAATTCTCATCTCTGAAATGCTCTGTCTAAGAAAATACTATGTCAATAAACATTTCTAAATTTTTCAGTTGACATTGACATTTGAAAATAATTACTTTGACGCGGACAGAACGTTATCAAATGAAAGAATGACAAAGTCTATTCATACAAAATAATCAATGTTTATTGACAACTTTGTGAAGACAACGAAAATGAAGAGTAAAGATTGAGAGTTCAAAGAGTCCAAACATGTGCATGCATGTAAATGAATAGGTATGAACATATGTGTGTGCATTAGCGTGTCTGTTTTGTTAGTGCGAGGATGTATGTGTGTTCATTCTGGCTTTCACCATGTGTGTTCATTGACTTGAGCAGCGTGTGTGCTTTCTCGATCGTTGTGTGCGTGAAAGTCTCTTATTCCGCTGCTTAACGAGAGAACCTTCGCCATTTCTTTTTTCTCTTAAAAACAAAAAAAAAGAAAAAAGAAAGAAAAGCTTTTTGGGTTTTTTATAAAATGCACTGGAATTCTGATTGGCTGAAAGAAACTGACAATTAAATAGTTTCTCCGATGAAGAGTTGATAGGTAAAAACGATGTTTAGCGCCACTACTGCTTCCAACATCCTTGTTTTTTTTTGTTTTTTTTTTTATCGCTCTACCTCGCGAGATATACATGAAACATATAGGAGCATTTCGGTGTACAATAAAGATTGAAATTGAACGAAATAGAATATTTGAGAAACTCAATTAATCCTAGTAATCCCGATCCGGCTTTTAAGATTAACTAACGAAACGCGACGATAGTATTTTACAACCGAAAGAATTATATATTACTAGCTGTACCTACTCGGCATTGTCTGGGATGTATTTAGGTCATTTTAGTTTATAATATTTTATTCGTTAGCAGATTTCTTTACATTTAAATAAATCAACTCTTTTCATATTCCTCAATTTAAAATGATTTATCCCCCCTTGCTGAATTTTATTTGATTATTTGAAAATGTTGTCTGGGCTGGACGAAGTGACTTTTTCGATGAATCGTAGTTAAGTACGTTATTATATTGTTAATAACATGGTAAGACAATGACAAATGAAAATTGGTTGGTCAAAAGCAAAGTTTGATTTACATGCTGTCTAGGTCTAACTTTGAAAATCTGACAAGATAATTTTATATTTAATCTGAGAGTAATATCTATTTACATAACCCTAATAAATCAATAAGTTGAAGGTTAATAGTTTTATCATTTGAGAAAAAGATGTTTATATTTAGCTGTACTTATTTTATTCAGGACATTTCTATGAAAATGCTGAACTACAGCTTCTTTTAGTTTATTTACTTGTTTTATTTACTCATTTGACGATTTATTTAAAGTTTACTTTTATATTTATATTCTCATTTCAGTACTGATATTGAATACGAACCAGTTTCCGGGAACTTCACGTCGGCAGTGTTCGGGCATGTTACATAAACACCCGAGAGATGCCGAGGCGATTAGCTAATCAGCTGGCAGACAACATGGAAGGAATGTGGCATTGGATCACCGAACACGCAGACCGATTGGAAGAATTTTTTTGAGCAAGGTCTGCGAAGACCATTTTTTACAAAATCTCTGTCAGATCGGAGGCCCAGGGCATACGGTTGAGATAGATGTGTCTCTGTTTAATCCTAACCCGACCCCAACCCTAATTCACTGATTAAAAACGACAATGTCAAAAAAGCCACTAAAAAAACAAAAAAAATTATTTTTCAGTTTTAAGAAACACAAAAACTACTTTTTAACCAGTTGACTGAATACAAAAAGAAATGCAAAACAAAAAATAATAAAAATGTATTTATTAACAGTTGTTTAGCATTGTTTTGTTAAAAAATAAATAAATAAATTATTTATTAACAGTGATTTTTCTATGTTTTGTTCTTTCTTGAAAATAAAACTGAAAAAATATGACGCAGCAGAAGTTATCGTCTGTCAACATTCGCTTTGAGAATTTCTCGGGTGTTTACATAACATGCCCGCACGCTGCCAGCGTGAAGTTCCTGGAAACTGGTTCATATCCAATATCAGTACCCTCATTTCTTTACAACCCACAGATATGTATTAGTTCTATGATACTTTCATAGAAGTTATATAATTACGCTCTATTTTCTTTCTGCTAGCTTTTTCTCATTCACGGGGTGATTGATACGTTGTACTGTAAGGCACTTCCACCAAACCTTTTCTCACTCTTTTTTAACAGTCAGTGGTTAAACGTCAACATGACAAGACGTCATATTCCTGTCTCACCCCTTAGCCACGATTTGGGCTAGATGAGATGAAAGGCTCGGACTCAAACTCACTTCTATAATACATGTATGTCTACTGACGCAACATATTTTGTTATTCTTGTCTACATAACTTTTTCCCGACCATGTCCGTTGTGCTGATGAAACTGTATAAATAAAATTGATTTAAATTGTAATGAAGAAGTTTCTCCTTATAACCAAACTGTGGTAATCCATTTTTCTTCATACCCAACAAGGCCTGGAGGGTTGATATCTGCTGTATATACTTTTCCTCATACAATTCACGGCTCCTCTTCTTTCACTAAAAATAACACGTCTACAATAGGTATTGCTCGTGGACATTAAACAGCCACAAAAGGGTTCATTTGCCGTAAAACAATGACACCTGAATAAAAGAGAGCACGTTAGATTAAGTGGATGGATGTCTATGTAGCAACCCTTCTTTCATACCATTCACAACTCTTCTTCCAAACAATTTATTTATTGTACATTACTTATATATAAGTGAAGTATAAGATCTATGCTCACTTTGTTCATATCGACTGTTTAATAAATTAGCTCTGTCACCGTATGTCATAGTTTTCCATTGAAGATCATTTTAGAGATCTGCAGACATAAAACTTTCTTTTCATTTCCCAGTTTCGACTAATGTCTGATTTTGGATTTTTACTCTCCAAAAGTAGTTTGACACAAACAACTTTTAAAATTGAGAAGGAGTGGATATGGTTGTGTAAGCCTGGTGTTAGAAGGCAAATGAGTGTTACAATATCGGTGTTTTATTTTATTTGCTTGTTCAGTACCATTGATTTTAGCTTTGTAAACTATGTTGCTTGAAAGGCGCTTTTCATCGAAGATGCAGTTGTCTGGATTTCAGCAATTACTGGTTGAGTGCAGTTTATTATAATTCTGTATATTTATGCGCTTACGTTTTTTAGAATTTTTATAGTCTTTTAAATGTTGTTATGCATGAATAGCTGATTTTAAGTGTGTTTCTATTGAACATCTTTTTGAGTGGGAAGTGTTTGCAGAGTAAAAATAGTTTTTCAATTCTATTCATTTTTACCTGGTGATTGTAAAGTGTATTCATATATATATATATATATATATATTATATATATATATTGGTTTTAAATATGATGAACAGAGTCATAGCGAGTTGAGGCACTATCACAAGAAAAAAATAAGAGGAAATATTAAATAATATATTTAATCGTTAATTAAAAACTTTTAAAAAGAATAAAAAGATCGACTAAAATAAACAGAACAAAACTAAAACCCAAGGTAAAAAAAACAAAACAAAAAAAAAATACTTTGCCTATTATGTTCATTTATTACTTTTCGGTTTAATGGCGTTATTCAATCTCCCTGTTTTTTTTGTTTTTTTTTCTCTCCACATTACTCTTTTCCCCGTTTTTAAGCGATATTCGCCGACGTTTCCCTTGACAATGTGTCGGTTGAAAGGTACCTTGGGATTTAGTCTGTTAATTTTAGTCGATCTTTTTTTATTCTTTTTAAATTTATTCTTTTTAAATTAATCGACGATTAAATATATTATTTAATATTTTCTTCGCTTTTTTTTTCCTTGTGATTCGACTCGCTATGACTCTGTTCATCATATTTAAAACCATTATAAAATTCTGTACGACAAAAAATTTGTTCAAATATATATATATATATATATATATATATATATATATATATGAATACACTTTACTATCACACGACCCAGAAAATCTTTGTCCTCCCATCTTTCTCTTCTCAAGGCGAAATTAAAAAGATTCAACAAGTATATCTCGTACCCCCATCATAATTTAAATTAATTGTAGTTCGCCTCCCACTCCTTCTGTGGCACAATGCGTGAGCTTTTGGGGAGCTGAGGGCTCCCCACTGCATTCGTGGGCCTTGTGCCAAACTTGCGCTGAAATTTCAGGAAAGCAGGAAAGAACAGAGAGATTCTGTACTCGGTGTGATCGTGACACCAGAGCTGACAAGTGAAATATAAATGTCAAACCAGTTCGGTGACAGGTTTCAGTTGATGGGGTCACAGATCAGAATATTTGAGTTAAACTCAAAACATATTACCCGAGACGCAAAGAAGCCGGTGTACCTTGACTGGTTCTGTCTCCCCCTTCCTTTCTCTCTCTCTTTCTCTCTCGCTCTGTCTCTCTCTCCTTCTATCTCACTCCCCCCCCTCTCTCTCTCTCTTTAGCTGGTAAAGAGATTTTAACAAAAGAGTCGGGCTAAAACTTTTGAAGGACGCGCACGCACATTGACGTGTTCCACTTTGGTTTAACAATGTCTTCAGTGGAAATAAATCTATTTTTATAAGAAAACAGAAAAATGGTTTCTTTCCTTATTACAAATAAGGTTCTTTTGCAGCACAGAGGGTCCCTCCCAGCTAGCCGGTTCCAGAAGAGAAGGCGACAGCGATTATCGTCTAAACGATGATTGCTAACTGGTAAGAACGGCGAGTAAATTACGTGCACATGCAGCCAGAATTCGTCCCTAGGATAAAAGATCATGCCGCGACAAGAATAAACGTTCCAAAAAGGTCTGCCGCCCCGTCAAACGACTCGTGCCACATTGGTTCCACGACCAAGATATACAACGCCCCCGGCAAGATTACCCCCCCCCCCCGAAAGCAATAATGCCACACTTTCACATTTATGGTAACACCTCTCCCACTTTCTATTGATTTTATACTCCAACCACTACTTACCACTGCCACCATCTCATTAGAATTAAAGTATTATGTATTTGTGTTAAAAAAATTTTTCAAATCTAAACCTTGCAACTGTTCCAACATGGAACCTCTTTTTAATAACTTTACTCCAAAAATATTTGAAAGAAAGTAAACGCAATTCTCTTTCAAAACCTTAGAAAAAAATTGTTTTAACGTATTTTATAATTATTTGGCTGTTTTGTGTCATGTGATTTTTTTTTCAAGTTTGAATGAAAGATACTTATAAACACGATAGCGAATATGTATATGACCTAAATTACTACTAAATAAGAATTACTGAGAAAATTTTAAGCAAACGCCTTGTTAGTATTATAAATTAATTACTATTAATTCATTAGTATATGTATTGTATGGAAGCACTTTACAACTTGAATCAAATTGTTCCCATGATGCTAACATACCAAAAAAAAAGTAAAATAACTTTCTTGAAATCTGATTAGTGGAATAATTGCTTATATAATAAAACCGTATTTACACGTCTCAATTGCGCTGCTGACCTGCTAGCCAAAAGGTTGAAGGCGTTAGGTTACAAAACTCAGGTTTGTAAGTTCAAACCTGTCGGTAAGTAGACCAGTTATTTGAATCTATACTATGAGTATAAGACCAAACAAGCTTGTCTAGAAAAACAAAATGTTATTATTTATTCTAAGCCCTTTTAATAAATATGTTCTTTGATTGGCACAAAATAATTGTATCAGTAACGCTATAATTCCCTCCTCTTGATTGAACTCTTTAGATGTAATTAGCAGTATGAGTTTTATTAAAACCGTATTTACACGTCTCAATCGCACAGCTGGCCTAACGATGTTGTTACTATATACGTAGGGTTGTAAGTTCGAACCCATCGATAGGTAGGCCAGTTGTTTAATCTATACTGATGAGCCGTCAAAAGACAGCACAAGCTTGTCTATGCCTATTTATGTATAACGAAACGAAAATCCAATGTAAGTAAAACTTGCTTAATTCTATGAATCTGATCAGTTAATCAACTGAAATGCATTATGGTAGACTTTAATTATGTAAAGAAAGAAATGTTGGGAGTGGACGAGATACTCACTGAAGTTTTTGCTTGACAATGGCGTGTTTTGGATAGAGGTTTTGTTTGCAATGTACAATTTAACAAAAGAATAAAAAGGCTGATTTGTGTATGGGTGAACCAAAATTCAATATGGTGGAATATAATTTTGTAATAAAATTAATATAAACGTAGGGGCGAGGGATACTCACTGACTTGTTTGCTTGGTCGCAGTCTGTGTGTATTTGGGTTTTTTTGGGGGGGGGGGCATTGTTTACCTGGATTACAACACTCAGAATTAAGTTAACCTGAAAATAGTAGGAAAATGCTACACACTCAAAAAGCAATTTTCTATCCATGATGTAAAAAAAAATATGCATAAGTAAAACTGTAATTAATAATAAAATGAAAACAATCGTTGAATTAGAAAACACTAATAATGAATAGTGAATTAATAAGATGCGATTTTGTAAATAAATATGCAAATTAGGCAAGCCTACTAGGTATATTGCATAGACCTACTATCTATATTAGAAATCTGAAGTTCTTCTATTTTACATATAAAAGTTTTAATCTCACTGCCATTGTGATAATTGATTCAAATTTGTAAATATATATATATATATATATGTATAATTCTTTATTATAAACATTTTGGCTACATATTTGCAGACATGTTTCAGGTCTAGCTAGAAAAGAGCTCAACTTCCTCAGGTGAAGTTTTTAGTATGAAAGCAGAGATGAAATTAGGAAAAAAAAACAAACATTCTTTCAGAGAGGTGACAAGTCGTAAGTTCATTTTCATTCAGTTAATTTTTAAATTTTAAATACAAAGCTGATATTTTTTATTTTATTAATTTTCCCTCCTGTTTCAACAACGATTTTATGTTTTGCATTAATTTTGGAACACACGAGTTCATATTTTTTTAATCCTAACCCTAACTTCAGAATGGTGTGGGAGCGGTAAGTCCTCACTAACAAATCAGATCAAATCAAGGCTATGAATTTTGACACTAAAACCCCATACATTTTCTACCTGCCCCTGACACTCTTAGAAACAAAAGGCGATGCAAAAATTCAATACTGAGTTGTCAATAACCATTATAGATTCAGAGAAAGTTTTTTTTTTATTATGATTGGTACACTCATATACGCGCAGATTCACTTTTCATATGAACTGGGTCAACTGTTAAATCAAAATTGTTATAAATCGGATGCACATAGTTATATACACACATTTTAACTAGACTGTGCGTATGTCTATTTATAAACAAAGTTCATGTAAAAAAGAGTGTATTGGTGAACTTTATAGTAATAAGCAAATAATGTAATAATTATATAATAATACACACACACACACATATATATATATTTATATATATTTATATATGAATAGACTTTTGTAGGTACAAAGTTTTAATAAACAGTCAAATAATTTGAAACGTACTGCCATTATTATCTGTAGTGAGGATTTTTTTTTCATGATTTATGTTATAAGAGAGGAATAAAGAACCACGAGTAGGGGAACAAAGATGAATCACTTCGTAACTTTTTTCTTTCTATATGAGGATTTGTTTTTATATATATACGAGTATTAAGAAAAAAAAAGAAGGTAAAAAAATAAATAAAATTACCGAGACGTCTTTCAGTCGACACCTTTCAAGGTAATCGTCGACTACGAGGGGGAATCACAATTAAAAACGTGGTCAAAAGACCATAAATAATTATCGAGGGTATCAAAAAAAAAATTATAAAAAAGAAAAATGAGAAGAGACATTCTTAATGTACACCCATTAGTTCTAAGTTATGGGTGTACTCTTTTTGTTTGCACAGAGACGGTTGTCATAAATTGATAG
>OY744532.1:27581356-27623856 GCA_963556195.1 Sepiola atlantica | reverse complement strand
TCAGAAAAAAAAAAAAAAAAAAAAAACAGAAACCAAAAACACAAAGAAAAACAGTTGAAAGCAGAAAGAAAAAAAAAATCACTTATCTTCATAAGGTCAAATTTTACAATGAATTATGGTTGGAAGATAGACACCACCCATCTACTCGTAAAAAAAACAGAAAGTTCAGAAAATTTCTAAATAAAGAAGGTTAATACTAATGTTTTTTTCTCAATAATCTTTGGTGAAAAAAATATGTAAACAAAGATTTCCGAAGTGTTGACGCTTAATCCAAAGGTCCACCAATTTGAATGCAGTAAAATACAAGATGGGAATTTTCCTACATGTAAAAATTATTTTTTTAACTATAGAAAATATAGTCCCTATTTACTTATCACCTCACAAAGGCAAAGTTGGACACAGGGTCGTTATTTTTTAAATATGGGGAAGATCCAGTTCTTAACAAAGAGGAAGTTAGAGTATATTTAAATATTTTTATTAGCATATTTTATTTTTATTTTATAAAATGGTCATAAAATCCAAAATATAATAAGCAGAACAGAAGTGATGTTATTTTTTTCCTCTTGGAAGTATGTCAGTCTCATTATTATTCTTACACTTGTATTTAAATATATATATATATATATATATATATATATATATATATATATATATATATAGTCTAAAGAAGCTTTGAGTCATTTAAAAAAAATAAAAATAACAAATTTAAAAAAATAAAAAAATATGTAAAATGCAGTTTAAATTCCCAGACAAACTAACTAAATCCAAGATATTGCAGACTTAACATTCGTTGGAAAATTAATAAATGAAAAAATATAAGTAAAAAAAAATTTTTTTTTAAGAGAGAGAGAGAGAGAGAAAATGTAGAAAATGAACAAGGAAAAATCAAAAGTATTCAAACACCAAATGGGAATTCAAGAAAACGATTAGTGAACATAAAAGATATGAAAAATAATAATTCCCTAAATGCACTTTTCTCTTATGCATTACAACATAATCATTCCTTTAACTTTAAACAAGCTAGACTGCAGCACTCATTATAAATGTTAACACAATTAAACAACGTAACGACTTTTACAATTTATCTCCTTTAATCAGCAAACAAATACCGAACAGAACTTGAATTAAGATCCAGATTAGCTATTTTACACCACATTCCCAACAAAACTTTCGACATAAAATCGATATTAAAATAAAAAAAAAAAAAATAAAATAAAACGAACAATAAAAAAAAAACACTCATTCTATTTCATAAACACATCACACATTTTGAATTCTAACAAAAAAAGAAAAACATTTTTTCATCTTATAATCACACAAGATTTTTAAAATTCTAACGACTATTTTTCTTGTGAAAAAAAAAGCATGCATTCACATCACAAAATATGTACTCGTATGTTATTTCTTCAAATCAATCATCTTGAGAAAATCTTGAAATAAAGACGAAACGTTGATGCATAGATAAATAATTTCATTTTTCATTTTCCATTACGTTGGAATATTATTTCCAGAATTTTCATTATATCTCTCATATATATATATATATATATATATATATATATATATATATAAACTTCTTTGTAAAATGGTAGGAAAAATCCCAGCAGAGTGCTCGATTAATTAAGAATTAAAGTTAAAAATTAAGAGCATAATATTTATTTATTTATTCTGGTACAGAAAAATTAGTACAACATTCGTACCGTCGGTTTCAAGCACGGAAGGTCTTACTCATCCGGCTCTCTTCAGCTTCTGTTGTCATGACAACAGAAGCTGAAGAGAGCCGGATGGGTAAGACCTTCCGTGCTTGAAACCGACGGTACGAATGTTGTACTAATTTTTCTGTACCAGAATAAATAAATATATATATATATATATGTATATATAATATTGATGAAGTAGAACCGGATGATGAAAATGCCATCTTAAAATTAAATGTGGCCGAACGACAGACAGAACGTCATATAAAGATGCTAAAACGCATAAAAAAATAAAATAAAATCTTTGAGCAGATGTCATTTTGGTTAAATTGATTTAATTAGCTTGTTTAGATGAGTTATAATTGCAGCCATTTTCATCTGCTTCTAACGAAGATGATAGTTTATGCTTTTTTATTTTTTTCCCACAAAGTGTCTGTATAGTTACAGAATTTTCCGGAAACTAATTGGATTATTGGGAATCTTCGCATTTGGAATTTTGTGGTAATTGCATAAAACCAAATTTGACTGGAAACGTCTTTGAAATTGAATCACGAGTAAAATTAATTAGAGAAACACTTGTTAAAATGTGTTGGTAGAAGGAGGAGTAGAGGAATAAGGGAGAAATGCTTTGAGTTTTTAGAAAAGAGCAAATGCATTACAAACACTCGACACTCGGAAAATATTCAGACAGTGTACATTCATCATCCGATTATGCTGGCATTGAAAGGAACGGATTTTAGATGACATTGTTTCCGGCATCACTTGAAGGTCATGCGTTGCAAAACGTAAAACAAAAAACAACGGTGCTTTGCGTTAATGTAATTTATCGAGGTGGGCAAGTTAGCTAGTTTTGAATGACAGTTATTTTTTGTTCATTTGTACTTTGAAAACTGTTCAAAGATGGACTGTCTCACGGAGTCTGAGGTTAAACAGATGCCATCGAGGAAGAAAGACGAGATTTGTTAAATGATAATTCAGTTGGTGGTTAGGAGTGAAACCGAACAGGCAAAAGTTAATAGTGGCAGGTAGATCCAAACAAATAAGTGCACTCATTTTTTGACTCCCCACCTCCTCGCTGTTAAAAATAAAATGGTGAATTGATCATCTATAACCCAATAAGCCACTGTCGAATGTCCATGTTAATAAAACTGTGCGACTATTTCTCGTGTACATATGTGTGTAAGGGGGTTTCTCGTCTCAACGTTACTTACAGTATTAGTAAATGAATAAGTTAATGTGTAACTGGGATTTATTAATACAATTTAAGTTTAAATTTTTAAATTAAAAAAAATATGTAAGTTTGTTTTGTTTTACGGCATATCAACCTTTTTGTGTTATTTAATGCCGACTCCATTTATATTGGTAAAAGGTTTTCATGCTTCAGGTTCATAATATTTTAAAATGTTTAACAGATTTTGATGAATTTCTTTTATATTAGGGGTGGGACTTAATGGGTGAAAATTTCAGATTCATGCGAGTAGTATTTTTTGGTGTTCATTTATACATAAATAACACTAAACAATCAAACATTTTGAAAATTTTGCAAAATTCAGAAGGTGCAGGCCAATAGTTTTTGGCTATTTTACATTCATTTTTTTTAGTGCAAAGAACATTTATCTGCAAAGATAAAAAGGAATAAATTGCTAGTTAGAATCAAATATCGATTTGTCAGATCTATTGCTATTTAGGTCTAACATGGTAAATCCGACAAGATAACTTCATATATTAAATGGAAAGAATCCTATTTAAAAAAATAAATTACAAAAATTAATCCACCAGAATGCATTTCGGTTTCTTTGTAAACAAGTCAGCCATTTTGATCTTCTGTTAATAGTTGAAAAAAAGGATGAATTACTTTGTGACTCTTTGAAATTTGAAATAAATTTGGAAGATTTTAAAACGTTGAAAAGAAAATTATTTAAACTGACTTTAACATTTTTAACAAAATCCTTATGTATTGAAAGTATTGGAAGTTATTTACATCCAATAATTTTATGAATAGAGATTGAAACGACATTAGCAAAATTAGTTATAGTTTTATAACAATTTAGTTCAATTACTAATTAATCACCAAATGATACATTAGTAATTAAATTTAACTTGCAAAACCTTATTTTATAAAAAAAAAACGTTAAAAAATACTAAACAAACAGCATAGCTTTAAAAAGGCAACGTCAGGCAGGTACAGGTTTTATATGGTGATCTCATTTCATAAGTGGCAACAGGTGACGATCTTTTAAAACTAATTTCAATTATAAACAACACTATGAATAAAAAATATTTTGAATCTAAATTCAAATTTATTCAACAATTGATTTTTTTTAAATCTTTGATTTTTTTGTCACACTCTCAAATCTCCAGATTTAGGCTCAGTGGGAGTGGGCAAATCTAAGATTTTCACAATATTAATGATGGCATGGTGGCATGGTGGCATGCGGACTGAGAACCTGAGTGCGCCCGGTTCGAATCCAGTTAGTTCCACAGAAACACTTTCATCAAAAACCCACACTTGACCTTGTGTCTAACCTCCTGGAGAGGAGGTAAATAAAATACTAATAAGACCACTAGTAAATGTGTTTGAAGCAACAGAAAATGTTGTTATTACATATCAGTTCTCGATTGGATAAAAGTTCAAATCAGCAGTTTTTTTTTCAACCAATAAAAATACAAGAGAATATTCCTGCCGAATTTCAACAAGTAGTATGAAAACCCACACAGCTTTCTTTCTCTTTTTTTTTACAGAGACAATATATATGTGCACAAAAAAGGCAGCGGAGTGCATGGTAAGCTCCAATGTAAGAGATGTCTAGGACTTGCACGCCCAATTGAAGGCCGCCCTTACATAGAAGTTGAAATAGACGAGGACACCCTAGAGGTAGTAGACTCCTTTTGCTACCTAGGAGATATGCTGAGTGCTGGTGGTGGCTATGAACTAAGTTCGCCCATCAGAGTCAAGACAACTTGGGGAAAGTTCAAAGAACTTCTCCCAATCCTAACATCCCGAGCCAGCCCAATTATTATCAGGGGTACGGTTTATGATAGCTGTGTAAGAAGCGTGATGTTGTATGGCAGTGAGTGTTGAGCCCTAACCCAGGTCTCACTTGCTCGACTCCAAAGAAATGACAGGGCAATGATTAAGTGGATATGCAATGTAAAGCCAGACCAGATCCAGAACATTAGGTCAGACACTCTACTTGAGAAATTGGCCATTCAAAAACTTGATGTCCTAATAAGGGCAAACCATCTTCGCTGGTTCGGGTATGTTGAAAGAAGCAAGGGGTATATCAGCACAGCTGGGCGCCCTAGGAATATATGGAACAAACCCATCAGTCAAGACCGTAAACAGTGGCAAATGGACACAGTTAATCCCTACAATTGTGATCACTAGAGACTTAGCATAAGGACAGCCAGACAACGTCGAACCTCTTGTCAAAGGGAACATAGCCGATAAACCTGGCTGGTGAGGGAGTGACAACATAATCCCGCCTCACCCCTTTAGGGCAGAAAGACTCCTGACAAACGAAACCAGAGACATTCACAGACTTCTATAGACCAGCGAAGCACACACACACACACTACTTGCCGAACACATATGCACAGTTCAGACATACACTCTCTAACTAACAAAACAGGCACGCTAGTATGCACACACATCTACATACTTATCCCATTTACACAAGTAAACGCACAGGTTCCAGCTGAAACAAACATGTGTACTCAATTTCTCTTTACATGCGAAACAAACTCTTCTTTTTCCTATAACGTTCCTTGGACTCTTAATCTTTACCAACCCTTCATTTTCATTGTGTTAACAAGTTGTCAAATAAAATTAATTTTGTATAGATAGACTTTGGCATTCTTTCTTTGGTACTGATATCGAATGTGAACCAATTTCCGGGAACTTCACTTCGGCAGTTTTCTAACATGTTACGTAAACACCCGCGAGATGCCGAGGTGATTGGCCAATCAGCTGTTAGCTGGCAGACGACATGGAAGGAATGCTGCGTTGGATCACCGAACATGCACACCAATTGGAAGAATTTTTTGAGCAAGGTCTGCGAAGACCATTTGTTACGAAATCCTCATCAGATCGGATGCTCAGGACACACGGTGGAGATAGACGATTAAAAAAAGACAATGTCAAAAATGCCTCTCAAAAACAAAAAAAAACAATTATTTTTCAGTTTTAAGAAACACAAAAAAAAATTATTTTTCAGTTTTAAGAAACACAAAAAAAAAATATTTTTCAGTTTTAAGAAACACAAAAAAAAAAAAATTATTTTTCAGTTTTAAGAAACAAAAAAAAAAATTTATTTTTCAGTTCAGTTCAGAAACAAAAAAAAAAATTATTTTTCAGTTTTAAGAAACACAAAAAAAAAAATTATTTTTCAGTTTTAAGAAACACACAAAAAAAATTATTTTTCAGTTTTAAGAAACACACAAAAAAAATTATTTTTCAGACATGAAGTTCCTGGAAACTGGTTCATATCCAATATCTATATACCCTTTCTTTTGATAACGTCCTAGATTCTACAAATGGCCCCAGGTTACCGAAAGTGTAAGTCGATAAAAGCATGTGAGTTCCGATCAGAGAGTTTTTATATCTTTTTGGCTGGGGAGACTTAAAGCAGAAAAAACGTGTCTAGGTGCTGTCCCCCAGTGTGGCTTGGTGTAGCAAGACGAGCTAGTTGTCTATCTTTCTCTTTCTCTCTCATGCACGTACACAAACATCGGCATTCGAGTGGATTTGTCAGCAGACGAATAGAGCCTAGGTCCATAAAAATGACAAGGGTGTATAATAGTTAATGCATCCATAGGTAAGTGAAACTGTGACACACATCTTTACATTAGACAGAAAGATTACGGTACATGGGAGGGTGTCAATTGAAAGTAAAATGAAAATATTAATAAAATCCGGTCAGAAGAGAGCGAGGGAAGATCAAAAGGGTTGAAAGATAACAAGAAAATAAGTATAAGACGAACAGAAATTGGAAGATCTTATTGAACAGTAAAATATTAAGCTATGAAAAAGAATCAGTGCAATTTTTAAAAAAATTGCATAACAATTTTATACAGTTTCGGTATCGAACATATATAAATAGGTGACTTATGAATCACCCTGTATATAATATATATATATATATATATATTAGAGTTGGGCGGTTTTGAAATTTTGGTTTCGGTATCGGTTTTTTTCCCTTAAAACCTCGGTTTACGGTTCGGTTTTTCGAAAAAAAAATTTTTACTATGGAAGCTATTCATTCTCTTGTGTGATGATTAGTTATTATTCAACGTTTAGTTGAATTATGCCACTGTTTCGATAATTTTCTGACTGAATCATTCTCCATGATATGAATCATAAGTTTTAAGGTGTTGACTATTGTAATCAAAGTTCTGATACTTTTTCAACAGTTAACTCGTTAAAACAGTGACCAAAAGATTCATGAAAGATTTCTGAACAATAAAACTGAGTTTGAATATACATTCTATCTAATTCTTTAACCCATCAGAAGCTAAAATATAGGATGAGGAGAATGAGAAACATTTAAACAAAAATCTTTAACATCAAAAGATAGCGTTAGAAAATGAGCAGTCACAGACATATATGAATCATTAGCTCGGCTGGTCCAATAGTCCATTGTCAAGGAAATGGACTTTATGTCTAACAACTGCTGCCGAATGTCAGTACTGACCGACTCATATAAATCAGGAATTAACATTTCTCTAACATGTCGTCTGGTCGGCAACTGATATACAGGTTGTAGACATTTGACAAAGGATTTAAATCCTTCATCCTCTACAATGCTCACGGTGTGGAGATCTTTGCATATCATTGCTACAAGACTCTGGTTTGCTGCTCTTGTTCTTGGGTTTGATTTGTCCCATTTAATTGTCGAATTAAAAAAAGAAAACATGTTCTCTTGCTTCACTGTGGGAATTGTGGCAGCAATCTAACAAAGAAACAAAAATATGCAGGTTTAACTAAAGTAATCATATCATTTAACTTGGTGGTTGGGGGGAGGGAGAGAATCTCCTGTTGAAGTTAACATGCTTGTTTGGTAGTTGGGGATTTCATTTAAAGTTGTTGTTTTTTTTTTACTATAAAGCAGCAAATTGAATGTTGGTATGCTTTGGGAGGTGGGCATTTTTAGTTCCATAAAAACATTCATTTACAAACGTTATTAAGGAATGGAAATTTATGACCCGCCCTGAAGGTCATATATTTCTTAAAAATAAATGGACCATTCCTCATTTTTTTTTAAATCACCCAGCTTAATCCTTATTATGCCACAGAAATTAGTTTCAACAAAAACAAAAAAAATAATCAATTTTAGCGTTTCTTTTTTGCAGACATGAGTTTTCTCCCTTTAATTTTCTATAAATAAATAATTAGCTTGGATGTACTGTTGGATTAATGGGACGCATTTGATCGATTTTGAAGAAAATTAATTTAAGTTGGGAATTAGTTCAAAACAACTTTTTACAACTTATTTTTTCTTAAACTCAAAATGCGTGAGGTGTTAAATTAAATCAGCAATGTTTTTACAATAATTCTATCATGTTCTGTTATTTCAACCAGGGCCTACAAAAATATGATGTCATGTTGTCTGTCGTATTTCTCTTTTTTTCATTTGAAAATTCAAAATGTTAATAATAAACAAACTGTAAACAAAGATTTCTTCCTACAAGTCAATTAAATGTTTTTATTTTTTGGTAATATTCAATTTTATTCAAATCGGAAAATCTTTTCAACCGTGTTTCCTTGTATATGGTGGCTTACTGTAGTAAAAACACAATACCGAACGGTTACGGTTTAAAAAACAAAAACCGATTCAGTATTCGGTATGGAGACGAAACCGAAAAACCACGGTTTTTCGGTAAAACCGCCCATCTCTAATATATATACAGGGTGATTCATAAGTCACTTAGCTATTTATTTTTGAAATTCTAAAGTTAAAAAATACAGTAATACAAAACAAAGTTTATTCAACAAATTCATTTATGGGAGTTTAAAATTACAGCAAATTTCCAAAATTTCCACCTTCGTTCTGCATGCATAGCTCCATTCTTTTTTGCAAGGAATTTACGGCTCTTTGTAGCATATTTGATTGATTATGAAATAAATATATATATAGAAACAAATATATAAACGAACAAATTTAAAATAACAAATAGCAGTAATTAGAGAGTAAGATAACAATTATCAAAAGTTCATAGTATGTTTGTGCTTCATATGGTAATCATTTTAAATAGCTAAGTTAAGTTACTTATGAATCACCCTGTATATGACCGTGTTGCTAATAGCTTTTTTATTTAGTGAGTCCTGGGATCCACAAAATTCCCTGGAAATTTTATATGTCCCCTGCAAATTTATGTTACAATTGATTCCCGGAATAAGATGATAAAAAACGAAAATTTAAAAATCTTAAAAAAATAGGAATATTATTTTATGTTTTCTCCTACATAAATTGAATAACAGGTAATAAATGTAAATTATATCCCTCTCTCCCTCCCATGTCGAATGGATTATGTGTAAAGAATTCAAGAATTTACATTTCGAAGAACAGTTTACCCAAATTAGCTGATCTAGATATTTAAATGACAGCCTGTGCTAGTGAGGGGTGAGAATGAGGTTCTGAGCTTAGAATCCTGGTTCAAAGTCAGCTGTATGTACGGCTAAGAAATGTATTTCCCTGATCCTTATCACAAAATTAAATTGATCAGTTACAAAGAAAACGGTGAGTTAACTGTCTTTATAGTCAGCTTGAAATGTTGAGGGAATAAAAAGAAAAAAAAAAGAAAGAAAAAAGAAAGAAAGAGATAAAAGACAAACTAGACATCTGATAATTTTCTGTGTGCGATGTAATGTATTGTTTTTATGAAAAAATTGACTTGCGTCCTTGGGACGCACGGGCAAAATTTTACTGCGTCGTTTTAGATTTTTATGCTTCTCTGATGCAGGATGCGTAGCTATCAGCATCTCTGATATCATAGTTCTGAAACACGTGGTATCAAAAAATATCAAAGTATCGATGCTTTCGACAACCCTTCAACAAACACACACGCACACACACACTTTCCAATTTCCTGCTGAATACCATCACCCTCCAAAGAATAAAGCTCAAAAATACAACCATGCTACCATTAACGTTGCCTATTGAATAATTTGTCCGTCCATATAAAATTATTTCCTTGAAGAACATAAGATCTTGTTGACCCAAACAGATTAACAGATGGCAACAATATCTGCAGAGCAGCGAATGAGGTAAATATCGAGAAATTCTGTTGCTCAACTCCTCACAGATGAAACGGCCACTTGGCAGACAAAAAAACGGTTATGAGGAATCCCCGGGGTGAGGGGGAGGTGGAGAAGGAGGAAGGGAGGCGTTTCAACAGTCGGTATTCAATCATGAATTGAGCGCCTTTTGGCACAAAACACACAAGCTCCGCATTCATTGGCATCGTTAACCAAGAAGATGTTTGCCAAGTGGCTACCACAAAGACGGCTTCATAAAGAACGGACTGAAAGCATTGATCAGAACCAATTTCGAGAAATAGGAAAGTAGGGGGGGAAAGTAAGAAAAGAAAAGCATTTGCGAGCGCAGACCTGCGCTACGGTTCGATAGAATACCAACATTACAAGCCGATTTGATATGTCAGCTTTCAAACGTTTTTCACCAGTTTTTACTGGTTTAAAACTGTGAAAGGCAGCACAGATTTAGATATAGACTAACTTCCCGCACCCACCAGACTAGTGGCGCCTTCAAGAGCCCGTTTGTCTAAGAACCCCTTAAAAAATTAAAGATACTTGCAAAAATATGCTACCCCTCGAGTCACAGTTTTTTTGCTAGTTTATATAATGTAAGTATTGAGTTTGCTAATGAACAGACGATTGTGACAATTATTTGTTGACATACACTTCCACCTAAATTCTTTTGTCTGGCAGTTTGAAATAGTTTCATTGCTAAAGGCACAGATTAAATGGGTGCATCTTATATTAGATACGTCCAAGCATCTAATATACGAAGCTTTGTCAGTTGGTCTGTTCACGCTTTCATTTCAAATAGGATTTTTGTTTGACTGTCATGCTTTAGTTTTTAATAGCATTTAAAGTGGTCTGTCATGCTGAAGCTTTGATTTGTATTTTCAATTGTCTGTCATGCTGAAGCTCTGACAAGCATTTTCAGTGGTCTGTCATGCTGAAGTTTAGACTATAGTTTTTGGTGGTCTGTCACACTGAAGCTTCGACTAGCATTTTCAATTGTCTGTCATGCTGAAGCTCTGACAAGCATTTTCAGTGGTCTGTCATGCTGAAGTTTAGACTATAGTTTTTGGTGGTCTGTCACACTGAAGCTTCGACTAGCATTTTCAATTGTCTGTCATGCTGAAGCTCTGACAAGCATTTTCAGTGGTCTGTCATGCTGAAGTTTAGACTATAGTTTTTGGTGGTCTGTCACACTGAAGCTTCGACTAGCATTTTCAATTGTCTGTCATGCTGAAGCTCTGACAAGCATTTTCAGTGGTCTGTCATGCTGAAGTTTAGACTATAGTTTTTGGCAGTGGTCTGTCACACTGAAGCTTCGACTAGCATTTTCAATTGTCTGTCATGTTGAAGCTCTGACAAGCATTTTCAGTGGTCTGTCATGCTGAAGTTTAGACTATAGTTTTTGGTGGTCTGTCACACTGAAGCTTCGACTAGCATTTTCAATTGTCTGTCATGCTGAAGCTCTGACAAGCATTTTCAGTGGTCTGTCATGCTGAAGTTTAGACTATAGTTTTTGGTGGTCTGTCACACTGAAGCTTCGACTAGCATTTTCAATTGTCTGTCATACTGAAGCTCTGACAAGCATTTTCAGTGGTCTGTCATGCTGAAGTTTAGACTATAGTTTTTGGCAGTGGTCTGTCACACTGAAGCTTCGACTAGCATTTTCAATTGTCTGTCATGCTGAAGCTCTGACAAGCATTTTCAGTGGTCTGTCATGCTGAAGCTTAGACTATAGTTTTTGGTGGTCTGTCACACTGAAGCCTCGACTAGCATTTTTGGTTGTCTGTCATGCTGAAGCTTCGACAAGTATTTTCAGTGGTCTGTCATGCTGAAGCTCTGATTAGCATTTTTGGCAGTGGTCTGTCATTCTGAAGCTTCGACTAACATTTTCGATAGTCTGTAATGTTGAAGCTTCGACTAGCATTTTTGGCGGTGGTTTGCAACGCTGAAGCTTGAATAGGATTTTTTGGCAGTGGTCTGTCATGCTTTAGCTTCAAAAAGCATTTCTGGTAATCATTCTTTGGTCTTAGTTTGAAATGGTATCGCTCAACGTAGAAATATCTTAAGAATATCTGTCTGGTTTTTTTTCCCCCGCTCTGCCTGTACAATTTCCCTCCGCAACTGACATCTATAGATGATGTAGTAAAAGAACGATATGTTCGTTTAGTGAAATTTAGAAAAAAGCATTTTGTTAAAAAAGGCATTTTGATAATGTGACATAGCAAACATGGTACATGTCGTTACATCAAAATTGAAATCTCATGTCTTTATTAAGTTAACAACGATTTTTTCAGTGAGATTAAAAATATTTGCAACTTCATCTGTTTTAACTTATAAAAAATGATAATCAGTTTATTGAAATATACTCGTGTAAAGGAATGTAATTACATGGGGGAAAAAAATGAACAGAATATTTTCAAAATGATTTTTTTTCTTCATTCGAAGTTTTGAATAAAGGAACTGTACTCGCTTAGTGTTGGCTCAAATCTTAATCACAGTAAAACGTTATAAAAACTCCTCCGCAAGAAGTTAGACACAAGGTCATGTTGATTTTGAAAGCCAGTACACTAGGTGAAGTGCACTCCGACCTACAAAAAAATGCCTGAGAAGCCGTGTCAGTATTTCCCCGTAGGGATGCCTCAGGCGATTAACAATAAACTAACCCCATTCTCAGAGAGAAGATAGAGCCTGAGAGGGTTGACCTCCAAGGACTGAGCAGGACAACTCCTAAGCCCAACAGCAACGAAGCCACTGTCAGACTGATTGTCAAGGACGTATCACTGACTGGTACGAACAACACCTACTCAAAACGAACATACTGCCCCCTCCCCAAAGGGGGAGGTTATGTCTGAGAGGATAGTCTCATAACACCGCCACACACGAGAAAATAATGGAAGTAATACCTGGGGGAATGGTTTGATGACAACAGAACAAATACTACATTACCTCTCTCTTCCTCCCTTCCCTAATAGAATAAAATATTATTTTTTTCTTTAAGTTTAGACTTGTTCACATTACGTACAGTAAATGGCGAAACAATCCTTTACATGAGTATTAATTAGTAATTTCTTTCTTTTTTATAGATAAGAATATTCACATGACTAATTTGGACAGAATGGAAAACTATTATTTTTTAAATTATTTTAGATGATGGTCCAATTTACAATATAAATACATCGAACTGATTCCAGACTTTTTTTGACATACAAGTAGTTTTATTTCCTTTTTTAGCAATGGGGAGTCTATTTAAGAATTACTAATTTTTTAAAAGTGCATTATTATCATATAATGTATGTGTGTATACATATGGTGTTCATTTCATTTCCGGTAGACATAAACGTTGCAAGATTGAAATAAACTTGCAATATCTGTTGAAATTATTTTCATTTATCTTTTTTCTTTGGAAATATATATATATATATATATATATATATATATATATATATATATATCTTCACAAGATTCTTTCAGAATTTTGAATTGAATAAAACAGATTATTTTTCTCTGAGGCTAACAATGTCACGTCATATTTCCTCATTTTAAAATATTCTATGGTGAAATGTAAAAAATAGATTCCCAGAGAGATTTATTTCCTATTCGTATGAAAAATTGTCATTAAATGTTTATCATAATATTTTTGTCCATTTTTTTCATCCTACTAATAGTACAAATGTTGATAAAATTGAATTTTAATAAAGACTATTTCCACTGTGTTTCCTTAATAGCACTACACCAAGCAGTTTCAGTTTTCTTTAAAAAAATGTTTAGTAGAGTTTCCGGTTCATAAGTAAAATTGGAAAATCGTTTTTTTCAGTTAAATTGCCAATCGTTAATCCAAATTAATATTACAGTAAATATTTTTACCATAAGCTGCTCAAAGTCATACTAAATCAACATATTAAAGATTTGTTTCTTTAATAGTTTGTGAGTTTCAGCCGGACAGAAAAAAAAAAGACAACTCTCCTTTATATAATAGACTAGCGAAAATAGACTCCCTAACAGTCGTCTATTTTTGCTAGGCTGCCGCTTGTCTCCGAAAATATTTTTTTTTTTCACGCCAAAAAAAAAAAAAAAAATTGGGGGGGGGGGGGAATTTCTACCCCCCCATCCCCACAACAATCGAGAGCGAACGCAGACCCAATGTATTTTCGAAGAACAGTTATACGTCATTCATTTGTAACTGCAAGAAGTGAAAAAAAAAAAAAAACCGATTTCTTTATCTAGTTTAAATTTCGATAAGATTTTACCTCTTCCCCTTTAGCTTATACGGTAGAACGTCGGGTAGTTAGCGTCAAGGTTGCAAGTTCAAATCGTGGCGTGGACGCCTAAATTATTTATTGTTTATTTCTGACTTTGAAATTTCGTTTACAAAAATTCTCGTCGAGGGACAGACAGACAGACATTCTGATAGAATGACAGAGAAAGTGCTAGCCAAAATATCCTTCCTGTGGTCGTATATTTTAGTTACGTTGCTGTGTCTCTTCCTTCTGTGACTGAAGAGTTCCACAGTCAACCGAGCGTGTTCGGTGAATTGTTTAAGTGAATTAATTTGAAAAACTTTCATAAGCTCAGTCTGTAACGATTAAGCTTGCAGACCTCAGGTGCGTGGTTTTGATTCCCAGTGTCGGCATGAAGTTTCTTTATGTAAAATATATATAAAAATGTCTACTGAAGTTGTTGAAGTGAAAATGTCACATGGTTATATGATTATGAATGGAGTTTGTAATACTTGCGCAGGATTACAATAGAAGATCTAATACAGAAGAATCGCAGATGGGTAGGACACTTGAAGAGAATAGAACCTAAATGACTATTCAGGCAACTGCTGTTGAATGTGGAATCAAAGAAGGTTCAGACTACGATTTAAAACAGTGAAAATAAACTGTAAATGGCAGAATATCAGTACCAATGACTAAAAAGAGAATCAAATGAGAATAAAACGATGAAGGACTGCATATACTAAGGTTATAAGGACTTAAATGTCTACTCTAAAACCTTCATTTTCTTTGCCAAAAAGTTGACTTTTCCTCTGAACTTAGCAGACCATAGATTTTTTTTTTTAATAAGATTTGGGTCACAGTGATCGACATTGTCATTCAAAAATCCTTTGCCTTGAGTCACTCATGTTTTGCTATACTTTTCAGATCATTATCATATTAAAAAAGAAACTTTCTAGGTCGATAAAAATATTTACAAATTGACGCAAGTTAATCTAATTTTTTTTAGATGTGTAGTGTTCGATGTGTAGCGTGCATTTGTTGTTCAGGACAAATAACACTAAATTATACTGCCATTCATCGCTGTGTTTAACGATTGAGTATTATGTGGGTTAACTTTTATTTGCTTCTCTGAACATGATTTTAATTTTTTAACTAAAGAACTCAATTTTTGTCACATCAGACCAGGGGCTACTTGAAAAGGAACTTTATATAACCATACATGAGTGTTGAACAAGAGGTGTCTTACAAGCAAGACAGGCACTTCATTAAGCTGTGCTGAATATACTATTTTCCAGTATATAAGAACAAATGTAAAATTCAGATATCACCGATTTTTGTAAAATTTTAACAGGTATTAGACATCAATTAATAAATATTCCAAATTTCAGTTTCTTTGGAGTATTTTAAATGTTTTTTAGGAGGCATTATATGGGCACAACCTCCCATTTGAAAATTCAAATATTTCAGATTTGCATTAAATGTGATCAATAGTCATGAGACAAAAATAAAGCAAAAATCCCTGGATTTCAATTCATTCTTAAGATCCTTTAAGCTTAGTCTTGAATTTGAGAAATGTTCTAGAATCAAAATCATGTAATGGATTTTGATCAAAATTGAAATAAGGATTCTAGACAAAAGGTTTAGCAGCATTATTTGTTGATTTTAATCTTTGTAAGGAGACATAAAAAGTGGTGCAAAGCTTTTCTGTTTGGAGAATTAATGTTACCTGTCCCGGGACAGGTATTCTTCTAATTTACAATATAATTGCAAATTGCATTAATAATTATTTTATTTTTAGCATTGCTTTATTCAATAAATCTTTTTTTAAATTAAGTTTTTTTTTAAAAATCATACTGCATTTTAATGCAATTTTAAAGTAAATTGTACCATAATTTAAAAAAATATATTATTTAATGAAAAAAGCAAATCAAAATAGCATACAGTAATTTACTTTAGTCTGAAACTCTTACCAATCACTTTCATTGTTTTCTACTGTAGAATCAGATTGAGACTTACCGGTATAAAGGGCTTCAGTAGTCTATATGTAAATATTGCTTGAATTAAGCAATATTTAAATAATTGATTATCCACTCATGGACTAGCATCCAATCAGAGCTCAACTGATGTAAGGACTTGGTTTTGATTAATTAACCAAATGCATAGGCACATTCGCTAAGCCCCATAATATCTCCCTTTTATCAAAAAAAGTTCACACTTCATTCGGAATCAAGATTTTTAAAATACATATTTCCAAACCAAACAAATCATTTGGTAAAGAAGGGTGCTATAATCTTCAATATAAACAGAGCAGCCTGCCTTGCTACAAATTGGAGTAAAAAGGCACGAGTTTCTTGCTAATTACAGAAGCACTGTACATTCCCCACTGAAAAAGCACCGGTATGTTGTAGAGGGCGGGCATACTATATTTGCAGGCAGCAGATTTTGCATTGATGTGCACCCAATGTAAGTAAAGCATATCACATCTAAGGTGACCACCTTCTTATTGAAATAGCGGCATAATTCAACGAGATGTGGAATTAAAACTAAGCATCACAGAAGAGAATGACTGACTTCTGCGGAAAGAAAAATAGTAAAAAAAATAAATGAAACTGAACCGCAAACTCAGGTATGAAGGAAAAAGAAACTAAAATAAATATTGAGACTAATATTGTCACACCGCCTAACTCTAATATTGTCACACCGCCTAACTCTAATATTGTCACACCGCCTAACTCTAATATTGTCACACCGCCTAACTCTAATATTGTCACACCGCCTAACTCTAATATTGTCACACCGCCTAACTCTAAAATGTTCACACCGCCTAACTAATATATGTTGGATTTTTCTTTAGCTCTTTATTCCAACAAGCTTTATTTAGAATTGTTTGCATACTATACCGCTCGAACTCCGAAATAATAAGTCTGCAGTATTTTCAACTAATGCGGGCAAAAGAGTGCATTTTACCTAATTGAAAACGGCGCCTGTTTAATTATATCAAAGTTACTATGTGATTCATGTAATGCTTATCATGCATATCTTGGTGTTCATATTATCCATAACACTCAATTAAAACACTAAAAATGCATGTAGTGCTTATCATGCATATCTTGGTGTTCATATTATCCATAACACTCAATTAAAACACTAAAAATGCATGTAGTGCTTATCATGCATATCTTTGTGTTCATATTATCCATAACACTCAATTAAAACACTAAAAATGCATGTAATGCTTATCATGCATATCTTGGTGTTCATATTATCCATAACACTCAATTAAAACACTAAAAATGCATGTAGTGCTTATCATGCATATCTTGGTGTTCATATTATCCATAACACTCAATTAAAACACTAAAAATGCATGTAGTGCTTATCATGCATATCTTTGTGTTCATATTATCCATAACACTCAATTAAAACACTAAAAATGCATGTAGTGCTTATCATGCATATCTTTGTGTTCATATTATCCATAACACTCAATTAAAACACTAAAAATGCATGTAATGCTTATCATGCATATCTTGGTGTTCATATTATCCATAACACTCAATTAAAACACTAAAAATGCATGTAGTGCTTATCATGCATATCTTGGTGTTCATATTATCCATAACACTCAATTAAAACACTAAAAATGCATGTAGTGCTTATCATGCATATCTTTGTGTTCATATTATCCATAACACTCAATTAAAACACTAAAAATGCATGTAATGCTTATCATGCATATCTTGGTGTTCATATTATCCATAACACTCAATTAAAACACTAAAAATGCATGTAGTGCTTATCATGCATATCTTGGTGTTCATATTATCCATAACACTCAATTAAAACACTAAAAATGCATGTAGTGCTTATCATGCATATCTTTGTGTTCATATTATCCATAACACTCAATTAAAACACTAAAAATGCATGTAATGCTTATCATGCATATCTTGGTGTTCATATTATCCATAACACTCAATTAAAACACTAAAAATGCATGTAGTGCTTATCATGCATATCTTGGTGTTCATATTATCCATAACACTCAATTAAAACACTAAAAATGCATGTAGTGCTTATCATGCATATCTTTGTGTTCATATTATCCATAACACTCAATTAAAACACTAAAAATGCATGTAATGCTTATCATGCATATCTTGGTGTTCATATTATCCATAACACTCAATTAAAACACTAAAAATGCATGTAATGCTTATCATGCATATCTTTGTGTTCATATTATCCGTAACACTCAATTAAAACACTAAAAGTGCAGTAAATATATTTTGTAAGCAGAAATTTGAAACCCAAGCCACATTCTTAACATTATAGCAGTTAATTCCACCGATGGTTGAGAGTTGAGTGACGCTAATCTCTAAAAATTCAAAATGAAGACAAATTCTTTTAAGTATACTTTATTTTTTATGTCTGCTCAGGAATGCAATCTTTATAGCAGTTAATTCCATTAATATTTCAGGGATTTCGGGGCTGATGAAGTGGGGTTGAGCAATGCTAATCTATAAAAATTAAGAGAAAATACAAATTCTTTTAAATGTACTCCATTTTTTATATTTCTCCTTTTGAATGCAATTGGGTGACATCAATCTACTCGGAAACAACTGATTGGCATGCAAAAACATATAAAGCTCTTATTTTCCCAGGGTGTTATTATAATCATATTTTTTGTTTATTGGAAATAATTTGTGCTTTTGTAACTGTTCGTTAATCTCCAGTTTCTCAAAATTAGTTCATTGAAATTTCATGTTAATTTATATAAACATTTATATCAATGTGAATGCGAAAAAAAAAATGACTGACAGATTTGGTGGGAAAAATTCTGGTTTTATCTCTTTCATTTAACGTATCTCTTCCACATCATATATCGGTTGTACATTGACAATAGCGGCACACAGTGACTTTTTCCATTAACGTTATTTTCGATGTGCCATTGCTTTAGGTCATCTTTGACTGAGTCATTCAAAGTCTTTCTCGGCCTGCTTTTTCTTCTCTTAGCCTCAGTTGGTCCAAAATAACCCAAGAAATAGCAATTTTTGCAAATATCAAAAGTTTCCTTCATTGTATTTGGTGCAAAATGCAGCACAAGTTAGGATCAATAGTGACCTCACCATAGACACAAATTGTTCTTAGTTCTCCCCCATAACCTAAAAGTTTTAATTAATGATTGCTCACATCATGCAAGTTGTAGTGACCACAAGGGGAGATAAATCATGCTTTATTTACTTTAGACGAGTATCAAATTAAATTTCTGGTATCTTCAAAACCCTAACACTTATCTACCAATATAAAATGCTGAATATGTTTTTTTTTAAATTCTATGGAAACAATAAACAAACAGAAACGCCTTTCTTCTTGGGTTTTATTTTTAAGAAACTATCAGGTCTGTCTACTTCATAATTTTCATCATGGAGTTCTTTTCAAAATTATTATTTTCAACTGAAACCTACAGGACAGATTCCATCTGTCAATACATTGATAACAATGACAAAATAGCCGTTGTGCAAATAGTTTTATGTTTATATTTTGTTTGCAACATGCAATAAATTAAAACAGAAAATGTGGTAAATGATTATCACCCAAATCAAACAAAAACGTTTCTGAATGTGTAACACATGACCAAGATGATAAAACCTGTTTTTCAAAAGTCCACACGGTTGATTGGCTGAAAGAGCATCATGTTGCAAAATTACATTTAGATTATGTATTATCAATCAACCAAGCATGGATTGGAAACACAAATAAGATGCCTAACAAGTTATACCATTTAAGTTAGTTGAAACCAGTATAGAAGGTATAAGATCAACTTCCGACTCCGAGAATGACAAAATGTCAGACCCCCGACTCCGAGAATGACAAAATGTCAGACCCCCGACTCCGAGAATGACAAAATGTCAGACCCCCGACTCCGAGAATGACAAAATGTCAGACCCCCGACTCCGAGAATGACAAAATGTCAGACCCCCGACTCCGAGAATGACAAAATGTCAGACCCCCGACTCCGAGAATGACAAAATGTCAGACCCCCGACTCCGAGAATGACAAAATGTCAGACCCCCGACTCCGAGAATGACAAAATGTCAGACCCCCGACTCCGAGAATGACAAAATGTCAGACCCCCGACTCCGAGAATGACAAAATGTCAGACCCCCGACTCCGAGAATGACAAAATGTCAGACCCCCGACTCCGAGAATGACAAAATGTCAGACCCCCGACTCCGAGAATGACAAAATGTCAGACCCCCGACTCCGAGAATGACAAAATGTCAGACCCCCGACTCCGAGAATGACAAAATGTCAGACCCCCGACTCCGAGAATGACAAAATGTCAGACCCCCGACTCCGAGAATGACAAAATGTCAGACCCCCGACTCCGAGAATGACAAAATGTCAGACCCCCGACTCCGAGAATGACAAAATGTCAGACCCCCGACTCCGAGAATGACAAAATGTCAGACCCCCGACTCCGAGAATGACAAAATGTCAGACCCCCGACTCCGAGAATGACAAAATGTCAGACCCCCGACTCCGAGAATGACAAAATGTCAGACCCCCGACTCCGAGAATGACAAAATGTCAGACCCCCGACTCCGAGAATGACAAAATGTCAGACCCCCGACTCCGAGAATGACAAAATGTCAGACCCCCGACTCCGAGAATGACAAAATGTCAGACCCCCGACTCCGAGAATGACAAAATGTCAGACCCCCGACTCCGAGAATGACAAAATGTCAGACCCCCGACTCCGAGAATGACAAAATGTCAGACCCCCGACTCCGAGAATGACAAAATGTCAGACCCCCGACTCCGAGAATGACAAAATGTCAGACCCCCGACTCCGAGAATGACAAAATGTCAGACCCCCGACTCCGAGAATGACAAAATGTCAGACCCCCGACTCCGAGAATGACAAAATGTCAGACCCCCGACTCCGAGAATGACAAAATGTCAGACCCCCGACTCCGAGAATGACAAAATGTCAGACCCCCGACTCCGAGAATGACAAAATGTCAGACCCCCGACTCCGAGAATGACAAAATGTCAGACCCCCGACTCCGAGAATGACAAAATGTCAGACCCCCGACTCCGAGAATGACAAAATGTCAGACCCCCGACTCCGAGAATGACAAAATGTCAGACCCCCGACTCCGAGAATGACAAAATGTCAGACCCCCGACTCCGAGAATGACAAAATGTCAGACCCCCGACTCCGAGAATGACAAAATGTCAGACCCCCGACTCCGAGAATGACAAAATGTCAGACCCCCGACTCCGAGAATGACAAAATGTCAGACCCCCGACTCCGAGAATGACAAAATGTCAGACCCCCGACTCCGAGAATGACAAAATGTCAGACCCCCGACTCCGAGAATGACAAAATGTCAGACCCCCGACTCCGAGAATGACAAAATGTCAGACCCCCGACTCCGAGAATTACAAAATGTCAGACCCCCGACTCCGAGAATTACAAAATGCCAGATAAAGGATTTTTTCCCCGGTTTGATGGATGACATCACCATTTTTATGTCATTCACTAAGTATGGATATCTTTATTTCTGTTTCAATGGATCAAGTAATCCTTAAGTGATGTCATCATATCTTTCTGCTCTGTCTTTTAATTATTTACATCATTCCATTCCTCTCACCATCACTCTTATTTGTTCTTTATTTATGTCATTAGCCCTTCCTCCCACCATCTAAAACATACATGTACAGTCCCGGTCCTCAGTTTAAATATTATTTTTTTTATTTATCCTTTTTCATAAAAATTGCTCCAGACAAGTCATGAAGCCACTTGATGTAAGATGCTAAAAAAAACGAAATATGATTATCACAAAGACAGGAGATGTCTATCGGTCTGAGTCTTGAAAAGACCAAGGCTATAGGTAGGAGGAAAACAGTCAGCAGGAAGAGAGTTCAACAAGCCTGCGGTTTTTGGAAAGAAGCTACAGCAATTGGAAGCTGTATTACAATGAGATATCAAAACAGTGAATTGATGAAGACCACTAGACCAACGAATCAAACGAGCTGGAACAAAACAAGCAGGGAATAGATCACACAATTCCGAAGAACACATGCCATGATAGTTACTCATAGAAAAGACTGAGACTAGCAACATCACTTCTGTGAGAGAGAGAATGTAGAGAAGAAGAATAGGTAACTCAATCAAATTACAGATACGTTTCTGCACCTTATCAAGAACCCTCAAATGGGACAGCGATTCACCAGCCCAAATATGACAACAGTACTCCATACATGGTCTGATAGTATATATATATATGCATGCTCCTTCATTGTTGAACACTGTTTGCATTGGCTGACTATCGCGCCAGGATTAAACTCTCTTCAATTTATGTAGGTATTTATGGTGGCTGAAACAGTTAAAGTGTCAGAATTGGAGTGAAAAACATGACTCTTGTTCCGGGGGTTTCGAATTCTGCAACCAGTTTAAATAATTATCTCTGCATTGACGATTCTGGAAAGATGAAACGTATACGTATGTAGATAAATGAACATTTATAATTATATATATGTGTGTGTGTGTGTGTGTGTGTGTGTGAATGCCACCATTCATTTATAACGTCAGATGTCTTCCACTGCCTCTTTAATGAATGCCGTCACACAATGATATCGCCATCTATTTATAAAAAATATTTCTGATGTCTTCCACCTGTTTTAGTAGATGACATCATCCAGTGTGCACAGAGACAAACAAACAAGATAACAATCAACATCCACAGTCTTAGTAGTATATAAATATAGATAGACGGATATAGATATAGATGGACAGATATAGATATAGATGGATGGATGAAAATATTAGCTACCTTAACAACATGTGCGATTTTGTGTGCAGTCAATTTTTTCAACACTTTCTTTACAGACAAGATTTTATCAATGACATTGAATAGAATATCTGTGCCAGTAATTATGGCCAACCTCAAGATACTTGGACTGCAGGAAATGTAGATTAAACAAATATTCCTTAGATTAAATTCTTCGATAATGGTCTATACAGGCTTGCCGGGGTTTACCACAAACATACACTTCATAGAAAGGAAAGAAAGATAAAAAAAAAAACACCGGTAGGGAAGCATATTTAGTCTTTATACAGAAGACTATTTCTGGGTCTTGTCAGTCGAGAGTGTGGTGGGGGGGTTAGAAAGGATGTATTCTAATTAGGTGGTAATGTAGACTGTACACACACATTCTAACGCAACAGTTTAGCTCATGTATAGACAGTTGTTTGAGGAATCTTGCCATCTTCAGACAGACCGACAGACAAGCAGGGCACATGTATTTTTATCTGTAGTAAAAGAGATGCCATGAAGGAAATCGTTTTTCTAGGTCTGTCAGGAGAAAACTGGATCAGCATGCCACAAAGGAAATAACATTAAATATCTTAGTTTTATGTTTCTGAATTTTTGAGATGAGGATTGATACTTTGTATAATTTGGATTATTCGGACTACCGTTCTCATCTTCAGTGTTATCATTACAACGTTTCGGCTGCTGTAACCTTCAGCCTTCTTCAGGTGTCTCTTTTCGAACTTTGGAATATTTCTGTCAAACTCGGGAGTCTGCATACTGCATACACATTTCTGTTTTCTTTTCTTTTTTTTTTAACTTAGTTCACCCCAAACAAGGTAAGTTGCCACGGTAGGCGTAAGGGGTTACTGACAGTTAGGGTGAAAGTTTAGGGGGTCATCTTAAATTTGAGCTGTGCAGTGAGATGCTTGTTCACATTGGTTTTAAATTTCTGCATGTCGATACAGTCAGGGAAACAGGAAGCGAGTTCCAAAGAAGCTGTGGAGCAGAAGGCTCTCCGGCATCTTGGGACCTCCACAGTGAATGGATAGGATTTAGCTGATTGTCGGGTTATATGAGTGTATTTATGTCAAGAGGGCACCAGAGCAGCAAGTTCATCAGAGCAGATTCCATTGAAGTACTTGTAAAACAAGCACAAAGATTGCAACATTGTGGCGATTGGGCTGAAGCTTGGTAGATAGTGAGAGACCTATTAGATTAGATACTCTTTTTTGGACCTTGTCAAGGAGGGAGAGACTGGTGGATGGTGTACCAGCCCAGATGTGATAATAATACTCCATGTATGGGTGGATGGTGGCTTTGTAGAGATATAGGATACTGTCAGGTGTGAGAAGTAGAGGGAGCACACATTCTTTGAGGCAGCCTTGGCAATGTCTTCAATGTATTTTTTCCAATTCATGTTATCTGTGAAAGTTAGGCCACGGAGTTTGAATGATGAACTCTCAGGTAAGGTGTTATTTGCCATGATAATTGGTGGTTGAATAGGGTTTTGGAGTTATTGAAGGAAAGGAGCTTTGTCTTTACGGCATTAAAAGTTACCATCAATTTTTGACCCCAATCCACTACAGACTGGAGGTCATTTTCTAAGGATTTAGCCATTGCCTCAGATATGTGCACGTCGGTTTTGCCCACATGATGAGCGTAGAGCATGGTGTCGTCAGCAAATATTACTATCTCAGTCTCAATTACATCAAGGAGGTCATTTATGAAAATCAGGAACGGTAGAGATTCAAGGATGAACGGCCATCGAAGACAACTTGGATTTTTCGTTTTGTTAGGAAGGATTTAATTATATTAAATATTTGTCCAGTAATACGATATGAGTTCAATTTTAGGAGAAGCCCTTCATGCCAGACCTTGTCGAAGGCCTTAGATATATCAAGCGCTACCGCCCTAGCTTCACCTTCCTTGTCCAGTGTATTATATATGCGTTCAGCGGTGACCGTTAGGATATTTGCAGTAGATCGTGCTTGTCTAAATCCATATTGATGATCAGAAAGAAGTTTAGCATTTTAACTAGGTGCCGGACTATTGTTAGATTGATTAATGATTCAAAGAGTTTAGCAAAGATCGGGAGTAGACTGATTGGGCGGTAGTTTAGCGGATCAGTTTTATTTCCAGAATTCTTGAAGATTGGTACCACAGAGTCAATTTTCCAACTATCAGGGAAACAAGATTCAGCAAGGCATTTGCTGTATAGTTATGAGAGGACAGGGACCAGCTTAGCAGAGCATTTCTTTATTACTATTACTGGTATAATAAGATCAGGCCCACATGCTTTGGAGGTGTCAAGATTTTTTATGATGTCTCTGACCTGAGATGGGGTGATGACCAGATTCTCAAGTGTGACTTCAGTCTACATTGGGAATTTAGGGAGGGGGTTGTTTGCTGAGTCCAAAGTGGAGTTTAAGGCAAAACGCTGGGCAAGTAGTTCAGCCTTATCATTTGCCGTGCAAACAACATCGTTGTGATTTGATAGCGGGGTAATTGTCCATTTTTCCAGAAATCACGAGTACCTAGTTTCTGTGACTGAATGCATTTTTTGGTTATCTCTGCATATCTTCTCTTTGCTTCATATATCACTACTTTGCAATCATTTCTTGCCTCTATAAATTTCTGTTTATTTGCAGTTGACTTATGGCGTCCAAATTTTTGGAATGCCTTCTGTCTCTCAGCAATAGCAGCTGCACATTCCGAGATGAGCCATTGAGAAGAGTGGGGGTTTCTGAAGAATTTTCGTGTGGTGACATAAGCATCAATGCCAACTTTGACCCATTCGGTTAGCTCATTTGCACACTGATCAGCAGGGAGTGAGAAGGTTTCACCCCATGGGGGGGGGGGGTCGCTGATGTGATCCCTGAGGTATCATTACCACAATGTGATTAGAGTTTCCGCCACACAAGCCAAGGGTAGTGAGGTCAAGAACAGGTCAAGAAGTCAGGCTTGCTGGTCTGCACGATCAGGAAGGTGGGTCGGAAAAGTGACAGTCTGTGTAGGGTCGTGAGCTAAGGAGAAATTAAACGTAGAGTTCCCAGCTTCATCAGTAATGCCGGAAAATCCCAACCAGTCACGGTGGTGTGCATTAAAATCCCCAAATACATGTATTTTGGCATTCGAGTCGAGTGAGAGTGCTCTATCTAAGCTTTCAGAGACAGTCCTGGGTCGAAGGAGAACTGTATAAGAAATATAAGTAACTAACTCTGTGATGTAAGGTCAATCTAAAGCACATGTAGGCTTGGTCATCTGATTTTAACCTATGTTCTTTAGTCAAGGAGAGTGTGTCCCGAACATAAACGCCTAGCCCGTGTATATGTTTGTCAGAGTCTTTATGGTAGAGTGGGAGGTAGTCAGTCATGTGAAAGTGGTGAGAGGAGATTGAGGATTGAAGGTTTGTTTCACTTAGTGCTAGGATATCCATGGAGTTTGTCAGGAGAAAAGTTTCTACGTCGTTAATGTTGGTTCTAAGTCCCTGGATATTTCTGAATGCGAGCCTCAACTTGTCAGACAAGTTATTGTCTGTCTGTGGCAATTCACATCCAAACGTAACTAAACATTTTCAAAGTATTTTATTTAATTAATGTAGCAATACACATCGACCAGAAAACTGTTTGGATAATCACAGATTTGAGGGTAGTTCTATTAAAATAGTCATATCTTAAAAACTAAAGCACTTTAAGTGCTCAAAATACCATAATTTTGTTAGGAAATGAATATCCTTTCAGGTGCATTCATGAATAATAATATACATTACATATTTTTAAGAGTTTTGAGCAAATAAAGGCAAAAAAATGTTAACGCTATTTTCAGCAATTTACGTCACTTTTTTTAACCTCCCCCCCTTCGTTTAAAAGTCTCGTACCATTGCTGTATGTGGAATTTCGTCCTGAAATTTGGAAACTAATCAGGGAAAGTATCACTTTTAATGTTTTTCAGTGTACAAAGTAATTCGGCTCATTCATTTTTTTGAAATTTTAAAAATAAGACTTCAACTCGACGTCGGTTGAACATTTTTGAAAAATACATTTCCGTCGCCCAATTAGTAAGTAAATCAATCATTTTACTTTTTTATGCATTAAAATTATAATTGTATATATGTGTTCTCTTTTGGTAGTCATGATATTTCATGACCCTATCTGGAAAAAAAAGCGTTTTCTATTTATAGTTTGAAAAACATTGTAATAGCAGCTATAAACACGAGGCGATTTTTGTTTATTTTCATTCTAGAACGAATTTAAAAAATTTAAAAATATGAATATAAAAAATGTTACATTTTTCGTACCCAACTAGTAAATAAATTAATCTTTTATCTTTTTTTATGCATTAAAATCATAATTGTATGTTGTTTTGTCTTTCCGTAGTAGTAATTTTAAATTACCTTATCCGAAAAAATATTGTCCTTTTTTTGAGCGAAAGTCAACAATGGCTGCTAGTATTGCTGATATAACACTCAATCAGCAGCAGCGAACTAGTCTTGTAAAGCTTTGTAAAAATAAGACAAAAATACTTGTGCTTAAAAAAGTTAATCCTATTTGGTTCTTTTATAAAAAAAAATACTTTAAAAAATACTGGTTTTCACTCAACTTTCGAACTTCTAGTAGTAATGACTTTCTAGTCGCCAATTTAAAAAAAAATAAGATTCTACTTTTTTAGGCGATTACGTGTGAACACCCTTAAAGTCTTGGAGAAAAAACAAAACAAAAAATAATTTAGAATTTAGAGTGGGGGATCAGTTTCGCATATAAATTTAATGTAAGATGATCTCCGATTTCCCGGCCATTCTTCCCTTTTAGTGAAATTTATAAAATAAATAATTACTCTACCATTAACTCTAGGTACGACTAACAAGCCCACCTCCTAAAAATGCCTTCTTGAACGTATCGTACCATTAATCTTAAATATGAGTGGCAAGCCACCCCCTAAAAAACTCCCTTAACCCTAACACTAAGTCCGAATGGCAACCTCCATCCAAAACAAAACCCCTTCCTTAACCTTATCACTAACCCTAAGTCCGAGTAGGAAGCCCTAATCCTACAAAAAAGCTCATTAAAACCAAACATAATCGTCTAAAAAAAAAAAAAAGCAGACCCCCTCAAAAAAAAACGCACAGGATTTATTTGCCATAGAAAAACATTGATTAATGCCCTAAAACGCTAGAATGGCCCGGAAATGGTGAATTATTCTACATTAAATATATGTGAAACTAATCCCCCACTCGAAATTCTAAATGAATTGGGTTTTTTTCTTTCTGCTAAGTTTTCAGGGTGTTCACACTTAATTGCCCCTAGCCCTACCACTAACCTGAAGTTCAAGTGGTAAGCCCCCCCCCCCCCTCCTCCCTCCTCCCACAAAGACCCTCATAATCGTCTAAAAAAAAAAGAAAGAAAACAAGAAAAACGCACAGGATTTATCTCCCATAGAAAAAATAATTAATGTCTTAAAACGCTAGAATGGCCTTGAAATGGGGGATTATTTTATGTGAAACTGATCCCCACTCTAAATTCTAAAATTGTTTTTATTTCTTTCTTTCTGCCAAGTTTTTCAGGGTGTTAACATGTAATTGCCTAAATAAAAAAAGTAGAATCTCATATTTTGGGGAGGTAAGGGGGTGAGTTAGCAGAAGGTGTTAATCTACAATAATGCCAAAGAAATCTAGCAATATATTCATTTTTAAACAGTCCTAGTATTAGATTTTAGTTTCTTGTACATAAAATGAGTTTTCTAACTTCTTTTAATGGATACATGGTATTTTTAAGGTATTGCAGCATATTTATGTGCACTTAGTGCAGATTACTTGGAAACCATTAATTTCTGGAGATTTTCAGTGGCACATTCTGATTCCTTGTACAAAAATACATTTATATGATAAATTTCATTGCTTAATCTTGTATTTTAAAGAAGATATAACATTTTTACTGAAAAATTAGTGTAAAAAATGTGACAAAACGCATATGGTCTTAAAGAGGGGAAAATATCCAATCGTGTGAGGCACAAAAATAGTCATAACTTCCTTATTTTTAGTCAGATTTAAAAAATTTAAAAAGATTCTTTCTTAGATCATCAAGCTCTTTCTATATATGCCATTATTGAGATATTTTAAGCAATTTAAATTTTTTCATGTGTATTGCTAAATTAATGGCATGACCAAATGATAGCATAAGTAATTCACTTAAACTTGATTCAATTAAACTTTAAAAATCAGATTTTTTTAAAAATTGAAACTCTGGGATTAAAATTTCACCATTTTTATTGCAAAAACATTTTTTATGACATTTTTTCATTGAATTATCTTTCCAAAAATGTAAACATTTTCCGACAAGAAATTAATTAAGAGAAAAGTCGATCTCCCCGAAGTAAACAACAAAAGAATCGCCTGTACTGTACATAAAAGTGAGATGCACTTAGACAGCTGAGCACTGACTACTAATTGCAATACTACCATTCTCATATCAGTTCTCTCCATGCAACGCATGTCCTCAACCTTCACTGACCAGATTTCACTTCCATCACATAGCTTACATCTGCCTGATAGACTTCCTTTTGGTCAACAGTGGTAACACTCTGCTGGTTAGTAATGGCAGAAGGAAAACATTTTCTTTATATTTATTTCGTGATAGAATAATTTTGTCATTTTTTTTCATTTCTATACTGAAAAAAAAAAAAAAATCATTAGATAAATAGAAATGCTATCCCTCTCCAGCACCGTGACTGTTTTTTGTTTTTTATCATGTGACATGAACCGATTTTTTTTCTTTTCTATCTCTCTCCATCTTTGCTCTATTCAAAGCAAGGTGTGCTATTGGCAAAGATTTCTAAAAACGGTGTATCTCTTAAGATAAATTTAAAATAGCTTCATACACTTATCGAGATCTGCACGAAAGTAGCTTCTTCTGTACCCCAGGTGTCTCTATTAACTTACGTGAACACGAGGGAAAAGTTAGACGCAGAATCAGTTTATAGTAGAAATCCAACTCCCACCCCGCAAAAAAGGGGCACTCTGGTCCGACTGCAAAAATACCTGGGTCAGCATTCCTACACAGATAATGATACCTCAGGTGACAGGCAATAAACCCCCACCCCCAAAAAGAAGGAGGTGATATCTGGGAGAAATGTGATGACTGATCCTAGCAGGCTCTTTTTCACTTTAGGGGTCTAATATACACGACTACATATTTGAATTTATAAAACAAAAGATAGATAAAGAAAAGATAGAATGCTGACTGGTTTCAATTGAGATGCCCATCTTGTAAATCCATAAGTAGCATTCTTGGAGGCCAATTTTTGTAGGTAAGCCACCTCAAAATGCATGTTAAATTCTAACAGCCAATAAAATTGTATGTTAGTGTTTTATTTTAATTAGCCAATAAAATACTTAAACCTAGTTAATTTAAGGTTAAGGTTAATTTGGACAGGAATCATGAGCTCCCATATTTTAGACCCCTAAACTGTAAAAAAGTATCTTAGCCAAAGGCAGAATTTAAGTGTACCCTTATTTACTTGCCTCCCCACGAGGGCAGAATTAGACACAAGGTCAGTTTTTAAGTTGGGGAAAATCCAACCCCTCCAAAAGGAGTACTCTGGATTGGGAAAATTTTTTTAATTGTCTCAGTCTAGAAGGAGTTCTCATTCACTGACCGAGGACAGAAAAGATGAATTGTAGTATCAGAACAGATACTACACTTTAAAGTTTTAACGGAATTTCTAGTCAATAACATTTTATTGCTTACAAATTATTAAAAATGGTGTCTACACTTTGACATAAAAGTTCAATTTTATATACGTTCAAAATTAAATTAGAATTTTTTTTCAGGACAAACAAAACGTTTTATGTTATACAGACTTGTTATTGTGTAAAAATATTTCAAACTTTAGGGGAAACAAGCAAATATTTGTTTTTTATTTAATATTTTCATATCAAAACAGGTTCGTCATCCATCTTGAATTATGGAAGCAGAAGGAAAGGGAGGTAGATTTGGAAAAAAAATTGTCCTTCATATTTTGGCAAATAACTCAACTGGGACTTTTTTTAGTCCCAGTTGAGCACATATATCCACCAATGTCCATCAGTCCATTTTATTCAGTTAAATTTTTAAAAAACTGCTTTTACATTTGAGAGTTGTTTTTTTTTAGGATTCAACTTCTTTTTTTTTTCTGCTGAAAAAATATGAAGGGAAGGTATATCGAATTTTGAAATGTCACAATATCATGAACAAGTCAGCCATGTTAATCTTTTGTTACTAGTTGAAAAAATAAAAAAAAAATAATGAATAATTTCATGACTTTCAAGATTTGAAAGGAATTTGAAAGTATTTTAACTGTTCAATACAAAGTTATTTCTTGGTTTAATATTCTTAGTAAATCCTCAAAACAACTTTATCTTAACAAAATTAGTTAACAATTTTGTTTAATCAAATTAACGACCAAATGATACCGAAATAATTGAACTAAAATTTCAAAATGTTATTTAAAAAGACAAAAAAAAAATTGAAAAAACCCCAAACAAACAAACTCCTAAGCAAAGTCTGAGTTACATTAACAGTCAGTTATTGTATACAGCACGGTTCTTATTTACTTGTCTCCCCACGAGGGTAGAGTTATCAGAAGGTCAGTTTAACGTGGGGAAAATCCAGCTCACCTAAAAAGGGCACTCTGGATTATTGAAACAAGAATTAAAATTGCCTCAGTCTAGAAGGATTTCTGCTTCACTGACCGAGGACAGAAAAGATGAAGTGTAGTATTAGAACAGATAATCAACTTTGCTTCTAGTAAAAAGGGCAGACTGTTAATGCTTCAATTCTAACATGGAAAAGAAGAGAGATAACTCCATGTTGTTTGTATCAACAATATATTTTCCCACTGTTTTTAATGTTTAATGTCTAGTAAATAAAACGGAACCAGGGTGCAGCTCGCCGTACTCTGACTCCCACAGGACAGCGAACAGAACCTAGAGAAAGCCAAAGTCAACCAGCTTTTTACTAACTTAAACTTTGACAAACGGACCAAGGGCTAGCAGTCTTCAACGAACAATACGTTCAACAAACACTGGTTATTGCAACAGAGAGCGAGCTTAGCAGGAAAACTGACTAGAAGTTAGAGCGAGGTTAGTCACCAAACCAATTGATAGAAATATGACTGTTTATATCGAGCTGAAAATGTCATTGATTAGGCAGAAAAACAAACAATTTCCACAACCATATGCGTCTCGCTTTCTCGTCCCAGATGTCTGTTTACAACTGCTTGTTTGGAATAGCCACTGTCCTTTTTCCACTGCAGGCACAGCACACAAGTCGACAGTTCTTTGAATGGCATGGATGGCAATGAGGAATTAATTGTTTGTATCAGTTTTGCTAGTTTTTTTTTTTTTACTAAAACATAGTTTTAAGTTAAAAAAATAAGTTGTTTGAGAGCAATATCAGAACCTATTTCACTGTATATAAGTGAACATACATTAGGAAATTACCTAATAGGAGTTGTTAGATCAATATTGTTCACTGACTTTTGCGATTTTTGTTTTTCAGCTAAAGATGAGTATAAGCTTTCATCTAAATAACAGAGTTATTCTTAGTTTTCTGTGTATTTTCTTATAAAAACAACAGGTGGAGGGCTTAGAGGCAAATAATTGCTAACAAGTTTTTTTTGTAATAGGATTTTTTTAAAATTTGCTTTTGTAAGAAACAAAAAATATATAAATCCCCTGTAGCACAATACAATTTCAATGAAGATTCAAACCTCAGGAGGAATTCCTGCTTATATTCTCTCTCATACACTCTCTCCCTCTCTCATACACTCTCTCTCTCCCTCTCTCATACACTCTCTCTCTCCCTCTCTCATACACTCTCTCCCTCTCTCATACACTCTCTCATATACTCTCTCTCTCCCTCTCTCATACACTCTCTCTCTCTCTCTCATACACTCTCTCTCTCTCTCTCATACACTCTCTCTCTCTCCCTCTCTCATACACTCTCTCTCTCATATACTTTCTCTCTCCCTCTCTCATATACTCTCTCCCTCTCTCATACTCTCTCCCTCTCATATACTCTCTCCCTCTCTCATACACTCTCTCCCTCTCTCATACACTCTCTCCCTCCCTCTCTCATACACTCTCTCCCTCTCTCATACACTCTCTCATACACTCTCTCTCTCTCCCTCTCTCATACACTCTCTCTCTCTCCCTCTCTCATACACTCTCTCTCTCTCATATACTTTCTCTCTCCCTCTCTCATATACTCTCTCCCTCTCTCATACACTCTCCCTCTCTCATATACTCTCTCCCTCTCTCATACACTCTCTCCCTCTCATATACTCTCTCCCTCTCTCATACACTCTCCCTCTCATATACTCTCTCCCTCTCTCATACACTCTCTCCCTCTCTCCCTCTCTCATATACTCTCTCTCTCCCTCTCTCATATACTCTCTCTCTCCCTCTCTCATACACTCTCCCTCTCTCATACACTCTCCCCCTCCCTCTCTCATACACTCTCTCCCTCCCTCTCTCATACACTCTCTCCCTCCCTCTCTCATACACTCTCTCTCTCTCATACACTCTCATACATTCTCTCTCACATATACACTCTCTCCCTCTCATATACTCTCCCTCTCATATACTCTCTCCCTCCCTCCCTCTCTCATACACTCTCTCTCTCTCTCACATATACACTCTCTCTCTCATATACTCTCTCCCTCCCTCTCTCATACACTCTCTCTCTCTCATATACTCTCTCCCTCTTATATACTCTCTCCCTCTCATATACTCTCTCCCTCTCTCATATACTCTCTCCCTCTCATATACTCTCTCCCTCTCATATACTCTCTCCCTCTCATATACTCTCTCTCTCCCTCCCTCATATACTCTCTCTCTCCCTCCCTCATATACTCTCTCTCTCATCTGCCTAAATAAGTCTGCCTCATCTGCTGTGTTTATTATGTCTCTTTAGAACCGGTTGGGTTCTATGCATGCAAATAAGTACCAACTATAAAATCCACAAATCTTTTTAAGTAATTATGCTTCTAAAATGAAATGATGCACTTATAATAAATTATGTGGCAGAATATATATGGCAATGCAGAGTTAGATACTGCAGAAATAAAAATGTCTCGAAGAAGAGACTCTTTCTTTGTTATTTTAAAAAAAACATGCCTTACACCAACCCTAAGTTCGAAGTGGCAAAAATATAAATTTTCTTTTCAAAAATTAGTATAGTTTTATTTGTATCGCAAAACCGAACTGAGGATTAGTGTTGGGATTTTTGCTTGAAAAATAAAAAAAATAATATACTAGTTTGAAATAAAAAACAAAAAAAAAATAAAGTAAAAAAAAATCATTATTTTCATTTTTTTTTCTAAGCAAAAAAAAAATAGGACGAAACCTTGTGTGCACGCAGACACCATTGGTAGTGAATATGAAGGAAGCAAACAAGTGTGCCGTGATTATGGATGCTTTTAAATTTATAGTAAATATTTATAATTAGGGTAAGCATGACCACTTACCTTAATTTTTTTTTCTGCATGTTTTTTTTTTAGAAACTGCACATATGTGAGTGCAGAAGGCTGTGATTATAGATTTTACTGCCTTTTTGTTTTCTTTGCACGAGGCACAAAATAAATGTACATTGATTTAGGCAGTACAAACATGTAAGTGTACGTCTGCCAAAAAGTCAAGGATCATCATCATCGGTTTACATGCGCTGGACAGCTTTGAGAAACATACTTCCAAACTAACCTATCTCTGCTCAGATCTATATTTCTCCCTCTTTCTCTCAAGTCCATTCTTATCATTTCCTCCCATGTTTTCCTTTGCTTTCCCCTGTGAACTTAACCAGCTACTTCAACTTTTCTACAGCTCCTGACCCAAGAACTCTCATCAATTCTTTTTCAACGTGCCCATACCATCGAAGTCTCCTGTTCTTCACACATCTCCGTATACTGTCCAGATTTAATCTTTCTTCAAGGTCATCAGATTTTAGCCTGTCTTTCAACACTTACATTACACATCCATCATATTATTCTCATATCATTTCTCTCCATGCAACGTATGTTCTGGTTAGGTTTCAATTTCATACATCATCACACTGCATACACATGCCTGATAGACTCTTGCCTTTGTCGACAGTGGTAACGCTCTGCTGGTTAGTAATGCCAGGAGTTCCCTGAACTTACTTCATCAACTCTAACTCTTGCAATCACACTAGCACCTGCTCCACTCTGTGCTTCAATGGTATCACCAAGATAAAAAAGAAAACTTTGTAATAACCTGAATAGCTTTGCAATCCAGAGATACAATCTCCCCACATGAGTTCTCATTCATCTCCATGTTTTAAATCATACTCCAAGTTTAAAAATCATAGGAAATGTTATTAGAAGAAGAACGTCTTAGGGAATTGAGTATTTATTTACTCCTCTCCAGGAGTTAGGCACAAGGCCAGTTTTATCTTACTCCCACAAGTAAGATGTGACCCAAGGTCGGGTCGGGAAAGTGGGGTTTGAAAAGTCAGCGCCAGAGAGGTGAGCACTCTGGCCATTAAAAATTGCCTGGGCTGCTCCGTCGGCATTCCCCGCTAGGGGCGCCTCAGGCAGTAAGCAATAAACTTACTCCTTCCCAAAGAGGGGAAGCAAAGCCTGGGAGGGTGGACCTCCTAGAACTGCACAGGACAGACCCATAGACCGGCGGAAATCAAGCCCCGAAGGCCAAGACAATACCAGTCTATGGGATGCAGTATCCATCGGAACAGATACTACACTTTGATCTTAGCCAAAAGGTCTTAGGGAATTGAGTAGCCAATGGCAAGAAAAAGTTCAAATCAAGATGAATTTCCCAACCAGGGGCCATGGCCCTCTGTGTGTGTGGAGATAGGGCAGCATGAAAAACAACATTTTCCTTAACAACCCCAATTAGTTTCAACTCAAAGTCAAAATTAAGAGAAACACACTGAATGCATATGTAGGGGGAGAAACAGAAAGTCATTCTTTGATGAAACAAAAGTCATCTAACTCCCCTATCCCCAACATGAATTGCTTCAAGTCTTAGCTTTCACGGCAAAATGAACATTTTCAGTTTTCAGAGAGAACTGTTATGAGGGAAAATTAGCTTTTTCTTACTTGAAAAAAAAAAATGCAGATTTCGATCAAAATGTTAAGAACTTACATATCTGAGAGGTTCGAGTGATTTAAGCGGAAATCCGCTTTTTCTAGATAAAAAAACCCAGAATTTTGCTAAACTCAATAATCGATAATCAAGCAAGAGGACAATGTTTTAATTTAAAGTTATTTGGCCCAAAAATGAATGTTTCCAATTAAAATAATTAGTGTTTCTTAATCTATAAATAATATTTAAATGAAACAGAAAAAAATTTAAAGCTGTGTTCAAGAATTGAACTCCTGACAATGACCTTTCTGGCATCTTAAAAGTTATAAATGGAACCACTTCGACAAAATTGTGTAAAATCAATTTGATAGATTTTTGCATAATATTTTTAACAGACAAACACCGATGACAACTTGGTAGAGATAGTGACCCCCCCCCCCCCCCATCAAAAACGGTAGACGGACATATTGGCCAATTGATAAAATGAAATTTATTATCTTTTTAAAAACTTTCTTAAAGATTGAAATTTTCACATTCTTTACACTTAACTTGATTTGTGAACAAAAACAATTTGAAAATGTTGTTGTCTAAAAGGGGGATAAAACCAAACACGTATTTTTAATAATTCAATTTTTATTTTAGCTTTACTCAACCCTCAAAAAGTATATAATTAAAAAGAATCATAAGAGTAAAAGCCTTACCTCGTATGCATTGGGAATATTTAGAGTTTCTCCAGTTTTAGCAACATAGCCAATAATCCCGGTACTCCAGGGGATATGAAGTTCTTCCATTCGACTTAAACAGTCTTCAAAAATCGAATCTGCACTCACATCAAACAGTTTCGACACTAAAGTATTTTCCCCCGAATAATTATGCTGAACGAGAAAGAGGGAACAGAAGTCGGCATTCAAGAGCACACTCACGTTCTGCAAAATTTTGAAACAAAGAACCGTTACGTCGAGTTCTTCGGCTGTATCTTTTACCAGTTCGTACATCAGCTCTTTTTCGTCTAGGCTATGTAGTTCACTACGCGATTTTCTACGGGACAGTTTTGTGGTCTGTGAAAAAGCACCAGGCAGGGCAGAGCTGGGTTCACCCGATATGGAGTCGCAACCAATGAAGGTTGGCATGCCGCCCACAGTGGACACCATGGGATCCAACATGCTCCCTCGGTCGAATTCCTGTGCAGAGATCTTTCGGACGGGTGTGTTGGCACCAGAGCTGGGCTGCGAGTTCGATGTGGTTTCAAGTGGAACAGATGACAGCGGGTCTTGTAATGAGGATTGCGAACGGTGTATTGATCGCATAGCCAGCCACTCATCCACCGTGTACCGTTTCGCTTTACGTACAAAATAGTTATGGGCAAAGTCTGGGTGGTCATCCAACCACCTTTCAATACAATCATCCTCATCCTCATTGGAGTTAGAGTCGGGCAGTATCATTTTTCCGCTTGAAGTCAGGGGTTCGGAATATTTCAACGTCGTAGCAGCAGAGCAGTTAGGCTTGGACATGCCGTATTTTCAGAAAAAAGAACCCGTGATGTCAGAATATATTTTTTTTGTTAATTAAATAAATAGATTGTGCTTACTGACTAAATAAAGCCAGATAGTCGAGGTCTTTTTATTTCAATTGTAATTCAAACCATGTGTTTATTTTTATCATAAAAAGCCATTTTCTTTCTAAGAATTCACTTTCAGCTCACCATCAATCTATAAACGAAAAAGAAATAAAATTACAATAAACTGAATTTATAATAACTTAAATAATAAATAGAAGTAGGTAAAAATTTACATATAAAATCTTCTTATCTATGTGTGGGTGTGGGTGTGTGTGTGTGTATGTGTGTGTATATATATATATATATTTTGAGATTTTTATCCTCGATGTAAACATTGTGTAAATTTGAATTAGATTTTTTAAGTTTTAGAAGCCAAAACAATGCAGATATATATTTTTTTATTATTTATTTAAAAAAAAAAATATCTATATGCATTTTGGCTTCTAAAACTTACAAATTCCAATTCATATATATATATATATATATATATATATATAACATTGAATACAAATTTAAAGATAAATGATGTATCTTTAAATAATAATTTATCGTGATAATAGAAATTTCAATATATTAGATAGAGCAATAAATTCAGAAAATGAATAATGCAAATAAAAGTTGTACAATTACAATATTTATTAAATCATCAAAAGTTCAAAAACAAGGGGGGGGGATCTCATTATCCTATCATAATCTTAGGATGATGAGATCCCCCCCCCCCCCTTGTTTTTGAACTTTTGATGATTTAATAAATATTGTAATTGTACAACTTTTATTTTCATTATTCATTTTCTATATATATATAAATAAATAGGGGTGGGACGTAATGGGTAAAAATTTCAGATTCATGCGAGTAGTATTTTTTTGTGTTCATTTATACATAAATAACACTAAACAATCAAACATTTTGCAAAATTCAGAAGGTGCAGGCCAAAAATAGCCGTTAGGGCTCCACGCGACTCAAAATCCATCATTTTTTGATAAAAAAGTGGTTTAATGCGACATTGCAGGTCCTAAAACATCCTCAAAAGCTATGAATGGATATAGATGGTTAAATCTGATATAGTACTTTAATTTAGGACCATTTTCAGGCTGTGAAAGGGTTTTCATGAATGTAAAATAGCCAAAAACTAGTGAAAAATAGCCCAAGAGGATGTTAGAATAATTATTCTTATCGCAAAGTATGGATCTGTTACAACAGAAAAATAAAGACGCAAAAGAAGGATTTCAGGATCAACTTATCGATCAAACAATTCGTCTTTTGTAGAAGACAAGGAATGATCAGACACCAAATTCAACAGTAAATCAAGAAAATGCACAAAAAATTGTCTCAATTTTAGAAGATTAAGAACATTTCTTTTCTGTTGCCACAATTAGCATTTTTGATATCTCACTTAGTTCTACATTTTTCTTTTCTTCACAAAATTCGTAAATACAAACCTTACAAGCTTCAATTACATCAGAAGCTGTGTGATGAAGACTTCATGGACCGTAGAATGCCAGTTAGGCGTTTCTTGATGAGCACGGTTGAAAATTTAATTACGTCAGACGAGTGTGTACGTTTAGCTTAAATTTGACAGTAAACCGACACAACTGCTGTGCCTGGGAAGCAGAAAAGCCAGAAACATTTACTTGTGAAGGAACACAAGTCACCAAAAATCAATGTCTGATTTGTGATATCTGCAAGTAAAGTTTATGGGTCATACTTTTTCGATTTTTCAACTGTAAAATGGTGAAGACTATTATTCTTTAAAATCTGAATATTTCATTCTGCTTATTCGAAGACAATGTCTGCATGGTTTCAGCAAGATGGGGGCACCGCCTCATTGTATTCGCCGTGTATGAGCGCTTCTTGATCAAACATTTTCTGGAAGTTAGATAGGGGCAAAATCGTCCGTTACGATGGCCTGCATGCTCAACAGACTTGGTACATTCTGATTTTTGTTTTTCGTGAGCTTTCTCAAAAAATAAAGTTCTCAAAAAGCCACAAACAATTGATCAATTACAGTGATTTATTGAAGAAGAAAGTTTAAGAATAACTCTATAAATTTTGGAAAATGTGACGCAATCATTTGTGAGCTATTTGCAGAAACGTGTTGCAAGTAAAGGACATTCGGATTAATAACATACATCTTTAATATATAATGTCTATTATGTAGATGTTTTGCTACTATAAAGGCCTTTTGGCCAAGATCAAAGTGTAGTATCTGTTCCGATGGATACTGCACCCCATAGACTGGTATTGTCTTGGCCTTCGGGGCTTGATTTACGCAGGTCTGTGGGATTGTCCTGTGCAGTTCTAGGAGGTCCACCCTCCCAGGCTTTGCTTCCTCTCTTTGGGGAGAAGTAAGTTTATTGCTTACTGCCTGAGGCGCCCCTACCAGAGAATGCCGACAGGGCTGCCCAGGTATTTTTTTGTAGGCCAGAGTGCTCACCTTCTCGGGCGCTGACTTTTTAAACCCCACTTTCCCGACCTTGTGTCACATCTTACCTTGTGGAAGGAAGATAAATAAAATAAATACAGTTTGATGTTATTAAAATTTTAAAATAGATGACTTCTTGAAGATATATATAATCATATGGATTTAAAATATTTATCAATCATGTTTCAAAAAGAAAGAATTGTAAAAGACTTATTACAGGTAATTTGTAGAATTTATTAAGTTTGTAACAAGGTCTTTCAGCAGGTAACCTTGGTTCAGTATTGACACCTCATCAAAGGAGAGTAATTAGTAATTCAAGCATTCAATTTTAAAACAGTTTACCGGTCTAATGTTGTTGGCATCAGTAATGTGTTATAAGCAGGTATACAATTCATAGGCAAATATATGTTCAAATGGAAAGAATTGAAACAGTTTATTATAGTAAAATCATTCCAAAACAAAAAAAATTAATTTGGACATTCAATTTTTAAAACTGAGTGAGTACAGTCTAACATTGTTTCTAAAATCATTCATTTAGACATTCAATTTTAAAAACTGAGTGAGTAGAGTCTAACATTGTTTCTAAAATCATTCATTTAGACATTCAATTTTAAAAATTGAGTGAGTACAGTCTAACATTGTTTCTAAAATCATTCATTTAGACATTCAATTTTAAAATCAGTAATTGTATCGGAATAGGGAAAAATATTGGAATTGTCTCATCACTAATATATACATTTACATATATTATTGTAAAAATGTTTCAGCATATATTTTCAATACTTTATATTTACCAACCTTTTCCAATTTTAGCTAGATGAATTTTAACCCGTAACAACAGAGCATATATACGTAAGCAAAGTTCAATTAAGTTGCCAAGATTATTTTTTGATTTTTCTTACAAAGGTATTTTTTCAAAACAAACATCTTTCAGTGTAAATTATTTTACAAATCAGGGTCGCATGTGAGTTCAAAGTCAAAATACGTAATTTTTTCAGATTGAGAACTGTTAATGTACTTTTTTCTGACGAACTTGAGGTGAACAGATCCAATATTGACATAATAATGTTTGGTTTACTTTAAGCGAAACGATTCGTAAAATAATTTACACTGAAAGATGTTTGTTTTGAAAATGCTTTGTGAGAAATTTTTTTAAATGTAATTGAACTTTGCTTACTTTATATATATATATATATATATATATATATATACATACTAGCTGTTCAAACCTGGTGTTGCCCGGTAACCTTTACTACTTTCATTTCTGTTTTGCTTCCTTTTTTCTTACCTATGCCTATGTTTGAACAAAATTATTTTAATTTTTTTAAAATTTAAATATAATTACTACAGTATCATTTTGAAACTATAACTAATTTCGTTAATCTAAAGTAATCTTACTATATATTTATAAAATAATTTGATGTGAATAGCCTCTAAAACTTTCAATCTGTTAGAGCTCTGACTGACTTTGTATTCAACATTTTAAATGCTTCCAAATTCCTGACACATTTGGAAAGACCACAAAGTGATTAAATCTGTTTTACAACTATTAAGAAAGGATTAATGACTGAATTGTTTATGAAGAAACCGAAATGCATTCTGTTTGATTTACACTTTCAGTTTAAATGCTCCCAAATCACCTTTCAATTTCTATTGACGAAATAAAATAAATGTCATTGCTGGGAAGCAAAAAGTCAGAATCAGAAAGCCGATTAGGGAAGTAACCATTTTGGATATAATTGTTTGTTGGTGTTGAAATTTATTTAGTGTCGGGAATGTTATCATATAATTTGTCAAAAGAAAAGAAAGCAGTATAATGTGTATAATTTGGGTTATTAGAACTACTGTTATCATCACAACGTTTCGGCTGCTGTAACCTCCCACCTTCTTCAGGTGTATCTTTTTGAACTCTGAAATCTAGACGGAATTTCGAACGGAACCCTTTATTTAATCCATAGGTTAGCATGCTATCCTTACGTCAGCCACGACTGAGAGAAGTCATCAGTAATTCGCAATTCTTTATATCGCCCAGTCATGACTGACAGAATCAAAGCATGCTGCCCCCGTGGATTAAATAAAGGGTTCCATTTGAAATTCCGTCCAGATTTCCGGGTTCGACAGAAATATTCCCGAGTTCGAAAAGATACATCTGAAGAAGGCCGGAGGTTACAGCGGTCGAAACGTTGTGAGAATAACACTCAAGATGAGAACAGTAGTCCGAATAACCCAAATTCTACAAATTATTAATCCTCATCTAAAAAATTCATAAACATATGGTAAAAATGTATTTGTTAAGTGTTTATAATGTAAGATGAACTTTTGGAATAGCGACCGTCCATTTTATTTTCAGGGTATGTTTTATAGCATTGCCGATTATTTATGATGACCACTTTTAGAGCACGATCAGAAAAC
>OY744532.1:27556356-27576356 GCA_963556195.1 Sepiola atlantica | reverse complement strand
AAATTGAACGTTTAATGAAAAATATTTTAGTAAAAAGCAATATATTTTCAATATAGATATATAAATGAAAATTCATAGAATTAATGTTTTTATTTTTTTTTTAAATAGGATTTTTTTTAAATTCGTTTTACTTTTCCATTATTTTTTTTTGATTTCAATATAGATATTTGATTAATAGTAAAAAAAAAAATTCAATATGTATTTATGGGTTATTCCATGTCACATCATCCAGGGCTTGAAACCCATGTCCTCAGATTTTGTTGTAACTTGCACCACAGATGGACATCATAAAAACTAAGAAATCCTGAAAATTTGAGAATGCAACTCCAAGCGGTTTCCGGTTTAGAGCATTTTCCGTTTCGCGTAAGATGTCGCCTGGGCAACATTTTAATAATTACATTTTCTTGAATATTTTCAGTTTGGAACATGATGTGACTCTGAAAATTCACAGGTATGTTTTTCAACCCAAGGAATCCAAAAATGGCACCAGCTTTGCTCAGAAATTAAGCCTTCTATGAAATTTTATCAAATTTTGAAATTTTTTACATGTGCACCAATAGGGGGCAAAAAAATAATGTAGCTGATATGATAACGGGTTTGTTTTTTTGGGACATTCATTTAGACACTATGAAGTACCTCTAGACCAAAAATGGTAAATAATACTTTTTTTGTTCACTCACAGTGTCTATTCAAAGTTAGGTCATTCTCCGAGGGTTCAGAAATACCCTATTGGGGGAAGCAACTAGTTTGGGTATGCAAAATCAAAATTTATATAAAATTCACATTGAAATAAGTTTTAGAAAGTAAAAGTTAAGACTCTCACAGTGATCAGATAGTTACAATAAAAGCTGACTTCACAACAAAAACCAGTACATGACAACATTATCTACATGAGTTATTCTCATCAATTTTAACTGAGAATAAATGTTGAATGGTTTTACTTATGACTTATAAGATAGATGAAGTTAGCACTGTTTGTGTTTATTTAATAACTGCATAGCAGTTTTGACTAAGGTAAAAAGTTTCGGGTTGTTAACACCATCCATTGTAAAGTGACTGAGCGAAACATCGTCAAAATGTTTCTAATTTCTAGTGTATAGTTACAGCATATCGTCATGTTTACATTTTTAAATATTAATTTTAAAGTTTTTTCCATTGTTAGAAAATACTGTATTTAAAAAAGAAGGGTATGTAATTTAAGGGTACAGAAATATAATGTTTGAAGCAATATTTAAAAAAAAAATTAATACATAACGTTTAGTAGGAAAACAAATAAGTTTCCAATTCAATTGCAGGAAAAAAAAAGCTAACCCCATTTCAAATAGAGATTGTATGTGCATGTTATTTTTTTTTTTTTTTTGATATTTTCTGAGGGAACAGAATAATTTTGAAAAAAAAAAAAACTAAGCTAAAAAATGGCAAAACGTTTAAAATTTAATCAACTTTACTTTTCTTTTGAAAACTGTATTTTGATAATTCAATAAAAAAATAGAACAACTATAGAACAAAGTGTAGTATATGTTCTGATGTTAGACTTTGCCTATTCTGTCCTCGGTAAGTGAAGGAGAAGTCATTCTAGACTGAGGCAATTTTAATATTTTTCTAACCCAGAGTGCTCCTTTTGGGGGGAGCTGGATTATCCCACATTAAAAAATCGACCTTGCAGCTAATTTTGCCTTCGTGGGGAGGCAAGTAAATAGGAATATCTGTTTAAGAGCGTTTTTTTTTTTTTATATTGTGTACGTTTTCAGCGTCCGAAATTCTGTTTTCTAACTTACATTGCAATTTAAGATGTAGTAAAAAATAATAGATTTAATTTAATATCGGATAAAATGACGGTTTAATTTAGGACGCTGAAAACGTATACAAATAAAAAAATTTAAAATCAAAGGAATTTTCATTTGCAAATTAATCACAAATTTTAATTTTACAATTAGAACTTAGTCGAAATTTTTCTATTTCTAGACTTTATCAGAAAAATATTACTGTGCACAATATTTCTGTTGTACTTGTACTATCAAAGTTAATTGTGAAAAACAGTTGCCATTCCAATTGCCTCCCTTGAAAATAATACAAATATTTTAAGAAACGTTTTCGTAATTTATCCGTTTCATTATTAAATCACATCAATTACTGTTAGTATCGACAAAACTATTGCTAGGGAAAATAGCGAACTAAAATTAGAAGTATATAACAACAACAATAATTTATTATAGACAGTTTAAAAAATAATTATGCAAATTAGACGTACAGAAACCTCTGTTTAGATCTTTAATCTCTATTATATATACAGTATTTCCGAGTGAACTTTTGTATTACTTACTTTGCTTGTAATATAGGTATGATCAATGAAAAAACATTTTGCATTTATTCATTTAGATTTAACTCATCTTTCGAATTAACCACTTTACATTTTAATCCACATGCTAATAAAGCTTTATTCGCGGCATGATGATTCTATTTATATACTGACTTTTTACAGACTTTGGATTTTATTGGAATCTATCACCTCACTACTACATTCAAATCGGATTTGTTACAATAACTGTCTGCCCATCTTTGAACCTTTCCTTGAACTGTTTTACTTCAAGTATAGTTTTTATAAAAATTATTTTGTTGTAAATGTTCAAATTAATGCTTACTACCAATTAGTAATTTTATTGGTTCTTTCCTTCTGAGAAGAGTAATTCTTAAAAATCCATGGATAAAAATGTTAATTTATTATATTCCTTGATTGAACACCTGATGGTTTAATAAATTAGTAAACTATCCAATTTTATTTCTTTCATTATTTCAATATTTCCTATATATATATATATATATATATATATATATAAGAGATAGATGAAAGAAGAGAGATAAACATGTACGAATGACAAATTTATTTCAACTTCGATTGTTCAATGCAAGGTGTACTCGGTAAAAACATGTTTATTATACTTTCCAAGGCTTTTCAAAGATCTTATCAGAGGAATTACATAGAAAATTACAAAATTTGAAAAAATATTAAGTAATGGAGAGTGAGAATGTGCGTGTAAAAAGATATGGGGTTTGTCCAGTTGGTTTGAGCTTAAACCATTTCACTATAGGTTCTATCTACTAAAAGTATGCTTTTAGTTTCATATTTTATATATATGTGTGTGTGTGTGTGTGTGTGTGTGTGTGTGAAGTTAGAAAATAAATATAAAGATTATATCTAAATTATATCCTATCTTGAAAAGTCAAAGATAAGTTATGAGAATAAAGATTGGATAAAATGCAATATTTATTAAATCATCAATTGTTCAAACACGGGTTATATAAAAAAACAACTTTTTTCTTTCCTTAATCCATGAATTTTCAAAGATATGCTCATCATCAGAGGAAATTCAACAGATGAAGGAAAGAAAAAGTTTTTTTTATATATATCTCTTGTTCAAATTGATGATTTAATAAATATTGCATTTTATCCAAGTTTTATTCTCATCACTTATCTACTTCATATATATATATATATGAACAGAAGATTTTCATAGTATCATGACAATTTGTACCATCTTCTGTCCAAGACATGAGGAACCAAATTTACGGTACATATCTTTTTTCCTACTAGTCTTCTTAATTCTGCTGAAATTTATTTAGGACTATGTTTTCTCATGGTAAATTTTAATTTACACAATTTTTAATTTTTACAAGTGGAATAAAATTGCTACATCATACATCAGCATTAAAAAAAAAAAAATCAGGAAAACGCTGATAGTCGCCTAACGAGAAAAATACCACTTTTCAAATAATAATTCAAACTATATATTCACTAAAATTTTAGTAACCTATAAGTTGTTTCCCTCTGGAGATGAGTATATTATTTATTACTTTGAAATGTCCGGATATAAGAACATATATGAACATCTGAAATAAACAAATCCATTTTCAAACTTAAATAATAATTTGGTTTGTATTCATATATTGTTTATATATTTCTAACTATGTATATGCTCTATTCGCAATATTGAGCATTCTTTATCATATTAGGATTCTGTCTGGTATCCGAGACATTGTCTCTCCTGATACCCTTTTCATAATAACTATAAATATCATATAGATAAATATATATATTTATATATGTATGTTTGATGACCATAGAAGAATATTAAATCTAGATAGTATAAGGAGACGTGTGCAGAACAGGAGACTTTGATGGTATGGCCACGTTGAAAGAATGGATGAAAGATCTTAGGGTAATAGATGTAGAACAGTTGAGGTAGCACGTTCCATTCACAGTGGAAGGCCAAGGAAAGCATGGGAGGATGTGATAAAAATAGATCTGAGAGAAAGAGGGATAAAAAAAAGACCTGGTCAGAGATAGGTGAGTTTGAAAGTCAAGTTTTAAAGTCATCCAACGCATGCCAGCATGTAAAACGGATGTTAAACAGAATATGATGATGACGCTGTGCGTTTATATATAGGTGTGTGTGTGTGTTTTATATATATATATATATACTATAAATATGTTTATAAATATTAAAGTGTTTTTCACCTACAGATGACGTCGTTTCAGGCTCTCTTACCCTCAATAGTGTAAGAGTGGCGGTTGCAAGTGGTCGCATGGGCTCGAATGCAATTCGCCGATTCAGGTTAGAATCATGAGACAAACGCTCAGGACCACGCAGCCGAGAGAAATCGACACAAACAGTAATTGAAATTAAGATAAACGTACCCAGGAGGTGGGGGTGGGGGAAGTGTCATTGCTGTCTACAGTGTCCAACACTCGAGCGGAACTAATATATATATATATATATAGTATTATATTTTTTGTTTTGAAAAACCATAACAATGGTGGTGTAAAATAAATAAAATTTATTTTAATCTTAGCTTTCGAGATTATACTTCTCATTTTCAAAGAGTGTTTTTCTTTTCTTCTTTTTCTTCATCGTCCGATTGAAATGGACTTTTTGGTCAGAAAATCACGTTATGTCTGTAGGCGAGGTGACGCCGGTTTGAATAAGAAAGGGAATTTAGACATATTTTTTAAACCATTGTTTCGTAATAGTATTATCTTTTTTTTTTAAAAAACCATAACACTCAAATCCCCCACCCCTCAAAAAATAAAATGTAACTTTTTTTTAGGAAATTACGTGTGACCACCCGGAAAAACATGAAAATAACACAAAAAAATTTTTTTATAATTTAGAGTGGGGGATCAGTTTAGTATATAAATTTAATGTAAAATGATCACACACATGAATGACATGTAACAAACCATGTTCTTGTTTTTTATTTTTGCCGTCCGAACTTAGTGTCAGTGTGTTTGGGCTAAGGGAGGTTCTGTGTTTGGTGGTGGTGGTGGGGGGGGGCACCCTGACTTAGGGTTAAGGAAGAATTTTTTTCTTAGAACTGGTGGTACGTTGCAATTTCTTAGTAAATGTGGTTTTACTGTTTCTTTTAAATTTGCTAATTTCTTTTTGATAAAATCATTTTTGTCAATAATAACTATCTTTTATACTGATGAAAAGTAATTATATCATTTTTATTACCAAATTTTTTAGCATAATGTAATTTTGATTCTTTTTTAAGAGTTGGTGGTAGGGTTAAGGGAGAGGCATTTAATAATTTTTTTTTTTTGGGGGGGGGGTATTGCCACCTGAACTTAGGGTTAATGGAAGGCATGTAATAGTTTTATTTTTGTATTATTTTGATTAGTGGTTGTTATTCGCACAACGTGTTGATCGCTGTAACCTCCATAACATTGCGAATATAACAACCAAAATAAGAATAGTAGTCCGAATAATCCAAATGATCAATCATCATCTCAGAAATTCCGAAACCATGAATAAAAAATTTTCTAAGAAAATACAAAAAAAAAAAAAAAAAAAAAAAATGGCCGCCAGCAATTAACCTTTTGAATTAAAGTTTAATTATTTTATGACTTTAGAAAGCAAATTAGAATTTTAGGTGCCTGTGCATGTAGACACTGTAGTGAAATATCGCAGATAAAAATAAAATGACAGGAAAACTTTATGGAATACTTACTTGTTATTAAAAATATTAGCCCACACGGAAAATTACAGAAACTGAGCAAGCATTTTTAATTTCTTAATTAAAAGAAATTAAATTATGTGTAGTTACTAAACGACGCCATTGTTAGCCATTCAAGGGAGGTAAATTTTTCTTTTTAAGTAATTCACGTAAATCTATTAAAATAAAGACGACAAATGCCGTCACTCCATCGTAAAATCGCTAATGTTATACATAAATTCATTTTATTTATTAAAATTCTACTCGATCATTTTCCGTAATTTTCAGTGTACACTAATATTTTTATTAATAACAAGTAAGTATCTCAAAGTTTTCCTGTCATTTTATTTTGTAACTGTCATATCTACTCCCGTGTCTACATGCACAAACACTGAATTTTATTTCAGGACAGAAAATACTGTAAATCAACACCATCAGCCAAATAAAAAGGCGATTATGTGCGAAGACCCTGAAAAACTTCACGGAAAAAACAAAACAAATTTTTTAATTTAGAGTGGGGGATCAGTTTCGTATATAAATTTAACTTAAAATGATTCACCAGTTTTGGGGGATTCTAACTTTTAAGACATGTTAACTAATTTTTTTTTTACCACTAACCCTAAGTCCGACTACCAAGATCGTAAAAATCAAACGTAATCGCCTAAAAAAAATAGGCCCCTTCCCAAAAAAACCCGTACAGAATTTATCTTCAATAGAAAAGAAAATGGTTACGGCCCTAAAACGCTAGAATAGCCCGGAAACGGGGTATCATTTTACGTTAAATTTATATGCGAAATTGATCCCCCACTCTCAATTCTAAAATAATTGTGCTTTTTTTACTGTCAAGTTTTTCGGGTGTCTACATGTAATCGATTAAAAAAGTAGGATCTCAGTGTTTGGGGAGGGAGCGTAGTGTTAATTCACAATAATATCAAAAATACAATTACGGGTACTGTTTCGTAATTGTCAACCATAGAGTTTACTGGCGGAGTTTTAGAATCCATTCCTAACATGTGGAGTGGGGGAGGGCTTCGGTAACATTCGGAACGGCGTACTTGCTTCGTCTTTCTCGATTTCGTAGCCTTCGTTATACATACGTCACGCCATTAAAATCTATGGTTGACGTTTCCGAAACAGAACCCAATTAAGACCAAATTGTTGGTCGTGTTTTTGTTAATAATCAATTATACCCAAAATGTGGTTGAGAACCAAGAAAAATGAGTAAGCTATCCCAACTGTCTCTATGCTATAATTGAATCCTCTTGAGTTATGAAAACAAAATATGACATTTGTTTCTTTCAAGGAACTAAAAATAATGTCAACAGTTTTCTAAAGAATTAATAACTTTTCAGTTCAATTGTACTATAGTGACCATTGGAATAACTTATTTTGGGGGTTTTAGTCTAAACTTTCGATAAGATTAATTAAGTCTTTAAATTGTATTTCTTGTTCTGCAATTATACAATTGATTTTCGTTTAATTGTATTGAAAATCTGACCTAAATTAAATGTGTTAATTGCTGGCGGCCATGTCATATTTTTTAATTATTAAATGTGTTTATACTGTTTTAAAACGAAACGTTCTCGTGCTATTTTCTTTTTAACAACAATATTCCATATACTGTTTAAGCTGGAGAAGCATACAGAAATTATTACACAAACTTTGAATAATTCTTTTTATCACTTATGTCTCCAATCGGGTATTTTTTTTATATCAGGGTTAGGGATCGTGGCACTTTAACATACCCGGCAAATTAATTGTTTTTATTTTAGGAGAGTTCATTAAGCCCCCCACCCCCATACCTATGTTAATAATGGCTTTCTAAATTTGCCGGGGATGTTAAAATGTATAAGTATCGGGATCGTTCTCAGGGCACTCGAAAAAAAAAAAAATCCTGCTAAGAGACGGGAGTGATTCTATAAAATTACTTTTTCAAGAAAGAAGGTAATAATGAAATTTAATGAAATTTAAACGCACAAATAAATAGGTAAAAACATGCAAGTCAATAATTAAGATTAACAAGTTAGTGAAAAGACCGCAACGGATACAAATTTGAAATGAAATTTCAAATTTATATACTTTAAAAAGTAAATCAGAATTTGGACAAATAATACCAAGCTAAATGGTTGAGGTATTCAAACTGCCCCTATGGTACAATTGAACCAATTTTAGTTTGCTTGTATCTCTACATCAATAAAATTGTGAGCACTTTTCGCGTGTGTTTCTCGCCTTTCTGTGGCGTACACATTGTTATTTATTATTAATCGGTTCCTTATTGAAATCAACACTGCAGTAGCGTAAGGCACTAAAATGAACGTTTTTAAATATTTTTTTAAATATAATTTAATAACGAAATTAAATTCACCAGAATGCATTTCGGCTCATTTGTAAACAAGTTAACCATTTTAATCCTTTGTTAATAGTTGAAAAAAAGAGAATGAATTACTTCGTGACCCTTGGAAATTTAAAAGGAATTTGAAAGTATGTAAACTGTCGAATAAAAAGTGATCAAAATCTTAGCAAACTTTCAGGTATTAAAGGAGTGAAAGTTTCTGAAACTATTTACATCCAATATTTTTTTATGAATTAAGATTAAAACAAAATTACTCTAACACAATTAGTTTGGTTCAATTAATTTCATGGCCAAAACGATACCATAATAATTAAATTTAACTTTTAAAATCCTATTTAAAAACAAAAATGAAAGTAGAAAGACTCCCGGACAACGCAAGATTGATATATTATACATAACATTATAATAAATATGCATATATAAATAATTACCTTGGCAAAGGTATGAATCCATATAGTATCCCTCCAGCCATGCTTTAAATAGAAGCGTAGACAAGACTCTCAAGCCTTTGTTGGGCAACTAGTCTAGAAGAAAAACTCCGAAATTACAAGTCTTTCTCTGTTTATCCCGGCATTGTTCCCGGACTGGACTGAAGCAATGCAGGTTCAGAAGAGGTGTGGATAGTGATTGCGCAACACTTGCTTCATTATAGACTCCCCGTGCAGCAGGTTCTCTTACAGGAGGTGTTCATTGTCTCTATGAAGAGGGGGGGGGGTTATAAATAAATAAATACGTACGCGTTGGAGTTGATAACTGACGCACTTGTTTTTTTTCTTTCTTTCTCTCTCTCTCTTCCCCCCCTCTCTCTCTCTCCCTATCTTTTCTCGCAACTTCCTTGTTTTAGATATCCCTTTTTTAAAAGAACATTGCCAAAAAAAAAAAAAATAATAATAATAGTGTAGCAGTAGTTTATTTTTGGGTTCGACGAAGATTGTGTTAACATTAAAAGGTAGACATATCTACATCGTAAGTACTTGAACTGCTTTTTAAAGAAAAGAAAGAAAAACACACACAGGGCGACGCGTACTTTTATATATATAAATAATTAAATATATTTCTTTCTTTTTTTCCAACTAAATAAAAAAAAATTACAGAGTTTTTTTTGTTGATGCTCGAAGTATATTGCAGATTTTCTAACAAAATTCCATTTCAGGGGTAAAAAGTAAATAATCAACGGGGGCGCGCACTGTAATGAAGAGCGCCATTATTTATAAAGTTTTTGCTTTCTTTGCAGTTGTCGATGATGATGATGATGATGATGAGTTTTATTTACTTACTTACTTACTTACAGTAGTACAACTTTTTCACCAAAAAAAGTGAAACGAAGAAAAGTATTTATGTACAAAATATTGAATTAAGACGAAAGAAATGCCAATTTTTGCGGGTAAATAATGGTTCCAGGATGATCACCCGTGTATTTTTTTTTTTTTTAACTCCGCTCTCGTTTAAGTTTTTTTTCTTTCTTTTTGGTGTTTTCTTTTTCTTTTTTTTTTTGTTGCTGCTTTTTTCTTTTAAATAAATAATAAATATTTGTTTGTTTTGTTATTGATGTTCAACAAAACTTTTCTCTTTCTTTATCACGCGCCATAATTCAGGCCGTCTCGCGGGGGAGCGCGAACCTACACTCTCCGGAACAAACGCTCCGATTGGTCAGTTGCAGGGGTCACGTGATTTCTTTCATTTTACTTTCTCTCTCTCTCTCTCTATATGCGTTGTTTTTTTTTTTTTTTCCTCTCACTTGTTTACTTCTCTCTGTATCTCCTAACGCTCTGCTTTTAAGCGCTCTGTCTCTCCTCTCGTACCCCCTTCTCTCTCTCTAGCCTCTCTTTCACCGCTGCCGCTATAGTACCCCCTCTCTCTACTTTCCCCCTCTTAACGTTTTTCTCTTTTTTTTTTTTGCTTTTAACTTTTTCTTTTTTCGTCTCATTTTCCTTTTCTTCTTTTTTCGTCTCATTTTCCTTTTCTTCTTTACCTCGATCGAAAGACGACGGAAACTTAGCTGATTTCCTTTACCAAAACTATAAGGATACCATTGTTTACATAGGAACTTCTTTACGCCGCTGGAGAATGCAGATAAAACGACTACTGACCTCATAAGCACACTTCAACAAATAAAAAAACAAAAATTAACTAAACTTGCAGGCGGCTGCCGTAACCTAAAAAAAACAAAAAAAAACTGGGTGGCACTACAATGACACGGTTTTGAAATGACTACACAAAAAAGTCGCTCCGAAATAGAGAACCAACGTAATCTTGATTATTTTTATATTTCTGAATTTTTGAGATGAGGATTGATAATTTGTATAATTCTGGTTATTCGGACTAGACTTCTCATCTTGAGTGTTATCATCACAACGTTTCGGCCGCTGTAACTTTCTTCAGGTGTATCTCTTTGAACTCGGGAATATTTCAGTAGAACTCGGGAATCCGACGGAACCCTTTATTTAATCCACGGGAGTAGCCACGGGTCCTTGGCGCAGTGGATACAGTACTAAATTAAATTCAGTTCTAAGTGATAGTCATCTGAAGGTTAAAGATTCAATCCTCGATACGGACGATACGAAGAATTGCAAATTATTGAAGACTTCTCCCAGTCATGGCTGACAGAACAAAAGCATGCTACCCCCATGGATTAAATAAAGGGTTCCGTTCAAAATTCCGTCCAGATTCCCGAGTGCGACAGGAATATTGCCGAGTTCTAAGAGATACACCTGAAGAAGGCCGTAGGTTACAGCAGCCGAAACGTTGTGATGATGACACTCAAGATGAGAAATGTAGTCCAAATAACCAGAATTATACAAATGGATTATTTTTGTTCGAAAAAATAACATGATATATCTATAGGCCAACACGAAAGATAACATTTAATGTTACCTTTGGTTTTGTTCGGTCCTAGGAGGCCATCCTTCCAGGCATTACCCCCTCCTTCTGAAGGGGGTGGGTATCGCCGGTCACCCGAGACATCCCTACTGAGGAATGCCGACGGTTCCAATCATTGTCCGTTTGAAGACAAATTGTCAGGTGGAGAAAAAGTTAAATATATTTATTTATAAAAGTTAAATATAGGCGAGAAACACACACCGATGATGACCCGTTTGTTGGAAGTAGCATTCAATTATGCATCCAAAACGAATAAAACACGTTCAATTTTCAGTATTTAATTTGATTTTTATAAATTCATTTTAGTGTTCTCTTGTTTCAGTTTTGATTTCAATAAATAGTTGATGAATAAAAAAAAAAAATGTGTATTTATCAAAGTTACATATAGGCGAGAAAAACGCATATTAGATCTTGTTTCATAGTTTTATTAATGTTCAGTTAAAACGGGGGGGAAATGGCTGAAATTACAGTTTCGATAATCGCTCAAAAAACGAAAATTAAGCAAAATACTCGTAGAAAATTACATTTTACTACGATTGGTGACATTTATTGGATGTGTGTCTAACACTTGTTTATTTTTCGATTTTTCACCGATTATCCACGGTCCCCTGTGCCGTGGCAGTCGTTGGTCACGCCTGTGCAGGGCTTATGAACAGCCATTTTGTTTTTCTTTCGAACTGAACCGGTGGGCACCAGGTTTGTTTTGAACTAAAAAAAACTCTTTAAAATAAGTTAAAACACAAATAAACTTAGCTTAGTTGGTATCGACGCGGACTGAGAACCTGGGTGTGCCAGGTTCAAATCCAAGTCATTCCACTGAAAACGCTTCCATCAAACCCACATGACACTTGTGTCTAATCTCCTGAAGGGGGGATGAAATCACATTAACACTTGTCCACGGGTGGCCTCGGCCTTGATAAAGGGGTGGTTTCTGTTTCTATTTAGAAAAAAACAACAAAAAAAAACAAACTTATCCAGTAGAAGAGTATTGATTTACTCCTCTCCAGGAGTTAGGCACAAGGCCAGTTTTTATCTTACTCCCACAAGTAAGATGTGACCCAAAATCGGGTCGGGAAAGTGGGGTTTAAAAATTGCCTGGGCAGCCCCGTCGGCATTCCCCGGTATGGGCGCCTCAGCAATAAACTTACTCCTCCTCAAAGAGGGGAGGCAAAGCCTGGGAGGGTGGACCTCCTAGAACTGCACAGGACAGACCCATAGACCGGCGTAAATCAAGCCCCGAAGGCCGAGACAATACCAGTCTATGGGATGCAGTATCCATCGGAACAGGTACTACACTTTGATCTTAGCCAAAAGGTTTTTTTTTACCCCATTTTCGTTCTGTTAGCTGTCGTTAAAATTCCCGGATTTTTTTTAAAATTCGTTTTAGTGTTTCCTTGTTTTAGTTTCAATAAATATTGGATTAATAGTAAATAAAACAAATTCAATGTCTATTTGGCGAGAAACACTCACACACACCAGGATATTTCAGTTATTACTAGCTAATAAATTTGACCGCTTCTCGTGAGATAATAGAAGTTAAGCTGGGTCAGTATCAAATGGGTGATCATGATGCTTGGAAGTCGCATTCAACAATTCAGCCGAAACGGTGCGCGTTCAATTTTACGTGATAAGATGTTAGTCATGCTTACAATTTTTTTAAATTCGTTTTAGTGTTCCCTTTTTTCAGTTTTGATTTCAATAAATAATTGATTAATAGTAACTTAAAAAAACATAAAACAATGTGTATTTGTCAAAGTTATGTACATACGAGAAACACACACACACACACACACACACACACACACACACACACACACCAGATCTCGTCTAATGGTTTTATTAATACAGAAATATAAGAAATGTCAGTTGTTACTAGCTAATAAATTTGACCGATTCTCGTGAGATAACCGAAGTTAAGCGATGTTGAGTCTGGTCAGTATCAAATGGGTGGCCATTTGGGAATAGCAGGCGCTGTATGCTGAAGGATGGCGACACCCCTTTGCAAGAAACTAACGTCGTCGAAAATTTTTTTAAAAACTGCTTGCTGACTGACAACAGGAAAATAGAAGTTATTTTTTTTTATCTAATGTCTGCTGTTCTTAATGTAAGAAATGTAAATCTGTAGTGTACAACGTACATGTATAGATGAGATGATGGAATTTGGTAAATATCCAATCCGATAGAGCTTAATACTGAAATATTGGGTCGACAACTAAATTCCCGCTGTTTTTGTTGGTTGTCTTTTCCGAAACAGTACCTTTATTAAAATTAAAAAGGGTTTATATTAAAAAAAACTAATAAATGAATAACGTATTCTCCCTTTTTGTTTACAACTTCATCCCAAAGTTTCATCAAAAAATAAAAATAAATAAAAGCAAAGAGAAGGTGTCGAAAATGTTATTTTTTTAAAACTTGACATTTCATTTTAATGAGGTGAAAATAAGCAGAATTTAATTTAAATCGAAAAAGATGGATTACAAAATGATTGCAAAATAGAATTCTCGAAGAAAAAATAGATTAAAAAATTTGACAGGGGTTTATACCCCGCCTAATAAACCGGTATTGTCCGGGCCTTTGGGTCTGGATTTACGCCGGTCTATTGGGGGTTGTCTGGTCTTGTGCAGTTCTAGGAGGTGCACCCTCCCAGGCTTTGCCTCCCCTCTTTGGGGAGGAGTAAGTTTATTGCTTACTGTCTGAGGCGCCCCTACCGGGGAATGCCGACGGGGCTGCCCAGGCAATTTTTAAATGGCCAGAGTGCTCACCTCTCGAGCGCTGGCTTATCTAATCCTACTTTCCCGACCTTGTGTCACATCTTACCTTGTGGGAGGTAGATAAATAATAGATTCCAAAATAATTTTAAAAAAACAAAAACAAAAAACGACGGGAACTTAGTTGCTAACCTAATAGTTAATCTGATGTCTGTAGGTCGGTGAACGGTTTTCCAGCATCCTAACAATCATGCTTTAAATTTGTATAAGGTATCAGCTTACAACGGAGCCCGAAGACTGCCAGCTAACACATCTGCTGAAGTTTCCCCTTTTATGGAGACAAATAGGCGCTAGGCAAATTAACGCTGCATTTCGAATAGAGTTTTCATGTTTGGTAAATCGCAATTTTCTTACATTTTTGGGGGTTAGTCCTAAACTAAATTTGGAGCCTACTTTTGCACAAAAAGGGAACCGGATTTTTTGCTAAGAAAAATCTGCTGATCTCTCTATATAAATGAAGCATAAAAAGAGATAGCAAATATTGCAGTTGATAGATTTGTTTTCAACGCAGACAAGAATAATTCCTGTTTATTATTTTCGCAAAAATACCTTTCGCAAAAGCATGAATTTATCTTTCGAACGCTTAACCAGTAGTGGGACTACATTTACGGATCCCTGATGCATGAGGTGTTTTGAGGACACCTAGGTGCTGTATAGGACTTCCTTCAGAAACAATCTGTGTGGAGAGGAGGAGGGGGCGATAGAACAGTTACTCCAGGCATCCAAATTCGAGGGGAGATGGAATTCAATCATATTTAAACGATCTTCCTTTTTCATAATATTTCGTATGACTAGGACTCGAGTCTTTGGAGCATGCAATCAAAGAAATTGGCCCGGGCATCACCGGGTATCACCATACCTATGCACGCAACTGAAAACAATATTATTGTTTCGGTAAACACCGGTATTTTCTTTTGTGTGATAATAGTTATTGTAGTGGATTAGTGTTGCATTACCCGTTCTTGCAGGGTACCCGGTAAGGTTCAACAAAAATGACAAAGAACAGAACGTATATGAAAAAACTTTGGTGTTCTTTATTTGCCATTACCGGATGGTTTACGCCGGCTACGCACACACATTAAACAATCTTTTGACATACTTTTGTCTCATAGAAGTCTTTTTCTTGCTGAGGTCACAGACTTGGTTTACACTAGAAACTCGTTCGTATATACATTCGATTGAAAAGCAATTTGCTCTGCATTGTCCACCCGAGCGTGAACTGAAGCAATTGTTCTACAAGCGCTTTGGTGAAGTACAAGTCAGGGGATTCCTTCATAGTAATAACTTGCTTATCAGCCGCATTTTTAATCAGCGGACACGAAAGTCTAACAGCAACACGGGCTTGGCATAGCCAATAAAGTTTCATCGGTGCCATAAATATCGGTAAACTCGCATTCTTGCGGTACATCGATACTCCGATCACCAAGCGTTTCGGCTCTTCGTGTTTTTGAAACCGTCGTTGTTCAAGTCTCTCTTGCACTGCGGAACCTTCTCCTTTTTAACAGTAATCAAGTCGCCTTTATTTCTTTCTCGATGTCCCACCTACAATGGACTCGTCCATGTTTCATATTTGCCACTCTTCTTACATTAGTTCATACATATAGAAGATTATGTTATATTCCATTTTTTTTCTATCTATAAACGTGATGAATATTTGAAGTAGGTTATTTAAATGCACTTTAAAAAGAATATGGCCCGTTGGGTCACTCATTGACCTCGGGTTTGATTGTTTTAATCAGGAACAGTGGGTTTGCAAAATCAGTTACATAAAAAATATATAAAAAGTCAAACTCCAATATTAATTTCTTTCTGTTCTCTCTCTCTCTCTCCCCCTCTCTCTCTCATTATATCTCTTTCATTTTTTAGGATAGCTGTCTGTCTGAGGTATGGTCCTGTGAAGTTCTAGGAAATCCACCTTCCCAGGCTTTGCCTTCTCACCCTTTGATAAGTGGTTAATTTATTGATAATTTCCTGAGGCGCTCCTACCGGGGAATGCCGACGGGGCTGCCCAGGCATTTTTAGTTCGGCCAGAGTTCTCTTCCACTAGGGCGCTAGTTTTAAAATCCCACTCTCCGACGTTGTGTAAGATTTCATGCAGTGGGAGGGAGATAAATACATTTCTCTTTCATTATCTCTTTTCTTTTCTCCAAGTAGGTGCTTAATAGTATTACTACTTGTGGTGATATTCCCTGTCGTCTATAATGAACAATTCCAATAATTTCATTATTTTGTTTCGTTATTACTTTCGACTGTTAATAAACAGAGAGGGAGAGAGAGAGAGAGAGAGAGAGACAGACAGACAGACAGACAGACAGACAGACAGAGAAGGGGGCGGAAGCGAGAGTAATAGATAGGAAGGGAGTCACACACACACGCATTGAGAGAGAGTGAAAGTGACAATTAGTAAGAGATCGGTCACTTGATCAGTTATTTGGCAATGATGCCTAATTAGAACAATTAAAATTGTATTTTCTTTTGTTTTCAACTATAACTCAATTCCAAAACTGAGGGATATTTTAGCATGTATTTCGTGTGATTCAAATATACAAGACAACAGTCTTAGAGAAACAAACGTTGATTAGCTCAGCTTTAGTCTAATAATAGATAAAGCATGAAAAGATGAAATTAGACAGGAAATGCTACAGTTGCTGAAATTTGTTCCTTTTTTCAGAAAATAATTAGTTGAAAGGTGTTCTTTTGGCTTCCTGGCACCAGAACAATATCTGCCAATTGTACTACACACACTTATAGATCCGGTCTGGAGCACTTCCAGGTTTGGGGGTCCTAAAGGCATGTCTCATTAGTTTTATAGTAGATACTCCCACGTAACGCATTTAGGCCAACGCCCCCTCTCTTTCTCTCTTTCTCTCTTTCTCTCTTTCTCTCTTTCTATTTCTCTCTCCCTTTCTCTCTCTCTCTTTCTCTCTCTCTATCTCTCTCTTTCACTCTCTCTCTCCCTTTGTCTCTCTTTCCCTCTCCCTCTTTCTCTCACTCTCTCTTTCTTTCTCTCTCTTTCTTTCTCTCTCTTTCTTTCTCGCTCTCTCTTTCTCTCTCTCTTTCTCTCTTTCTCTATTTTTCTCTCTCTCTTTCTCTCTCCCACTCTTTCTCTCTCTCTTTCTTTCTCTCTCTCCTTCTCTCCCTCTCTTTCTCTCTTTCTATCTCTCTCTCCCTCTCTATCTCTCTCTTTCTCCTTCTCTCTTTCCTTCTCGTTCTCTCTCTATATCATTATTATTATCCCATGTATATAGACATATACAATTATAAATTTATATAATATACTGTGTATATATTTTCAATATTTACTTCAACAGTGCCCAATAGGTGAGTAGTAGTCGTAGTATTAGTAGTATGAAAGTATATCTATTGCAAGTCGGCCAGACAGAGGCGTCCATCTTTCATCCCCGCGGGAAATCATCAAGCTTCTCCCCTCTTTTCTATTTTCTTTCCTCTCTATGTTTTCTTTTCCCCCTCTCTTTTCTTTCTCTGTTCTCTCTTCTATTTCAGTTCTACGGTGCGAACCATGCAATGCACTTTGACTATAATAAACACTCTATGCATTTTGGCACAACGTCTCCTGTGTGTTATCCACCACGACAGCGACGACCAACCCACGGACAAGAAAGATTCCCAACGAGAAGCTTCACCTGTGCCGATCAGAAACTCTTCATTACCCGCCCCCTCATCATCTTCTATGAACGAAACATGTCATGCATCAAACGGAAAAAAAAGAAAGCGAAATTCTTTTTTTAAAACTTCTTTATTTTTACATTCATAAATACGTTGCAATACCCCATTTTCCAAATCTCTTAATAACACAAATCGATAATACGTGTTAACTTTATCTGTAAACCTATATACAGAATAATAATCGACCAGTTTCCATAGCGTTTTGCGTGCCCATAATAGACATTTGCATATCTTACATATACAGTTATCTTGTCGGATTTTCAAAGTCAGACCTAAGTAGCATTTAAGCTGACAAATCAAACTAGCCAATTTTCATTAGTTATTGTTGTACCGTGTTATTGGAAATATAATATCGTTCTTCGCTACAATTTATATACAAAATTATTTAGTACAACCCAGACGACTTCTAATATGAAGCATTTTTAAATAATCACCTAAAAATAAAAATCAACAATGGGGATAAATCATTTTAAATTGAAAACAATATAATCGGAGTTGTCTACCATAAGTTAAAAATGTACGAACAAATAAAAATTAAAAGCTAAAATGACTCCACTGCATCTCGGGTAACGACGAAATTCAACCAGGGGTTTTACCCCGCCTAATAAACTGGTATTGTCCGGGCCTTTGGGTCTGGAATTACGCCGGTCTGTTGGGGGTTGTCTGGTCCTGTGCAGTTCTAGGAGGTGCACCCTCCCAGGCTTTGCCTCCCCTCTTTGGGGAGGAGTAAGTTTATTGCTTACTGTCTGAGACGCCGCTATCGGGGAATGCCGACGGGGCTGCCCAGGCAATTTTTAAATGGCCAGAGTGCTCACCTCTCGAGCGCTGGCTTATCTAATCCTACTTTCCCGACCTTGTGTCACATCTTACCTTGTGGGAAGTAGATAAATAAAAGGAGTTTTATAAAGCACGGCTGATCGCTTTATTTGACACATAGCCTTGTGGATACAGGCGTTGGTTCAGATATATTCTGAGTAAAGATACTTCTGCGAGATATATAAAAGGCATAAAACGCGGGAATTTGAAAGGAAGGCCTTCTTAGCTATAGTGGATTAACTAAAGGGTCCCGTTAAAAATCCTAGACTAAGTTTTCCTACTACAACAAAAGACATCCGGTAAAGGATGTAGAGTACGGCGATCAAACGGGGCAGCAGCAGCAGCAGCAATAGCAGTAGAAAAACAATATATCTAAACTATTCGATTTATTGTCTATACTGGACTCCAACCAGAAGGAAAGAGTCGCCACTGAGAGCCGAGCACCTACCGGTGTTCGCTACATAAGCGAGAACCCAAATATAGTCGCCAGTGAGAGTCAGTCAGAAAGAGTATTTATCCCCCCTCCTCCCACCAGCGCCCAAGAAAAAAGTGACTGAACTTTTCCAATGAGCTTACGTCATTCACAACAAGGTGATATCAACTGCTACACAAAGTCTTGTTAGGCAAACGAAATTGAGCCGTGACCGCTTCTGGCATCTCGGCAACCAACACAAGTCACGGTCACGAACTACTAAATATAGCGACAGCTTATCACAGTCGCACGAACTCACACACAGAGAAATACAACACTTTCTTAGACTCTCTGAAGCCTTTTCTTCTTAACTCTTTACTTTTGTTTGTTCTATGAAGACGTAAATTAAGATGATATCTTTGATTACTTTGTGATTACTTTTGACTTTCACGTTTACGGCGCTCATTCTGCATAGAAACTTGCCGATAGGTTTCAATTACGGTGCCGAAGGTTTGGGTTCCTAGAATTCATCTCATCAATTGTAGAAAGTGGACCTTGGATTTACTTTCGGCAGTCTCGTAACTCTCGCTTCTTTTATTTTGTTCCTTAGTCTTCACATTCCATGAGCGATGCTTCTGACAAAAGGGAAATAATTGCTGTCTTCTGGGCCGGAATCTATCGATCCAGATCAGAAGGTTGCGTGTTCACATCACGTCGGAGTCACCATTTGTAATGGAAGGGATAGTTTGTCCCTTCCTTACATTTATCGCACGAAATGAATTGAATGAACAACTGAGTAACAGGCAACAAAAAAGAGGGGTTTTATTGACTCAAGGATACCTATACTGTTTGGTATAGGTAGAAGAGAGAGTTGGACGGTGTCCGGTTGAGGATGAGGAAAAATATAATAGTTCTCGGGGCTGCCCGTGGGTCTTCTTCAAGTGAAGATGGTAGTAGTCTTCGAGTGAGACGACAGTAGCAGGAGAAAGGCTTTTCCGGGTTCCTCGTCGGTGTTCTCGGCGATGCGTCCAAGCTGTGCCGAGGGGTCGTCTCTGCGAGGGGGATTGAATGAATAAGAGGGTGATTTTTC
>OY744532.1:27508856-27551356 GCA_963556195.1 Sepiola atlantica | reverse complement strand
GGTACTTAGTTTCCACTGACGATGGACCTGGAAGGGTCCGAAAGCGCTTTGGGAAGCTTTGGCAATTTTATCAGCCAGTTTCCGTCTGAAACTAAGAACCTAATCAGAAAAACGGAAAGGATCATAGAAAAAATATCCAGACACAAGATGTCCGTTATTTTTAATGATACTTGTATAAAAGAAAAGATGCTCCCAAGATACACACACACACACACACACACACACACACACACACACACACACACACACACACATATATATATATATATATATATATATATATATATATATATTCTTCTTTAACTTTTAATCATGAAAGAGAAAACTCGTCTTCCATTCATGCTTGCGATAATAAAATTTTGTAATCCTCAAGAAATCATGAAAAATCTTAAGAGTTGGTACAACACAAGTTTAATTAAGACATTAAACTTTATCCTTATGCTTAAGAGTAAAATAAGGTCTAGGAAAGAAAACATATCATTTCTACATTCTTGAGTAAGTAATAAAGTATGTAATTCGTTTAGTTTATTTAAAATAATGAAAGCGAGTTTACACGCAGGGCATAAAACAGACAATGCATTCGAATTTAAATAAGTGGATGTATTTATTTATGAAAATATAAATGGCTATATTTATTTCTATGATAACATCTGCATTTAAACTGGTTTCTAAACCATTACAATTTTCAAACTTCAATGCATTCAAACAAACAGTAGAAATACACATTTACTTCAGTCAATCATCCTGAGAAAGTCTTATAATAAAAACGAAACGTTGGTAAATACATAAATAATAATTGTTAGTTTTCCTTTTGCAATTACCATATATATATATATATATATATATATATATATATATATATATATATATATAAAGATAGATGAAAGAAGAGTGATAAACATGTACGAATGTCCAGATTTATTTCAAACTTCTTTCATCTATCTTCATAATTGCTCTATCTCGTATAGTGAGATTAAACCATTTCATTATAGGTTCTATCTACTAAAAGTTTACTTTTAGTTTCATATTTGATTTTATATTTATATATATATATATATATATATATATATATATATATATATATATATATATATATATATATATATTGGAAGTCTTTCAACCTTTAAAACTATATATAAGAATATATATATATATATATATATATATATATATATATATATATATATATATATATATATATATATATATATATATATATATAAGGAGAGTCAATGAAAAATAGTTAGACCTGTAAATGGAAACAGATCAATATCTTCAGTTGTTCAGAACAAGGAGCATTTAGTAAATAAAAATATAAAAAAATAAAATAAAAAAATATATATATATATATTGGAAGTCTTTCAACCTTTAAAACTATATATAAGAAAATAGAAAAACCGTTTAGTTCCAAGCTGTTCGTTGGAAACTTCCTTTCTCCTATAAGTCATTCAACGGTGAGACAGTAATATATGAACTTTACTTTTGCATATTGCATGAAGTATTCCCGAAGTTTCAATAAACTATTTATCTGATCAGGCTTAGATTTTGCATGGTTGTTACTGTTATCAAAGAGCATCAGATCCATGCATCAAATTCCGTAAAAATTCCGAATTTGACCGACCTTTTAAAGTTATATAACAAACGGGCTTTTATTGCCTACAGTATGAGTTTAATAGTGAGTAACTACGACGAAGAAAACCCAAGTTATCGCTAAAAGTGTGACTTTCACCTATTCCGTGACCTAGATAGCCTAAAAGTAAATCATTTCGAAGTTAGACCATAATCGATAATTTTTTATGATCCAACCCGGTCGCTGAATTCCAGGAATTCAGCGACCGGTTTGGATCATAAAAAAACTTTCTGCCTGATGAGACCTCAGCTCTTAATAGCTGTAGATCGATAACATCGACATGCCAGTGTAGCATACCTTATACATGTTTGAATAAAAGCATTCACAATACAGCTCTATATTTTTATTGAGCACTCTTTTATAAGCCCGGTTTGATTCCCTTTGGATTTCTACCCTGTGGATTTTTACCCTACCTGGATTACTATATATATATATATATATATATATATATATATATATATATATATATATATATGATGGATTCTCTCGTCGATTACGACGTATGAGGTTCCAACAACTTTCATTTGTGCTTAGATCGTTCATGACACCCGAGTCCGGCAAGAGACCTGCAAGGAAAGCCGCAGACAGTGCAAGAATGTCAGTAATCGGATTCCAGGTGTGGAGCACTCTCTCTAGCTTTTCGCCTCACTCTGGTAGTTCTCATATTATCCACACAGGTCTCGTTGAATCTTTCCAGTCGAATGCAACAAGCTGCTCGCCATGTCTCCCTGTCTTGTGTACAGTCTTCAAAGTTTTTGTGAGGTACTCCAATTGCCGTCAGCGCATCTTTTAATTTATCTTTGTACCTCAGCCAGGGCCGACCAACATTTCTGTTACCACAAGCTAACTGACTGTACATCAGTGCTTTAGGTATCCTCCCTTCGTCCATTCTTGCAACAGAAAACTTTCAATTCCACCAATATTGCATCTGTTGTAAAGATCGATGTTAGCGACTTTGTACTTCAAACTAAGTCCGCATATGGTCCTAAGGCAGCTCCTGTGTAACAGATCCAATTGGCGATTGTGATGCCGGTAAGGCGTCCACGCCTCACATCCATAGAGAAGACCTGTCAATATTACAGCCCTATACACATTGATTTTTGTCTCCAACTTAATGCCTCTGCTACTCCAAAGACGAAGGCATTTGCTGCTTTTGCAATTCGGTTTACGATTTCATCATCTAGTTTGGTATCTGGGGGCGCGTATATATATATATATATATATATATATATATATATATATATATATAACATAAAGATAGAGGCAAAATGCCTTCAAAGAAACCATGTGTTAGATGCAGATTTTTTTTATTAAATCAAAATAAAGATCAAAATATATATTTTTTTTTCCTCATCTGGACTTTTTTATCTAATATTTCGCTTGATATAACAAGCCTCGACAGCGCTTTGACAAATAAAAGTATAAACCTTTTTTTCGTAATAATCCTTCTTGGTCTTGTAGAAGTGTCTCGTCCGGTGTTGTTGACGAAAGGTGCTAATGTCTGTTTAAATAGAACTTAAATCGCGCATGGTCGCTGGTGGATATAAATTTGGGAAAGTTCATTTTTTAAGCATCTTTTGAATTTTAACATAAAGATAGAGGCATAATGCCTTCAAAGAAACCATGTGTTAGATGCAGATATTTTTATTAAATCAAAATAAAGATTGACATATATATATATATATACATATTTCCTCATCTTGACTTCCAAAATTGATAATAATCGGTTCGTAGAGAAAACAAAAAATAAATAAACACACCCACACACACACACACCCACACACACCCACACACACACACACACACACACACACACACATATATATATATATATATATATATATATATATATATATATATATATATATATCAAGGGAGGCGCGAGAGCGCTCTATCCCTTAATAGACTTCAAAAACGACCTATGCTAGAAATCTAATTTTTTTGATCAATCATAACTCAAAAACCAATAAACCAAATTAGTTAAAACTTTGCACAACATTTTTATTTGATAGGTTCTATAAGTGTGTAGAGTTTCAGCATCATTAGTCAAGGCAACCCAGAGGTCCAGAAAGGTCAGGAGTGATTTTGTGTTATCCGTGTGTTACGTACGTACGTATGTGCCACCCTGTATCTCATCAACTATTTGATGGATTCAGCTGGTTTTTGGCAGATATAGAGGTTCTAGGGTCCAGTTGATGGCAATTTAATTTCAGTTTACCATATACCTTAGTTTTCCAGAAAATTCCCCAAAACTCTTTTTAAAATGACCATTGTATTGAGGCATAGCCTTTACAAAAGTAGTGGCATTCCATGATAAATGTCAGTATATATGTCCTTAATAGGGTTAAGATGAAAATTTATATACACTAAATGTACAAAAGCAAGGAAATTCCTAAATTTTTACACTTTTATTGTCATTAAGGGTATGCGAGCACAACAGGGCTATGTAGTTTACTGGTAGGAAATTTTCTTCAGCACACCTCACACACTTCATCCACTCATGCATAGATATTTATACTGTAGTGATGTGATAATGAAATCGTTTGGTTGATATATAATCATACCCTTAATGACAATAAAAGTGTAAAAATTTGAGAATTTCCTTTGTACATTTAGTGTATATGAATTTTCATCTTAACCCTATTAAGGGCATATGATTTCAGTATACTGGTATTTTTCATGGAATATATATATATATATATATATATATATATATATATAAGCACCTCCTAAGGATTAACATTTACAAAAATAAAATCAGGTTACTCACAAGGAAGCCTAGAATATATGTTCAAAAACCAGAGTGTTCTTTTCATTAGTTTAGAAGATTACCATGTAAATAATAACACATTACATCATTTAAAAGTAAGTAGATAATAATAACATTTACAAATAAATACGACAAGAACTACTTCGTCATTTAAAATAATTTATTTTGTTTGCTACATTTGCTGCGGGCTACAAACTTTGGCCTTTTGGCTAAGATCAAAGTGTAGTATCTGTTCCGATGGATACTACACCCCATAAACTGGTATTATCTTGGTCTTCGGAGCTTGATTTACGCCGGTCTATGGGTCGGTCCTGTGCAGTTCTAGGAGGGCCACCCTCCCAGGTTTTGCTTCCCCTCTTTGGGGAGGAGTAAGTTTATTGCTTACTGCCTGAGGCGCCCCTACCGGGGAATGCCGACGGGGCTGCCCAGGTAATTTTAAATGGCCAGAGTGCTCACCTCTCGGGCGCTGGCTTTTCAAACCCCACTTTCCCGACCCGACCTTGGGTGATATCTTACTTGTGGGAGTAAGATAAAAACTGTCCTTGTGCCTAACCCCTGGAGAGGAGTAAATCAATACAAACAATCTGGCCGTAGTATCAATCAAAACATATCAACCTGTTAATTATAAAAATAAAATTTCAAAGAAAAAAATTATTAGAAACAAACAAATAAATAAATACTGCTAGAATAAAATAATGAAATAATAATAGTATATAATTTTCGATTACACCCCCTATATGTAAAAAAAGAAAGAAATATTAGATAGATAATATTTAAAAAAAAACAACTAAATAACACTCTTAGCTATTACCCCCCTCTCCAAATACACACACACACACACACACACACATACACACACACACACACACACACACACATATATATATATATATATATATATATATATATATATATATATATATATATATATATATATACAACAAACTTCAATCTGAACCCTGCGAAACGGATAATTCCAGCACCAAACTACTGCACAGACAGGATAAACTGGACGTTACCAATTGCTGTCTGAATATCAGCCTCTTAACAAAAATATTTGGATTCCTAAACAATTTGAGTATTATTCTTTTTCAAACATTCATTTCCAACATAACAGCTGTTTTTATTTTAACGTGTTTTTGGACATCGTCCACCCTGACTCTACGCTCTCATCTCAACATAAGCCCCTTTACCTTTTTGACTTTATTTTTGTTTTATTTTATGTAACATTTTCAAAGTTAAATGTTGCCGATAATATTTACAATTAAATTGTCGGCTTTTTCCTATCCTCTGATGAGAAGAGTTTATCTTTGAAAATCCATGGATTAAGGATTTGAAGCTCCTTGCTTTGAACTTTTGATGTTCTAATAAATATTGTATCGTTACAATTTTTTTTATTCTCATCTTTTATCTCTAGAATTGATTGCTCTATTCAATATATTGAGTTTTATATTATCACGATAGATTATTATTAAACGATAATTCAATTATCTTTAATTTAATTCAACATTTAATTATATATATATATACATATATATATATATACATATATATATATATATATACATATATATATATAAATATATATATATATACATATATATATATATATAAATATATATATATACATATACATATACATATACATATATATATATATATATATATATATATATATATATATACATATATATATATATATATATATATAACAAGTTAATTTAATTCAAACAAATATAACAAGATTTACTTAATCATTGAAATCAAATAAGAAATTTTGAAAGAAAAACTTAGTTTTAGTTTTATTCCATTTGCTGTGGGCGACATTAATATTTACTGCGGTATAAACATACAACACTATTTACATTTCGCAAGGATTTTTAGAGATTTGAAACACCTACCATTTGATAAAGAGGTACTTTCTCGAAATATACTATGGAACACGATCACACACATTATATCACTGCGTAGAAATCTTGCCTAGTCAAGTAAGATTTACAAAAAGAAACCACTTGTTTTTGTCTCACTGCTCAACGCTGATATATTTCCATTTCTTGCATTGTGATAACCTTCTATATACGTATTACACACAATGCTTCAAGCAAAATACATCTCTGTATATATATATATATATATATATATATATATATATATATATATATATATATAGAGAGAGAGAGAGAGAGAGAGAGAGAGAGAGAGAGAGAGAGAGAGAGAGAGAGTGTGTGGTTAACATTTAAATCAGCCGTTTCTGACAGTGCGGTTAGCTAACGAAACCTTATATATCATACGGACATTTTGAAATTACCATCTTTTCCCTTTCTCCATTTGTATGCACGGGGCCACCGATTCATTGCTCGCTCTACACACTACTGATCGCATCACTTTCTGTATGGATCTTAGCAATCTGAATGTCATCTTTCCTGACAGGACAAGATTAAGCATTAAGCAAAATAAACACATCCTCGGGGCAGCAAGAGCAGAGGGGCACCATAGATTCATCATTTATGCCGATTGATCATTCAAAAATATTATCTATCTTGCCAAGCTTCAACCGCTGTCGCATCCTCGTCGAGTGTTGAACCCGTGTTTGTTTGACAAATACTGCCAAGGAATGTGCTACGATGAACTTACTGCACTTGTATCCTTTAAACGGACATACCTTCGACCCACCCGACTAGCAGCAAAATCACACCCCTTCACAATAAAGGTCCCTAGATACCCGAAAGCTTTTCTACTCTTATAGCTTCTTTCCTCGGATCGTTTACATTTAGAATTCCTTTCCTGATCTCTGTTTCTCCGACAGTGTAAACATTCAGAAATTTAAATGTAATGTGAACAAAAATCTTGTTACCCTAACTCTTCATTCAGATTCCTCTGGCCCCTATAAGTTTGGCTCCTACCATAGTATACGTTCACGATTAAGTGGCAATATGTGTTGTTTGTGTAAAAATCAAAACAAAAACAAAAAAGTCCACCGGTTTGAGGTCGGAGGAGCGATGCATTCTCTTGAGATCACATTCTTTTCAAACGATGCTTCCAAAACGAAAAGAAAACGACTTGATTTCAACTTTTTATATATCTACTGATTGCCAAAGAAATCTAATTTAGCATATTTTATGTAGTAAAAGAAACTCGTCCTGTGTTTTATGGAAACTCTGTACATTTGTTTAAAGGAGAAACTCTCTAATTAGATTAAATCACAATCAGAGAGCTCCATTATACAAAAAGAAACGAAAATTTAATACAAACAAAATAACACAAATCATAATGTTAATTATACGCCTAACCATAAAGTTAGTAATTATATACTTAATTATAAAGTTATTAATTATTTACTTAATTATAAAGTTATTAATTATATACTTAATTATAAAGTTATTAATTATATACTTAATTATAAAGTTATTAATTATATACTTAATTATAAAGTTTTTTGAATTTAATGGTTTAAATTCTGTCTAATTGATTGTGGGGAAGTTGAAATTTGATCGCGACAAGTAAAGCGAGAGATCAAGATTGATATCAAACGGTATTGTTGAGAAATCAGAAATAAACCTTCAGTAGTAGATCACCTAGTATATACAGGGTGATTCATAAGTAGCTTAGCTATGTTTTTTTTTTTAAATTCTAAAGTTAAAAAATACGGTAATTCAAAACAGAAAGTTTATTAATTAAATTCATTTATGGGAGTTTAAAATTACAGCAAATTTTCAAAATTTCCACCTTCGTTCTGCATGCATAGCTCCATTCTTTTTTGCAAGGAATTTACGACTCTTTGTAGCATATTTGATTGATTAATTTTAACAAACTCGGCAGTGATTTTTGATTTGAGGTCGTCGATGTTAGTTATTGGCGTGGCAAATACTTGGTCACGTAAATATCCCACAAAAAATAGTCCAACGGCGTCAAATCAGGGCATTGGCCCATCTCGATCCCACCATCGATTTGGGAACTTCTCATTAAGAAATTTTCGGACGAGTCCCCAATGCGGAGGAGCGCCGTCTTGATGGAAGATGGATTTTGAGTATATTCTTCGCTGTTTTAATTGAGGGATTAAAAATTCTTGCAGCATTGACAGGTAGTTTTCTTTATTGACATTCGTATAAAAAAAATAAGGACCAATGAGATGTTTACTTGTCAAAGCAGCCCATACAGTTACCTTAGGAGATTGAAAAGGTCTTGGCATTGTCAAATGGGGTTTTTCATAACCCTAAACACGACAGTTATGTTTGTTCACAGTTCCTTGGATGAAGAAAGTTGCGTCGTCGCTAAACACAACGTTGGAGAGATAAGAAGAGTTCGACGATATTCGATGAAGTGTTTCTTCACACATTGCCAGTCTCGCTGCTTTGTCTACCTCTGTTATTGCTTGCACTGTTTGGACATGAACATTCTTAAGCCCAACATCTTGAAGGGTTCGTTGAACGCAGCTATATGATGTCGATAACACTTGAACAGCCTGGCGAATTGATGTTGAAGGATTTGTTTCAAACAAGGTTTGGATTTCTTCTTCTTTTGCATCATTACGTTTCGGAGCACCTGGTTTTTTAACATCTTGGACGCTTCCAGTTTCCTTGAATTTTTAAAAAATTGAGCGCATGGTGTTGTGCGAAGGAGGCTTTCTGTTCACATCACGTTTCCATTGCCTCTCAACAAGTGTGGGAGATTCATCAAATTTGGCCATATAAAAATTCGCTCTTCAATTGTAAATGAAATACTGCCTGAAAAAAAAGCACATATGATGATTTACACAAATTTAAATAAATAAAAATAAATATATATAGAAACAGATATATAAACGAACAAATAAAAAATAACAAATCGCAGTAATTAGAGAGTAAGATAACAATTATCAAAAGTTCATAGTATGTTTGTGCTTCATATGGTAATCATTTTAAATAGCTAAGTGACTTATGAATCACCCTGTATATATATATATATATATATATATATATATATATATATGCTATTGACCCCTAACTATGAAAGTAATGTGTTATGTCTTGTATTTTCATCTATTTCTGTTGTTATACCATATTTTATTGTCATCCAAGAAAACACACATTGTTGAGAAATCAGAAATAAGCATCCACTAGCAGATCGCCAACTTGGTTTAGCTTTGTTTTATAGCATATCAACCTTTTTCGGATCATTTAATGCCGAAACTAATCATTTTGGTAAGAAGGTTTTCTGCTTCAGATTCTTAATATTTTCACATATTTATTCACGCTGTAAATGTATATTTTGTATATGAATGCTTTTTTTAGATGAATTTGTTTTGTAGGCGTATATTTTATAAACAAATAGTCCTTAAACGATAGATTCTATTTAACCCCTACCTATTCTTACCTAGGATATATTCTAGATTAGACCCTCACAAATACTACCACTCGAGGTCAAAGTGGACGTGAGAGTAACAGAAACTAAGCGGTGAGTCCATATTGTCCAAAGCTTAAATATTAGGGGCCTCACCACTGAGTATACTGTATGGTCATGCCCACGATCTGTCTTCTATATAAAGTACACTGTTTTGTCCCGTAAATTTTACGACACTAGAAAAAAACAAATGCATCATACGCTACGAAATTCACACCTTCATTCATCTACTTCACTCGAGCGTGTTTTAAGAAACTTTCATTTAATATCATTCTAAAACATTAGATACTATTATTAGACTCCTATATCTGACTCTCTCCAAAACGTCATACAAACAGAGGGTAGCATACTCACTTTCCTCCTAATATTTTACTCCTACCACGCAACTCTTACACATGTAGATAATATCAAATAAGGAACTAATATACGAAACACCGATTATTATTTCATTTTTTAATCATCAAAACATACTACTTAATAACATAGGTATCATAAACTGAATAAGAAACGCTCCCTTCGTACAGATCACACGAATAACAGAATATCGAATTTTCGCCTCACAATTTCTTACTAATTAACTAAAATGTATTCACATTCTTGGATTTCAGAATAAATAAACACACGCCTCAACTTTTACCATACTCGATTCAAAATGGCGCCGTCCCCCCCACTTCTCTCATGTTCAACGCATTTTTACTTCCAATTCTTCCATTTTTTTCAAATTATAAATTTATTATCCTAATTCACCATTTCTCCAATAAAACCTTCAGTACTAAAATTCATGACATTTTAAAGACTTCACAATCAGTTTCGAACACATAACAGCGTAACAGCTAGTGTTTGATATTGGTGAATAGAAAGAAAGAATGAGAAAGGCAGAAAAAAACAAATGCCAAGTTATTATTCATTGATTTAAAAAGGATCTTTCTAGATTATATTGATGAAGGGATTAACTAAAAAAAAGGTAATTGCGAAAACAATTAAACAACAAAAAAGCCTTCAACAAATCGGAATGTTATGCAATAAGTGAAACCTAAGATATAAGGAAAACGCAAAAACTGTATACGAAAAAGGATCACGATTTTAAGAGTCGTAGAACTATGAGAGTACCAAAGCTAAACATGTCAAAAATAATAGGCGATATTGAGCCATCAATAGACTACCTCTCGAGAGCTCTCCTGCACGAAACGGTCATGATTAAAAACAAATGTCATATAAATTTTTTTGCAGTCAAAACTTTAGAATAAAAAATTATTAAAATTTGCTGGATTAATTTTTCAATTAAAATCGATTTTTTACGTGATTACTAGAAAGCATCAAATAATTTGAATAAAAAAATCGATTTTTTCAATTTTAATTATTTTTTGTGTGGAATCATTTATACCGATTTGAAACCGTCTAAATTAAACTTAAAACGTTGTTCATGGCTGTTTAGTACAAAAGAGACAGTCCACTGATGGGTGTCCACAGCTACGAATTCGGAATAGCGACGTCTAGGTAAGATAATTCAATATCGCTAAATGATAAAGTCTTAACCCATACCGTTCTACAATGCGTTAAATTCTTTTGTTTTTAATTTTACTCATTTCATAATCACATTCTCAGTATTGCCATTTCTTTCGTGTCTATTAAACTATGAGAGCACAAAACGTTTACTATTTTGACGTTTTATTTTACATGTTTCATTGAAATAGCGTTAGGGTATGGGTTAGGGTTAGGGTAAGCATTTTAATACACAAGTAATGGAATTTTGTTCATTCCATTCATCATTTTAAATCATCTCCTAATATTCTTCATCACTCAACTGACAATCCATCCATCTGATTGACCATTATTCTCGAGTGGCTTTTTTCCCTGATAAGTAGTGACTCATTAATAAAAAAGAAGAACACTCTTAAAGTGATAAAGAATATTGTTTTTATTCGGTCACCCTGAACAGTTCTAATTCACTATTTTTTCATATCTAGAACGGCGATGAAAAAAGAATAAATGTATCCATTTATAACTTTTAATTCTATTGTGTTGAAAAGATTGTAGCAGTTACATGAGTAAACTATTTGCTATCCGTCTACATGGCCGGCAGTGAGTTGTGATTCGGCTTGGCGTGTATGTAACAATCGATAAAAAACACAGCTGCACTCACATATATTCGTACGCGATGAATCGTTTTGGCGCGAACACAAACTTACATGAATCTCCAGTTCCAGTGTTAGTTTCAAACAGACAGTCGTATATTTCTGCTTTCTTTATCAGGCCTGCGGTAGGCGAGTCGACGAACTCCAGAATAAGATTATTTCATCTTTGTCTACCTCAACTAACCCATTCTACAACCTTCATTTTGTTCCTTTGCACACCTCTTTAGTTGTGAAGCCATTGTTTATTTCGTGAGGAATAGTGATCCCGTTTCCAGTCAGACATGGCCAGACGAATTACTCTTCCAAGTAAATTGTTATTCTGATTTTCTTCCCGATTTATTTCCCAAACTAACATTTGGCTTTCTCAGATAAAATTGGCGTCCTCGACGTGATCTAAAGCACGCAGCCTTCTTAAAAAAAGTCAGACATTTTTTCCTCGTAATGCCAACAGAGGTTATTTTTTCCATATTCGGCAGTTTAAAGACTTAAAACTACTAGGAAAAATACAACATTCCAATATGAAGGATTTTCGTGAAAACCTTACAGTACGTACATTTTAAGACGGCGTTTCTGATTCCTTACATGTTATTTTTGTTTCAATTTGTTCGAATTATATTTTTTTGTCAGAGAAAACTAGCATCTTAGCATTTTAGTTCAGACAAATTATAAGGGAATAGCGATTAAATCTCGTTTATTTAGTAATAAAATGCGTTTTCCATTGCAATTAATTTACGATTGACTTAAGATTTGTTGCTATTTTCAGAATTGTAATGATAATAACGTATTGTCTTTTTTCTTCTTTTCCCGCCCAATTTTTATATATTCATCACATGGCGTGGATGATTCTAATGGCTACATTTGATATGAGTTAATCGTTTTTATATAACTAGAATCCTAAGTCATCCTGTATGGTGTAGATTTATGTTGTTAGGATTATAATTTCACAATAACAATTGTTCACATATTTTTACCAAACATGACTGTCATCTTCAATTTACCCATTTTTGACTGTCCACGTGATATTACGCGCACCTTTTTTCGTAATGCGATTAATACAATATTGTTTCTAATACAAGCTTGACTCATTCATTCTTGCCTTGTTTCGACGCGTGATATTTTCCGTTTACGTTATTTTTTGCCGCCTATTGGGAGTGCGGCACTATATTTTCATATATTTTCCAAATTTATTTCCTAATATTATTATTGCTTCGTAGGAAGAATCTAATATTAGAGTCTTTATAGTCAAGTTCCAATCGAGCGTCTAAAATAGGATACCCACCAGTTATTTGCCTGTTTCATTCTTTTGCGACCGCTTCTTAGGAACTTCTTCTCCTGTCTTATGATGAGCTCCAATTCGCTCCACGGATGTTCGTCTTTGATTTGCTAAAATCGAGGCATATTTCGCTGCTTACGGGTTAGTGTCTCTACCGAAACAACTTAATTTGTTAATCAGTGCAATTCCTGTTTCCATTACAGCTACAGTGAAGGATCTAATAACGGATCCCCAAAATGGCGCATCATACAAGACTGTAAAACAGGAAGTACTTCAGCGTACTACTGTTTCTGACGGAGGTCGATTTCAAACTCGGGTAAATGATAAATTGCTGGGGGATCGGTTACCAACACAGTCCCTTAGACGCATAAGCAAATTGGCGAACGAAGCCCCGGCGGACAGCGGTTTGTTGAGTCAGCTGTTAGTGTCCTGTTTGCCATCTGCTGTGCAGGCTATCCTCGCCACAGTGATGGCTACCGGTACGGTAGAGCAACTTCCTTCCTTAGCTGACAAGGTCATAGGTTTCACGAGAAGATCATCTACGGTGACGAGTGCTAACACGGTTACAGACATCTCGGCAGTGTCTGTAAAACCAACGCCTGACCCGGCTTATGCAGCCACAAAAATGTCTATCGACAACCTTACTAAGAAAATTGAGATTTTAAGGTTGTCTAGGTATTGTGAAAAATTAATATCTTTAGGCGACGAGTTTTGGAAAGAAAAGAAATACCACGTGTTTTCTTTTTATAGTAACTTAAAACCGCTCTTCTCATTGTTAAAATGCGCCATGAAGGGTGGAGAAAGAAATAACCAGTTCTGCTCGTCGAACAACCCAAAACATAGTAATTCTTTTTGTTACAACCCTCAACTTCTCGTGTCGCCGTTGAATAGCTAAACATATTGCTTTAATTGCTTTAACATATATCGCCTGGGCGTCGACATTGTCGTCGCTCTCCTTCACCTGCACAGTTTCGTAGTAGATATTGCATGAACTACAAACGCTTTGGCGATTCAGCACGCCGATGTCACAAGCCTGTGCGTACATCCACTAGACCAGAAACGAGAGAAGGGAAAGATGAGGACGACGATTTCTGCCCAGAAGCTACCCGTCGGTTACGCGTTCTACATCAAAGATTACATTTCCCAGTATCATTGGTTAGTCGACACTCGAGCGACATGTAGTACATGGTCTCTAAGCTTAAAAAAACGCACTTCAACAGTTGTTCTGTAAGCCGTAAACCGTTCTCCTATACCCACGTTTGGTCGAGTTGCATGATCTTCAGACATGCATCTACGCAGGGATTTCACGTTGATTTTTATCATCGCTGACGTCGCCAACCCTATCTTACGTGCTGGTTTCGTGCACCACTTTGACTTGAGTAGACACAGACTGAAAGATGCTAGTACTAACCTATCATCATCTGGTAGAAAAGCCTCTGAACAGCTTACTAGCCCCGTATTTTTGTGGCTTCTGCTGATAAACCCTATGATTTGTTGTTGAATTCATTTCCTGACCCAACGAACTTGAATTTTGAAATAAAAAAAAACACCTGCTCATTTTACTAAGCATTTCATTGGAACAACCGCGACTCCAATTTTTGCTTGACCTAGGCACCTTTCTACGGAGAAGTTAAAGGCAGCCAGGCATGGATTTAATCACATGCTTCAGCTAGTATTATTCGACTCTCATCTAGCCCTTGGCCATCCCTTTCACATATGGTTCCGAAGCGTTCTGGAATCTGGCGTCCTACAGGAAATTTCCGTCGGCTGTACTCTACTACTATTCCCGATCGTTAGCCCATTCCCTATATTCAGGATTTCGCTTCATCCTTGCACGGTTGTAAGATATTTTCAAAATTGGATCTTGTTAAGGTTTACCACCAAATAAAGGTTAATCCTGCTGATACCCCAAGACAGTTGTTACTACCCCTTTCGTTGCTTTAAAAGTGTTGACTATGCCATTTGGCTTACCTAATGCAGATAGCACTTTTCAACGTTTTATGGACGAGGTAGTCTGTTACTTATAACTATATAGACGAAATTCTTATAGCTAGCTCCTCATCGGAAGAAACATTTAAAACATCTCCGCATTCTTTTGGAGCGTTTACAGCGTTATCATGTTAGAATAAACCCTGTTAAGTGTACTTTTGGTGCCGCAAGTTTTATTTTCTTGGGACATGTAATAAGCTCGGAAAGTATTTCACCCCTTCCTAGAAAAAGTCAAAGCTCTGCTCGATCTACATCCTCCAACTTCGCTCCGTCAATTGCGACATTTTCTTGGACTATTGAACTATTATAGACGTTTCATTCCACATTGTGCTGACATACTCACCTCCTCTGACGGATCTGTTGAAAAATAAAAAGAAGAAGGATGAACCCATTTCAATTGATAATTGTCACCTGAAAGCCTTTCACGAGGCGAAGAAAAAGCTTGCATATAGATCATTGCTACCACATCCCATACCCGATGCTAAATTTTCTATAGCTGTTTATGATTCCACTTCAGCCGTTAGCGCGGTCCGGTCCTACAACAACATCATCAACAACAGATTCAACTTTTAGCATATTTTTCTCGAAGATTGACTCCTACGGACAGTCGTTACAGTACTTTCAGACGTGAACTTTTGTCTATCTACTTAGCTATTAAACGTTTTCGTCACGCGTAGGAAGGTCGGCAATTTGCCATTTATACTGATAATCGTCTACTTACGTTCGCTCTACGTGCTAAGCCGGACAAATATTTACGTGAATCGAAACATTGGGACTTTATTTCCCAGTTCTCCAGCGACATACGGCATATACCCGGTTCATAGAACACTGCCGCAGACGAATTATCTCGTCTACTCATTAGCGCTATCTCTTCGCCAGAAGATATTGACCCCCGTTAGAGGAGCTGAATCTTTCATCTCCACAATTTGTTAATTGCAAATTCCAGTACATGCCCATCTCTACAGCGGATGAGAAAATTTGGTGCGAGACTTCTACCAATTCACCTCGCCCACTCGTGCCTGACAATCATCGAAGAATTGTCTTCTCATTTTTGCATGGATTCGCTCACAACAGTGTTTCTGCCTCGGTGAAACTCATTTCAGCCCCGTTTTTCTGGCCTAATATGAGACGCGAAATCACTCCCTGAAGCCGTTCCTGCCTGCCCTGCAAGAAATCAAAGATACACAGACATGTACGACCATCCCCTTGCCACTTTCAGTACCCTGATGCTAGATTCAAACACATTTACATTGATTTGATTGGACCTTGGCCAGTCAGTCTAGGCTATTCTTACTTGCTGGCATGTATTGATGGTTTTTCACAGTGGTCTGAAGTCATCCCAATAAGCGATATATCTGCTGAAACTATAGCGCATGCCCTTCATGGCGGGCTGATCGTGGCAGACAGTTTGAATCCTGTTTATTCCAAGAGCTATCCCACGTACTAGGCCTACTAGTTATCACCCAGTTTGCAATGGAATGATTGAGCGCTTTTATCGACAATTAAAAGCATCATTGCATGCAGCCCCTGATCAACAGCGTTGGATGAAGTACGTTTCCATCGCTCTCATTTGCATTACCTAGTCATATGTTCACTCCTCCAGAGTCTAAAGTAGTAGATTTGGAACTCTATGTGAACAGACTTAGATGCTATTTCAGCAGTTTACCACCCATGAATACTCGTCATCAAAGCATCAAGTTAGCTTTACCGAAAGACATTACATCATTGGCACACGTTTTTGTGCGGAATGACTCGGTCAAACCACCACTAACATCACCTTATTCCGGTCCATATCATGTGCTCAATCACATATATTTCTGCGCTCTCTACCAGGCCTGCGGTAGATGAGTAGTGAACTCAAGGACAACGTTATTTCGTCTTGTCTATCTTAACCAACCCATTGTACAACCTTCATTTTGTTCCTGTATTTCCAGTAAATAAATCTACACACCTTTTTAGTTGCGAAACCATTGTTTATTTTGTGAGGAATGATGATCTCGTTCTGCTTATTCTATTTCAGTCAAACATGGCCAAACGAATTACTCTTCCAAGTAAGTTCGTCATTCTTATTTTATTCTCGATTTAAACTCCAAAATAACATTTGTTTTTTCTTAGCTAAAAGATATAGACATATTTTAAATGTTCATTAATCTGTGAGTTACAAAGTGTGTGTGTGTGTGGGGGGGGGTGCATTCGTATTAACCTTTGTAGGATAATAATTGGATTATTGTTATTGTAACTCGTTATGTTGTCTCGGGAATTCTGTAGTCGTAACTATCGGCTGAAAACTTGGGCTGTTTTTTCTTCAGCTTTCTGAAGTGGCAAAGTTGAGGCTTTAAGAAGTACTTTTGGTACTTCTGTATTATTGGGGCAGATGAAATTTTCATTTTAAAAGGGTCAGTTGAAACATGAGATAATTCAAACTGTTTCTATTTGTTGTAAGCATAATCCATGAAGAAAATCCAGAGGATTAGTAAGAAAATAAATAAAAAAGGGTAATTATGCAGTTTACGGACTGGGCGGAAATAATAACGTTATAATTTAGAAAGCCATTCTTAACACGGGGAGGTGGGTGGTTAGTAACTATTCTTTACTTTCACCTAACAATTTAATAACCGGAATAGTTAATCAACGCCCACCACCATGTTAAACATAGCTTTATCAATTATAACGTTATTATTTCAGTCTGATCCGTAGACTGCATAAGTACCCTTTTAAAAATTTATTTTCTGTATAAGTACCCTTTTTAAAATTTATTTTCTGCATAAGTACCCTTTTTAAAATTTATTTCCTGTATAAGTACCCTTTTAAAAATTTATTTTCAGTATAAGTACCCTTTTTAAAATTTATTTTCTGTATAAGTACCCTTTTAAAAATTTATTTTCTGTATAAGTACCCTTTTAAAAAATTATTTTCTGTATAAGTACCCTTTTTAAAATTTATTTTCTGTATAAGTACCCTTTTAAAATTTATTTTCTGTATAAGTACTTTTTTAAAAATGTATTTTCTGTATAAGTACCCTTTTCAAAATTTATTTTCTTACTAATTCTCTGGATTTTCCTTATGGGTTATGGTTACAAGAACAACAACAAACTGTTTTAATTATCTCTCCTTTCAACTGACTCTTCTAAATTAGGGATGAAAATTTCAACTGCCCCACTAATAGAGAAGCACCGTACTTTCGGTAATTTGTTTATTTTATTTCACTAGAGTGGATCCAAAACTTTCTCATTGGTGTAGAAATCGCGAGTTACACTAGGATTTAAACTCTCGGAAAGGAATAAGAAAGGAAAGAAAAAGAAAGGAAAGGAATAAGAAAGGAAAGAAAAAGAAAGGAAAGAAAAAGAAAGGAAAGGAATAAGAAAGGAAAGAAAAAGAAAGGAAAAGAATAAGAAAGGAAAGAAAAAGAAAGGAAAGGAATAAGAAAGGAAAGAAAAAGAAAAGAAAAGAAAAAAGAAAGGAAAGAAAAAGAAAGGAAAGGAATAAGAAAGGAAAGAAAAAGAAAGGAAAGGAATAAGAAAGGAAAGAAAAAGAAAGGAAAGGAATAAGAAAGGAAAGAAAAAGAAAGGACGAGGCTGAAGAGATAAAGAGGAAGAGAATTGGCTTTGTAGCAGTCATTTCTTTTCTTCTGGTGGAGAGCAGCAGCAGTGAGGTTGTTTGGTCACACAACGACCAATCAGACTCTAAGGCGAAGTAATTTCGACCGGACCTTTTAAGTATTCTATCCGGAGACTTTTAAGTATTTGCAAGCAGCCACAAAGAAAGATGTTGGCACTCTCATCTGTTCCTGTCGACTAGACACTGAGCAAGGCTATCTTAAACGTGAAGATATACTGCTCCAAGAAAAGACTATCGGCAGCCAACATTTATGATTACTACTTAATTCCTTTCTGTTGATTGTCTTAATTTCTGGCAACGTACACGCAGTTGTGTTTGCCATACAAATATATATATATATATATATATATATATATATATATATATATATATATATATATATATATATATATGAAGAGCTCGAATGCAAAACGCGATAAACGCCATTTTCAAAATCGCGAAGCTGTCCCTACAAAAGGTGTTGCATTCTAACACTCGACGACACCCCAAAACTATGTATTACATAATATGATACCGAAATAATTTCTGTTTGATTTCAATTAAAATCAGCTTTCATTCGAAGTCTAGATTTAATATATTCGTGTTTTTATTGTTTAAGGTCTCAAGTTAAACGAATTGGATTTATCGCGTTTTGCGTTCAAACTCTTCATATATATATATATATATATATAATTTGTTGTTTAGAGAATGGCTTTGTTTTTCTTTCTTTTGGCGATTCTTTTGTTACATATTAGTATATATAGAACTGTATATACAGTTTATGTTAAGATTAGCTGCTATAGTTAAACATATCAGTAATTGATTTCCTTTGCTATCGTCTTCGAGATGGGATGACCAGAAAAAAAATCTTGTTTCCGGGTAACGATCACGTGACTTCTCAGGGAACTAATCACGTGATCAACACTCCTTTTAGAGTAAAAAGAAATTATCTCCACAAGGGAGATAATTGTTATCTCACAACAGTACAAAGCTAATAGGCTATATATAATTTTTTTTTTTATTGTTCTAAAGAATTTTATTTCTTAAAGTTACGAAGTAATCATTTTTTAAATGTTATCACTTTTCTGGGTGCCCATAGAAGTTCTTTTTGTTATGATGCTATTTTATGAAAAATAATGGAAGGTGACGTTGGCTAAGTGGTTAGCGACACGGACTGACAATCTGGGTGTGCAAATTTCGAATCCAGTTCGTTCCATTAAAACATTTTCTGTTAGGATGTTGACAACCTTCACGTGGCTCCTCCTGTAAGTATCCGATGTATTTCAAGAAATAATTCTAACTAGAAATATATCGTGGAAACCATATGCGAACAATAGAATTTGATTTATACGAAATGAATGAATAAAAAATGATGTACGATTATAAATAGTAACCACGAAATATTTTTGATGTTCGTGAAATAGATTACAAGATATTATATGTGCCACTAATAGACACGGTTAATGAATTTATATCTATATGAAGTTACGTATGTGTATATGTTTATATATGTCTGTGTGGGGTAAACTCAGAAACTAATTAACCGATCATTATGAATTATGTAACACGGCTGCTCGACATGATGGGGGGGGGGGTGATGTGAGCTAAATTTAGTTTCACGCTAAGAAGCAAAGGAAGCCTGGAAGCTGTTTTGAAAATTTAGCTATCTCAGATTTTTATGAAATTTTAACCATATTTATTAGATATCAATTAATAAATATTCCTCGAATTTTAGTAACTTTGGGGGATTTAAAAATTGTTAGAGACATAATGTTAGATAGTGGTGGTTGCAGAGAGTAGGCGGGCTCCAAAAAGAGGATAGGAGTCAAAAAGGAAATTGGAAGTGACGACGGTGGGAGGCTTAGTTAATGTTTCTGTTCCTTACGACCAAGAAAAAAACCGGTGCGAAGTGGCGGTCCGCAGGCGGAAATGGCCTGGATATATTTCCCCAGTAATTATTTCTTCTCTCTTGTGTGCAAACAACCAGATCATATGTCTGCTACATTAAATAAATCTTCTAAAACTAACCTCTGGAGTCCCTATGTTATCTATCACGGCCGAATGACAAGATACACCAGCCGGCGGAGATGAAACCTGGGTGCACATCGTCGAAGGTAAGCGAATATCCAACATCGACGCTTTGGAGTATCTAACAATAATATGGGCACAACCTCCCATTTGAGAATCCAAATATTTCCGATTTGCATCGAAATTTAATCAAATTAAGAAAAATTCTGAGCCCAAATTTTAGACACGTTTCTATAAATCAAAATCATTCAATAGATTTTGTATCAAAACTGGAATAAGCATTCTACACATAAGGTTTCGTAGCCTTTATATCTTTATTTTAATTTTCGGTATGGGACATAAAGGTGGTGCAAAAACTGTTCTGCGAGCGTATTATAACGTTGAAGTACTTTTCTCGCATCAATTATTCCAAGTAGGGGGAAGGGCAGAAAAATGAAAGATTCCAAGCAAAGGAAGCTTGGGAATCACCATTATTAATATGAATGGTGGCCATATTGAAAAGAAAGCTAATTGATCACCCATTAACTTTCACCAACCCCGCCCCTCCTGTAATTATCCGAAATGCGCGTACGTCGAGAAATTCCGAGATCCGATTAAAGAAATGTAATTCATTCGCCATCTTGTACATGATAAACCTATTTCCCGTTCGTTCTCATTAAAAGCAGTTTTGATCGTCTTAAAATAATTAGCATCCAATTGCTTCGCTTTTGTCCTCTTTGATTTTTCTAGAAGACATTCTTGATAGTAATACTGTCTAACTACATATTAGATTTTCTAACCAAGTTCTTGGACAATTGTTTGATACGTAGACGATAATGTTGCTGCTGATGATGGCCCGCTTATAGTAAGTTAAAAATATAGTTTGATAGTTTCGGTAACAGAAGCCGTACTTAGTGATTTCTGCCACATATTTGTCTGTTTCTTCGTGTTGGCGGGGAACGTTTCCTTTTAGTAAGCAAGCTGTTTCTTTTTATCTAAATGTTGAGGCTCCGAAACTTGTTTCAATAAATAACGAGGAAAGCGTTCTGATTGGCTAATAAACATTAGATCATTTTTTAAATTCTGAATTTGTCACGTTACCTGGTTTTGTGGACAGAATTGTAGACAATGGTTTTAAGTATCTCTAATTTCCACTTTGCTATGAACGTGGATTTTTTTAAAGAGAAAAAAGGGGGGAAAAAAGAGGAAATATGAAAACTAAACGAGTAAAGAAGGAAAGGGAGAGGCTTAACATGCCAGTAATCTATTTTGCTTTTATTTGTTTTGCTAAGTTACAAGGGCAAATGTTGATGTTTGTTATTTGCAACCACTTCCCGTTCACAACACAAACGCAATTTGCATGATTCGGCAATTAATTGATTTTTTACCGGTTTGATCTGTCTTTGTTGCCATTCGTTTCTCGCGATATTTTAATAATCAAGTTGACAAGAGACAGGGAAGGATTAAGCCCTTTTACAGCTCTTAAGAACTTTAGACTTTGGTACTCCATATATGTGTAATCTCTATCTTTAAAAAGTTAGGTATATTTATATGTTTATGTATTTTTTGTAGAGGATTCACTCATAAACTAAATAATCGATCATTATGAGGTTTTGAACACAGCTGCTAGGTATAACAGGTCCAAATGTTGGCTATATTTAGTTTAATTTAGTAAAACGGTAAAATTGAGATATCTCCGATTTTTGTGAAATTCGAACAATAGATATAAGACATTAATTAATAAATATCCCCAAAATGTCAGTTTCTTTGGAGTATTTTTAAAGATTTTAGAGGCTATGATATGGGCACAGCCTCCAATTTGAAAATTAAAATATTTCAGATTTGCATTGAATTTGATCTAGACTCATCAGACAGGAATTAAGCAAGCTTCCCTGAATTTTAATTTCTTCTTAAGACCCATTAAGCTTCAGTCTTACATTTAAGCCATTTTCTACAATCAAAATCAAATAATGGATTTTGATCAACATTAAAATAAGTATTGTAGACATAAGGTTTAGTATCATTATTATATAATGATATCACTTTCCACAAGGGGACATAAGAGTGATTCAAATCTGTTCTATTCGGGAAATTAATTTTACCTGTCCTTAATTGGTGTCTAATGAATATCCATCAAATTTAATGCCCGTCTGATATGTTTGAAGTTTCAAATATGAGTTTCTGCCCCCTAAAAACCCTTTAAAATACCCCAAAGAAACTGAAGTTTGGGAAATATTTATTAATTGATGTCTAATACCTATTGTTAAAATTTCACAAAAATCGGAGGTATCTAAATTTTCACGAAGGCCTTGCACCACTTATTGTATCCCCTTCGCATAAATCTAAATTAAATTAAACATAACCCACATTTGAACAGTTGTGCTCCTAAATTATATAATGATCGGTTACTTAGTTTAGAAGTGAATTCTGTATATACAAATATTCACATACTTTACTTTATATATATATATATATATATATATATATATATATATATATATATATATATATAGTTCTTTTTCTGTCAGCTGGAAATGTACGATTGACATCGTTCAAGGTCAACCTTGCTTGTGACTGCCTTTCTCTGTGGCGGGTATTAGATTATAATCCGGCCACCCGTCTACTTCTAGTGATCGCTTACATCGCTACATTTTAATAATCATTCGTTTTAACCGACAAAAGCGAACGACCCAGAAGAAATAAACACATTTTCGTCCGAATGAAAACAATTTCCGCTTCGTAGATGTTATTATTTTGATTTGTTTTGTAAGATGAAAGAGATCTATACATTAATCAAGTCTTGTATCGATCGCTTTACTTGAAGAACACGTGAGCTTGTAAAATGGTTCAGGTAATGGGCTCAGAAAAGCAAGGTCGCCAAAAACCATTAGGGATTGACTCCCCCGGTACAGAAAAAAAGGCTAACCAGTTAAAAAAAGGCTAACCAGTTAAAGCTAAACGCTTGTTGCAGGGGCCAATGCTGTCTTACAGCTAAAAAAAGAGATACGGGCATACATATAGCAATGACAAAGGAGGGAAAACAAACTCGTGTGTGTAGGAAAATATGAAGGTGGCATTTATTAAAAAAAAATAATATGTGAGGGCTAAAAAGAGGTCATGATTCAGTGAGTCGACAGGAAAGGTGATGGATTGTTACCGTAGGATGGTGGTGAGTGTTATCCTGGCCGAAGTGTCCTTTGGTCTTTTCGCTGAGAGCTGTTGCTTTTAACATAGCTGTTGTAGAACTTTGGATGGCCGTAGAACAAACTTCTGATGATGGTGAGTAAGATGATGATGGTAATTATGATCATGGCCGGGTGTCTCGAGCTACGGTTAGTTTGTTGGTTAGAAACGAGCTGATGTATTTGTTGTGACTATAGTGATTATGATGGCAGTCATTGTTGGCATGCTGCAGGAGGAGGAAGCGAATCTGGTGTGCTGCTGAATATCGTCGTCATGGTAGTCAAAATGCAGTTTATAAAAGCAGGGATTCGAGGGAAAATGCTGCTGCTTGATTTGGTGATCCCCTATTTTGAGGTTAGAGTGACGAAACTCACCCTTTGTACACTGTTTTGCCAGCTGCTGCTGATACGGCGTTTCGATGAAATCTTAGTGGTCGGCTCGCGTGACGATATTTGCAGAAAGAAAGAAAGTGTGTTGGTTTCTGTCACACTCGTTTATGTGTTCAAAGATTAAAGATCCGGTTTTGTTAGGAATGCCAAAAGGTTGGCACGACATGCTCCTATAATCACGACCATAGAACCGACCTACGGTTTTAAAGCTCATTTCTGGCATCTTAAAAAAAAAACTATCAGTAGAACCTGGATCGACAAAGTTAAAATTTCACCTGCTTCCAATTTGAGAAGAGACATAGATTTTTTTGACTGCTTCCTTTTACTTTGCAGATTAAGTCTAAAATAGGGGGGGGGGGATAAAAATGACCTTTACCCCCTCCTTCTCCACGCTACTGTTATGGCCTTACCAATAATTCACCGAAGGTTAAGAGTTTGAAGGCAAGTAAATATATATCAAATAGCAATGCAAATTGGGTAACCTCACCAAATAAAATCGCTTTGAAGCAATTTGACAACGAACGGCTTCCGGCTCTGCTCATAGTTTAAAGATTTTAGTATTCCTTTTAAGGCTACTAGATCTACCAGCGACCCGTTGGGTCACAACGACGACAACTATTTGTTTTACTTTGAATTCATTCGAAAAATTTATGAACTGTGACATATATGTAAATAAATTCTTCTTGCATAGCTAAACATAAGTCTCTTTACTTCGTTTTTATCCTTATGGATTATATATATAGGGGTAAAGGGACCTATTATTTTGCTGTCTAATTTACATACGTATTTAAGGTATGTACGAACACACTCTGTAAATTAACTGGGAAATGCTCTCTCAATCTCTTAATGCCCACAGACACATGAGGAAATATTAGAGAGTGATTGAACCAACATAGAGTGAGAGATGCACAAAACACACATAGTAACAAACTTGACTAAAAACTTAACCTCCGCTTTGTCGGATGTACTAATAAGTTTATTTACTCCTATATTGTCTTCTTCTTTTTCTTCTTCTTTTTCTTCTTTTTCTTCTTCTTCCATACTTTTATTATTATTATTAGTAGTAGTAGTAGTGTGGTAGTAGTAGTAGTAATAGTGGAAGTCCTACTAGTAGCAGTAATAGTAGTAGTATTAACGGTAGTAGTAATGGTAGTAGTATTTTTATTAGTATATATATATATATATATATATATATATAGTAAAAAAAGTGTGGTAAATTAACTAAATCTTGTCTTTTCTTTTAAATAAAATAAATATTGCATCTATTACAAGCTTTGATGGTAGTTAATTTACCACACTTTTTTTTTTACTAAATTTCATTCAGATGCTTCAAAAAAAAAAGTATGCACCTTTAAAACTATAACCGTCCACGTGCTGGCGTGCTTTCATACGAGAGTGGAAAAAAAAACAAACGACATCTCACTCGCCGGCTCACACAAACTGAAGCTGGTTTCCCAATTACATCGGAATATTAGCCTCATTAGTGTGTTTTCACACTAATGAGGCTAATATTATTAGCGAAATATATGTATAACTATAAACTATAAAAAAAAATGACAGTTTATAGAAAAAAAAAGAAAAACAATCGGTTCGATTTTGTCTTTTCTTTTAAATAAAATAAATATTGCATCTATTACCAGCTTTGATGGTAGTTAATTTACCACACTTCTTTTTTACTAAATTTCATTCAGATGCTTTAAAAAAATGTATGAACCTTTCAAGACTATATATATATATATATATATATATATATATATATATATATATATACATTTGTTTGTTATTCCACGTATGCTTCTAGAGAAGTGTTTTAAGGATGATTAGTTATGTATAAAGCATAACAACGATGTTGTTGTTTGTGTAAATATTGTATTTTCTTCTGATATTTCGAGCAGTCCTCCGCTCTGTCAAAAAATGATCATTCTTTGACAAAGAGTTGAGGACTGCTCGAAATACCAGAAGAATATATATATATATATATATATATATATATATATATATATATAATCAAATATGAAACTAAAAGTAAATTTTTAGTAGATAAAACCTATAATGAAATGGTTTAAGCTCAATATACAAGATAGAGCAATTATGAAGAGTGATGAAAGAAGAGTGATAAACATGTACGAATATCCAGATTTATTTAAAACTTCATTTGTTCAATGCAAGGTATATTCTGTAAATACCTTGCATTGAACAATTGAAGTTTGAAATAAATCTGGACATTCGTACATGTTTATCACTCTTCTTTCGTCTATCTTATATATATATATATATATATATATATATATATATATATATATATATATATATATATATATTCTTCTTTATTATTCTTATATAGAATAAAAGAAACTTATTATTTTGTCATCTAATTCATATACGAGTGTGTGGTGTGTACTGGCACACGTATGTAAATTAGATGGCAAAAACGTTTCTCTATATGCTACCAGAGACATAGGGAAATATTAGAGAGTGGTGTAATAGGACATAGAGTGAGAGGCGGCGAGAGAAATACACAGATAACAAAGAGAATGATTGGTGACGTCCAGTTAATTATAAATTACGGTTAATTAGAACAATTAAAACATTTTATTTTCAAACGCAAATTAATCCCAGAACTAAGTATATCAAAGGAATGTTTTTTTTCATATTATTCAAATGAATAGGGAAAAGCATTATGGAAAATAAGCTTTTATTGACTCAACTTTAGTGTAATAATATATTAGTATAAAGATTTTATTTTAGAATGCTTGCTACGTCACATAACCAGATTAAATAATAACCTTGCCGCGTTTTTATAGAGCGACACGTCACTCGTACGTAATGATGGCTAATTTAAAGTGACACACGTCATCTCATCACACCCACGCACATTCGACCTTTCATCCCACACAGCACAAATGCAGCTTTTAAACCTGTAGTGTTATAAGTATCATTAGTAATATATGTATTCTTCTTTATTATTCTTATATACATAACATTAAAGAGACTTATTTGTTTTACTATCTAATTTATATACGAGTGTGTGGTATGTACTGGCACACGTGTGTAAATTAGATGGCAAAATACCTTTCTCTATATGTTACCAGAGTCAGTAAGAAATATTAGAGCGTGTTTGAATCAACATAGAGTAAGAGATAGAGAGATATACATAGAAATCGAAGTGATATATGGTTGACTTGATCAGTTCATTATAGATAACGGCTAATTAGAAGAATTTCAAAAAGTTTCTTTCAAACAAAATTGAAACCAAGAACTAAATTATATTTTTGCATGCATTTTGTGTTATTAAAGTATATAGGACGAGGAATTAGGAAAACAAACGTTAGTCAGTTCACATTTATTCTACGGCCCATTTTTGGGTAAGCCATCCAAGCAACACATTCTTATCTACAAAATGATATTGTACACCTGGAGCGTGTTCAATGGTTAGCAATCAGGATGGTGATGGGATTCTCCACGCTTACCCACGAAGAGCGGCCCATAAGACTCAATCTGTTACCTTCGAGCAGCGAAGGGTGCAAGAAGACTTGATTCTAGCGTAAAAAAATCATCAACGGAAATTTAAATCTGCCTTTGAATGAGTTTTTTTTTTTACCTCGGCGCCAATTCGCATTCTCCACAGGCCTCCGCAAAAGATGTACATACATCGCTTTCGGTTCAATAAAAGAAAGGCTGCATTCTGTATCGGTGTTCCGTGGAACAACCTTCCAGAGGAGATCGTATTGATAACTACTATATTCAGGTTTCAAAGCGGCCCTGGACAAACATTCAGATTGTACGTAAATGTAAATATCTTCTACGTGTCTCTTTACATGGCTTGTTGCAGTTTGCTATACCCCCCCATCTCAAAAAGATTTTGAAACATTAGTTAGAGATCTTTAATAATTCAAACCCCCCACAACGTTGAGAGATTTACGTTATTTTTCTTCTCTGAATCGTTTTCTAAAACTAAAACAATTTCCCCCTCATATCTCATTCGATTTCCTTAGTTTTTAATTTATCATTCTGACGTTTCCTCTTTATATATATATATATATATATATATATATATATATATATATATATATATATATATATATATATATATATGTATTATATGTATATAAATGATTGACAATTGTTCTAATATTTTTAAGAGTAATTTTAACATAAATAAAACGTACGTTTCATTGTTTTTATTTATTCATATAGTGTAACACTTTGTATCTTTTGAAAGAAAATAGTGTCTAACCAGAACAGTAATTGTCAGATAAATGTCAGCCTTTTAATAAATAAAACGGACGCCATTTTTAAGTAACGATAAAAGTATATCTATGACGTTTTATTCTTATTTTGAAACAATTTATTTTGAAATCTGAATGTTCTTCATCTAATTATAAAAGTTACTTAATTGCATTTCGTCTTTTTGCAATCGGGCGATCTCATTTTTTTTTAAATAGGTGTGGAAGGTAATGCTGTGACATATATGTTAAGACATTTTACGTGCATAATAAAAATTAGTAAACTGTGACATATCTGTTAAGACATTTACGTGCATAACAAAAATGAGTAAACTGTGACATATCTGTTAAGATATTTCACGTGTATAACAAAAATTAGTAAACTGTGACCTATCTGTAAAGACATTTTACGTGCATAATAAATATTAGTAAACTGTGACATATCTGTTAAGACATTTCACGTGCATAACAAAAATTAGTAAACTGTGACATATCTGTTAAGACATTTAACGTGCATGACGAAAATTAGTAAACTGTGACATACATGTTAAGACATTTCACGTGCATAACAAAAATGAGTAAACTGTGACATATCTGTTAAGACATTTCACGTGATAACAAAAATTAATAAACTGTGACATATCTGTTAAGATATTTCACATGCATAACAAAAATTAGTAAACTGTGACATATCTGTTAAGACATTTCACGTGCATAACAAAAATTAATAAACTGTGACATATCTGTTAAAAATTTCACGTCCATAACAAAAATTAGTAAACTGTGACATATCTGTTAAGACATTTAACGCGCATAACAAAAATGAGTAAATTGTGACATATATGTAAAGATATTTAACGTGCATAATACAAATTTGTAAACTGTGATATATCTGTTAAGACATTTTACGTGCATAATAAAAATTAGTAAACTGTGACATATCTGTTAAGACATTTAACGTGCATTACAAAAATTAATAAACTGTGACATATCTGTTAAGACATTTCACGTGCATAACAAAAATTAATAAACTGTGACATATCTGTTAAGACATTTCACGTGCATTACAAAAATTAGTAAACTGTGACATATCTGTTAAGACATTTCACGTGCATAACAAAAATTAGTAAACTGTGACATATCTGTTAAAACATTTCACGTCCATAACAAAAATTAGTAAACTGTGACATATCTGTTAAGACATTTCACGTCCATAACAAAAATTAGTAAACTGTGACATATCTGTTAAGACATTTCACGTGTATAACAAAAATTAATAAACTGTGACATATCTGTTAAGACATTTCACGTGCATTACAAAAATTAGTAAACTGTGACATATCTGTTAAAACATTTCACGTCCATAACAAAAATTAGTAAACTGTGATATATCTGTTAAGACATTTCACGTCCATAATAAAAATTAGTAAACTGTGACATATCTGTTAAAACATTTCACGTGCATTACAAAAATTAGTAAACTGTGACATATCTGTAAAGACATTTTACGTGTATAACAAAAATTAATAAACTGTGACATATCTGTTAAGACATTTCACGTGCATTACAAAAATTAGAAAACTGTGACATATCTGTTAAGACATTTCACGTACATAACAAAAATTAGTAAACTGTGACATATCTGTTAAGACATTTCACGTCCATAACAAAAATTAGTAAACTGTGACATATCTGTTAAGACATTTAACGCGCATAACAAAAATGAGTAAATTGTGACATATATGTAAAGATATTTCACGTGCATAATACAAATTTGTAAACTGTGATATATCTCTTAAGACATTTTACGTTCATAATAAAAATTAGTAAACTGTGACATATCTGTTAAGACATTTTACGTGCATAACAAAAATTAGTAAACTGTGACATATCTGTTAAGATATTTCGGGTGAATAACAAAAATTAGTAAACTGTGACATTTCCGTTAAGACATTTAACGTGCATAACAAAAATTAGTAAACTGTGACATATCTGTTAAGACATTTCGCGTGCATAACAAAAATTAGTAAACTGTGACATATCTGTTAAGACATTTCGCGTGCATAACAAAAATTAGTAAACTGTGACATATCTGTTAAGACATTTCACGTGCATGACAAAAATTAGTAAACTGTGACATATTTGTTAAGACATTTCACGTGCATAACAAAAATTAGTAAACTGTGACATATCTGTTAAGACATTTCACGTCCATAACAAAAATTAGTAAACTGTGACATATCTGTTAAGACATTTCACGTGTATAACAAAAATTAATAAACTGTGACATATCTGTTAAGACATTTCACGTGCATTACAAAAATTAGTAAACTGTGACATATCTGTTAAAACATTTCACGTCCATAACAAAAATTAGTAAACTGTGATATATCTGTTAAGACATTTCACGTCCATAATAAAAATTAGTAAACTGTGACATATCTGTTAAAACATTTCACGTGCATTACAAAAATTAGTAAACTGTGACATATCTGTAAAGACATTTTACGTGTATAACAAAAATTAATAAACTGTGACATATCTGTTAAGACATTTCACGTGCATTACAAAAATTAGAAAACTGTGACATATCTGTTAAGACATTTCACGTACATAACAAAAATTAGTAAACTGTGACATATCTGTTAAGACATTTCACGTCCATAACAAAAATTAGTAAACTGTGACATATCTGTTAAGACATTTAACGCGCATAACAAAAATGAGTAAATTGTGACATATATGTAAAGATATTTCACGTGCATAATACAAATTTGTAAACTGTGATATATCTCTTAAGACATTTTACGTTCATAATAAAAATTAGTAAACTGTGACATATCTGTTAAGACATTTTACGTGCATAACAAAAATTAGTAAACTGTGACATATCTGTTAAGATATTTCGGGTGAATAACAAAAATTAGTAAACTGTGACATTTCCGTTAAGACATTTAACGTGCATAACAAAAATTAGTAAACTGTGACATATCTGTTAAGACATTTCGCGTGCATAACAAAAATTAGTAAACTGTGACATATCTGTTAAGACATTTCGCGTGCATAACAAAAATTAGTAAACTGTGACATATCTGTTAAGACATTTCACGTGCATGACAAAAATTAGTAAACTGTGACATATTTGTTAAGACATTTCACGTGCATAACAAAAATTAGTAAACTGTGACATATCTGTTAAGACATTTCACGTGCATAACAAAAATTAGTAAACTGTGACATATTTGTTAAGACATTTCACGTGCATAACAAAAATTAGTCAACTGTGACATATATGTAAATATATTTAACGTGCATAATACAAATTTGTAAACTGTGACATATCTGTTAAGACATTTTACGTGCATAATAAAAATTAGTAAACTGTGACATATCTGTTAAGATATTTCGGGTGAATAACAAAAATTAGTAAACTGTGACATATCTGTTAAGACATTTCACGTGCATAACAAACATTAATAAACTGTGACATATCTGTTAAGACATTTCACGTGCATAACAAAAATTAGAAAACTGTGACATATCTGTTAAGATATTTCACGTCCATAACAAAAATTAGTAAACTGTGACATTTCTGTTAAGACATTTCACATCCATAACAAAAATTAGTAAACTGTGACATATCTGTTAAGATATTTCACGTGCATAACAAAAATTAGTAAACTGTGACATATTTGTTTAGACATTTCGCGTGCATAACAAAAATTAGTAAACTGTGACATACATGTTCAGACATTTCACGTGCATAATACAAATTTGTAAACTGTGATATATCTGTTAAGACATTTTACGTGCATAATACAAATTTGTAAACTGTGATATATCTGTTAAGACATTTCACGTGCATAACAAAAATTAGTAAACTGTGACATATCTGTTAAGACATTTCACGTCCATAACAAAAAATAGTAAATTGTGACATATCTGTTAAGACATTTCACGTGCATAGCAAAATTTAATAAACTGTGACATATCTGTTAAGACATTTCACGTGCATAGCAAAATTTAATAAACTGTGACATATCTGTTAAGACATTTCACGTCCATAACAAAAATTAGTAAACTGCGACATATCTGTTAAGACTGTATAAAACACACATAGTGACAAACTTTACCGCAAACATAACCTCCGACTTGTCGGAGGTAATAAATCTCTTTATTTCTTATTGTCGTTATTATTATTATTATTATTATTATTATTATTATTATTATTATTATTATTATTATTATTATTATTATTATTATTATCATCATCATCATCATCATCATCATCATCATCATCATCATCATCATCATCATCAGCAGCAGCAGCAGCAGCATTTTTATTTTTATTATTATTTTTATTTTTATTATTATTTTTATTTTTATTATTAGTAGTTATAGTGGTTGTAGTAGTAATAGTTATAGTAGTAGTGGTAGTAGTAATAATAATAATAGTAATGTAATAGCAGTGTTATTAGTATTATTAGTAATATATTTATTCTTTATTATTCTTATATACATAGAATTAAAGAGACTTATTATTTTGTCATCTAATTTATATACGAGTGTGTTGTGTGTACTGACACACGTATGTAAATTAGATGGCAAAAACGTTTCTCTATATGCTACCAGAGACATAGGGAAATATTAGAGAGTGGTGTAATAGGACATAGAGTGAGAGGCAGCGAGAGAAATACACAGATAACAAAGAGAATGATTGGTGACGTCCAGTTAATTATAAATTACGGTTAATTAGAACAATTAAAACATTTTATTTTCAAACGCAAATTAATCCCAGAACTAAGTATATCAAAGGAATGTTTTTTTCTTCATGTTATTCAAATGAATAGGGAAAAGCATTATGGAAAATAAGCTTTTATTGACTCAGCTTTAGTGTAATAATATATTAGTATAAAGATTTTATTTTAGAATGCTTGCTACGTCACATAACCAGATTAAATAATAACCTTGCCGCGTTTTTATAGAGCGACACGTCACTCGTACGTAATGATGGCTAATTTAAAGTGACACACGTCATCTCATCACACCCACGCACATTCGACCTTTCATCCCACACTGCCACACAGCACGAATGCAGCTTTTAAACCTGACATAGAGATATTGGATAAGAGGGAGAGAGAGAGAGTTGCAACTCTAATTGGAGTCAGTGACCTTAATAATGCCGGCCTAAACAGGGCAGAGACGGAGAGGATAACTAAATTCCAAGGTCTTCAAATAATTCCAGTAAGCATAGGGGCCACTGGGCGCATAGAAAAAGAACTTAAAAAACTATCTGGCAAATATACCCGGTGAACCAAGTGCAAGAGATATCAAAACAATTGCATTTAAAGAGACGGTTAAAATCATAAAAAAGATTTCTCGGTTTGAGCCTCTGAAATAGTGGGTGAATGTCCAGCAAAAAACAAAGAAAACAGTAAATTAAGAAAAAACAAAATAGAGAGAAACATATACACACTACCGATATGAAATATTTTTAAAGCTTTTTGTTCGTCCCCAAAAAAGCATATCGCGACTGAATCATAACGGGCTATTGTGATAGTGGCTAGATTTATATGGGGTTCGGAAGCAAACTGTTTGTTCGTTCACATTAAATTTAATTGTGTGTATGTTGTACGGTCGGGCAAACAAGGAACAGGGAGTACATTTACAAGGCAAACATTCCTAGGAACGAACCTATTAGAGTAAAAACTCTGCTGTCATCTAAGGACCTCTACTTTTGCTGCTATTCAGGTGGGTCAGGAGTATTTAAGAGACACAAAAACATTAAATCCAAATAATTTCATAATTAAGTATATAACAAGCCGCGCATGCGTGGTCTCCCTCTGTATGTGGCGAGTGTAAAATGCAATAAATTTGGGCAATTTGGGGCATTTTTGACCTCCCTTTGACCCCCTGGGGGCGCGAACCAGAATTTTTCTGACGTCAAGAATGCTCATTTTATATCCAGAACAATTGCCTCTACATTTTGGCCAAGTTTCAGAAAAATTGAATGGATGGATCAAACGTTATGGGACAAAAGAGTCATTTTTTGCCATTTTGGGGGGTTTGACCCCCTGGGGGCGCGAACCAGATTTTTTCCAAGGTCAGTGATACTTATTTTCTATTAGGAACAATTGCCTCCACATTTTGGCCAAGTTTCAGAGAAATTGAATAGATGGATGAAAAGTTATGGGGCAAAAATTGTCATTTTTTGCCATTTTGGTGCCTTTTGACCCCCGGGGGGGAGGGGCTAACCAGATTTTTTTTTCAAAAATCGGAGAATGTCACTTTCTAACCTAACCAAAGTTACAACTTAAAGCAAAATTTCAGAGAAATTCAATGGATGGTTGCGGAGAAAAAGACGGACGGACGTACGGACGGACGGACGTACGGACGGACGGACGGAAATGCCTCAAAACATAGGTCCCCCGATTTTATAAATCGGGGGACCAATTACTAACTTTATGGTTAGGCGTATAATTAACATTATGATTTGTGTTATTTTGTTTGTATTAAATTTTCGTTTCTTTTTGTATAAAGGAGCTCTCTGCTTGTGATTCAATCTAATTAGAGAGTTTCTCCTTTAAACAAATGTACAGAGTATCCATAAAACACGGGACGAGTTTTTTTTACTACATAAAATATGCTAAATAAGATTTCTTTGGCAATCAATAGAAATATAAAAAGTTGAAATCAAGTCGTTTTATTTTCGTTTTGGAAGCATCGTTTGAAGAGAATGTGATCTCAAGGGAATGCATCGCTTCTCCGACCTCAAACCGGTGGACTTTTGTTTTTGTTTTGATTTTTACGCAAACAACACATATTGCCACTTAATCGTGAACGTATACTATGGTAGGAGCCAAATTTATAGAGACCAGAGAAATCTGAATGAAGAGTTAGGGTAGCAAGATCTTTGTTCACATTACATTTAAATTTCTGAATGTTTACACTGTCGGAGAAACAGAGATCATGAAAGGAATTCTAAATGTAAACGATCCGAGGAAAGAAGCTATAAGAGTAGAAAAGCTTCCGGTATCTAGGGACCTATACAGTGAAGGGTGGGATTTTGCACCTCGTCGGTGTAATTACGTTGAAGGGCAATAGAATCATCGAAGGACATTCCGTAGAAGTACTTGTAAAACAAGCACAGCAATGATGCAACTCTGCATTGATGCGAGAGTGGTTGAATCCTTGCAGACAGTGCGGAACCTAGAATTTTTGGTTGCACCCAGGCCAAGAGGGGAAATCTAGTGGTTAATGCACCAGCCCAAATGTGGCAAAAATATTTCATGCATGGCCGAATGGTTATTTTATAGAGATATAGGATTCTGGTAGGTGTGAGGAAGTTTTCTAGACCGGTATAGGGAGCTTGCTTTATTTGCGGCAGACTTGGCAGCATCTTCTATGTATTTATTCAAATTATGTTGCCTGAGAATGTCATTTCTTGCTGCCATTCTTTAGTCGCGTGCTTCATTCTTGCAATAATATAAAGGAAATAGCTTGTTTGACTACCATTAACTAACATTCGGATACACCTGCAATAAAACGTTACACAGTTCAAAACACCTTAAAATATATAACATAACATGACATGACATGACATGACATGACATAACATAACATTGTTGAAACTTGGGTAAATCCTTGAACATTTTCGCAAAAAGGTCTAGCCTGCGCAGCGTCACGACCTTTATGTTTGAATGAAGTATGGTTCAGTTCGGCCCTAAGATATCGCCCTCTAAAGCATTACCTCCTCCTCCAAGAGGAGGTGGTGGTGTATAGCTACTCGCCATATGCGCCCCAACGGGAAATGCTGATGAGTCTTTTTTGGCTATTTTTATAACCGTTTAGAGTGATTCCTACTCGGGAGAGAGTGGGTGGATTTTCTATCCACGTTATACTAGCTTCATGTCTTACCTTGCTGCTAATAGGGAGCGGGTAACTACCCCATAACACTGTATTTAGTTTTTCAATATGATTGAAATTTTCCCTGCGTACTTATCCAGCAATAGACAGCACAGCACACATATCTGGACCTTAGATCGGAGTGGACTATTGTTCTGTTCGGTCCTAGTTGGGGTCCTTCTTTGTGAGCGTGGATTGATTAATTTTTAACCCATGCAAAGTGCCCCCTATTTCGGGAAGCTGGATTCCCCGCTATAAACTGACGCCATGTCTAATTTGTCTATAGTGGGAATCGGATAAATATAGTTGCCTACTTGGAATCTTTCAGTGCAACCACTTTCCGTTTTGCACAATGATTAATATTCAAATATCGACGAAAATGTGACCCGCAATAAAGCGTGATACATACGTTCACTAGTTTTTAAATCCCTACGACGTCAGGTAAGCAAATTGGATGATGAACTTCCCACACTTTTATCGAGCGACACGTCACTCATACTTAATAATTGCTAATTCAACGCGACACACGTCATATCATCGCACACACACACGCCATACCGCCCCCACATCTCACACGCCACGAACGCTCGTACACACGTCACACTCTACCCACACTCTATAAACACACGCTTCTCATATAAAAGCAAAACACAAGTTATTTGCATATTTAAATGTTTATCTTAATAAAAACTTCCATAACCACAATATCTGTGTGTGCGTATTTCCGTCCATCCATCCACCCGATCACTACTGGAAACAATGTAACAGAGTCCAATGAAGGCCGAATGGGACGTTAAGTGGTGGGAGGAGATCGAATATGCAAAACTCATAATCTGATAATTTCGCGTTCAATCCCTGCACGGGGCAGTACCTTTTCATTTTCATTGAGATAACACCCCAAAATAAGGAGGTGTATGGGGTGAAATGGATAACGACGTGGACTACGACCTGACTGTGCCAAGTTCGAATCCAGTCCGTTCCATAGCATCATTTTCCCTTATGGATGTTGGCAACCTTCACGTGGTTTCCCCTGTTAAGTCGATGATTCTAGAAAGAGTCGGAGAGACAAATGCCAACAGTCGGGCAAAGAAAGTCGTACGATGATGATTCATATGAATACCCCTCGCTTCAAACGAAAACAAAAAAATTCCACTAAACAAAATTCGAGAAGAAAATAGTTATGTTTTCGCTCAAGTTCGTTAGTTTATCATTGTGTGTTTGTGTACAGCCTAGTGCCCTTATCGCCTGACCAATTGTCACCAAACTTGGTAAAACTCATACTTTTGGCGATAACTTAAGTTCTGTCCATCGCAGAGACTCGCTACTTGGCCCATAGTGTAACCAATGAAGTCTCGAATCGTATCATTACTTTGACCCTGATCTTTACAATTCGGTCTTAGTAGAAATTTTGATGCAATTTCAATTTCCGATTTTGATGCAGGGATCTGATGCTCTTTTAAAACAGTAACCACCATGCAAAATTTTAACCTTATCAGATAAAATATTTTTGTCCATAGCATAACTTCGGGAATACTTCATAAAATGTAGTGAAGTAAGGTCCAGATACGACTTTCGTCCATCCTTACGTTGTCACGCGGGGGTATGCGGTCTTACAACTATGTTCTTGTTGTTTGAATGTTAATAAAGGGGCGGGCAATCTTTTCAAAGTAGGGGCCAGATGAGAGTGAAAAACGAAATCTCAGAATTACTATATTTTGTTTACATGAATAAATTGTACAAAAATTGCATTGAACACTCTACAAATCTGATATTTTTTCTCATGAGACTTCTGTATGTGATGTTATAAAAGGCACCGACGAAGAGCTATTTTGGAATCATAAAAATAATGACGGGGGAAGTAGCAAGTTGATCCAGCATTCGTTTTGACACACATCACATAGTTCTATGTTTCATGCCCTTTCCTCGTTCACCTTTCCTCTTTGCTTCTCCCTTTCTCTTTTTCTATTTTTATCTCTTAATAGTTAAAGAAAAATGAAATATACATGCTCGTTAATATTCATACATTTTTATCCCACTGTAAATCTTAATTGAAACCTACTTTTACGTCTATGTCAAAAAATGATATGAGTTTTACTGGGAGGTCCGCGGGCCGGATTGCAATAATAAAGCATAGCAGGGTGACGGGCCGGACGCTAAACCTTCGCGGGCTGAATGTGGCCCGCGGGCCGGAGGTTGCCCGCCCCTGCTCTACATCATCTATGTATTCAAATTTTCAGATCATCAAAAAGATATTCGTAAAAATAAAGTAAATAACTTTTACGAGTTTGGGGTTCATTTCGTTATGTAAGTTGATCGACGATTTACTAGTTTAAGGGTTGAAATTTTCGTGTTTGGCATTATTCCCAAACAACTTAATTATATGTTTCTGAATTTTTGAGATGAGGATTGATAATTTGTATAATTTGGATTATTCGGACTACTGTTCTCATCTTGAGTGTTTTTCTCACAACGTTTCGGCCGAGTTAACTTCCGAACTTTTTATGTGTATCTTGTCGAACGCGGGAATCTGCACGGAATTTCGAACGGAACTTTTTATCTAATCCCCATAGATATGCTGTCGTTCATAAATAGTAAAGACTGCACAGCTAAAATACAAGAATACTAGAATTGTATGTAACGGATAACGTATTAAGTAAAATTCAGTTCTACGTGCAGTCTTCTGAAATTTGAAGGTTGAAGGTTCAATCCTCAGTGCGGGCGATACTAGAAATTACGAATTACTGAATAGCTCTACCCGGTCATGGTTGACGAAATGAGAACATGCTAACCCCGTAGATTAAATGAAGGGTTCCGTTCGAAATTCTGTGCAAGATTCCCGAGTTACACAGGCCGAAACGTTATAACGCTTAAGATGAGATCAGTAGTCCGAATCATCCAAATTATATAATTTAATTTTATTTAAAATTATGGTTTATTGAAAAAATATAACATTAAATAAGTTAGTTATAGCAAGTTGAATCATACACGCGAACCGGTGAATAAAATGTAGCCATTTTATAATATATATATATATATATATATATATATATACGGAACGTTTATGTTTATGTCTTTTAAGGGAAGTGGGGTCTAATCAACTCTGCTGGGAAGCCATGAAATAAAATACTGTTTTGTTTTTAAATTCCCGCCGACCGTTTACGAAGGCTGATACTTTTCTCATTTGAATCAGGCAAAAAGTAAATTTTAAAGCGTTTGGGACAATTATCTGTTGACTATTTGTTTTTTATCACTAAAATACGAAAACGTCATTAAACAAACTTCGGGAATGTTCGCTTACGCCTTCTTAAAAATGGAACCGTAATGCGATAAGATTTGGACGAATTCTTAAAATGAAATAAAAACGATTTAAAATACCTTTAAAGACAAAAAACTATACAGGTAGGTAGAAAAGTAACTTTATTCTCTTTCGTAATAGTTATTTGAAAATTATTTGTTCTTTTTCAACCATTTTCTTGACAATCGCCACGCTTTTTCGTTTATTCCTTTCAATATATAACCAGTTTTTAATGAAGAATGAATTTTTATGCTCATACAAAATCAAATCTTAACATTGCAATATATCAAGTAACACCATGCCAACCATCTTTTTGTTGTTTTTCTTCAAATTGCCAAAATGGGAAAAGAAAATTGTTTCTGTGTTTTTCTGCAGATAAGGCTACAGCTAGCTTAATTGCTGCCCGGAGGGCGGGCAGTTTTTTGCATATATATATATATATATATATATATATATATATATATATATATATATATATATATATATATATATATATATATATATATATATATATATATATATATATATATATATATTGTCTTCTATATATTACCTTTATATAAAGACTAAACAATGCTGACAATAAACTACATTAACTTATATATTCGAATCTTGCGACCGTCTGAAATTATCATTTCTTACACTGATGATAGCGGAAGCTTGAAACGCCGGCGTATGTAAAAAACTTAAATAAATATTGTTATAAGCTCATTTAACAAATTGAAGTTTAGCCCTGTTCGGGGAGTGAAAATGAGACTCTCATGTAGCTATATGGCCTGTTTTGACAACGTTTGTTAGACACCTTCTCAATAGTCCACTGTCTGTCTGCTTGGCATAAATAGAATGTAATTCCCCTTTTTATGTGGTAATTTATCGTGGTCGTTTGGTTAGAGTGCTTGCTTGCGGAGGCTAGGGAGATTCTGTTACCGGGTTCGAAAGTTGCGATCGTCTGAAATTATCATCTACACTGGTGATAGCGGAAGCTTTACACGCTGGCGTATGTAAGTAAAAACAATTATATATATATATATATATATATATATATATATATATATATATATATATATATATATATATATATAGTTTCCGTTAAATCTCAAGATACCATGGATATTCCGTGTAATATATGTGAAGGGAGTATATTTTGAAAGAAGGGTTGCGTAATTTTGAACCGATTCCATTGGCAAGGATAAATCAATGATGATTAGCAACAATGCTACAATAAGCAGAGAACGACTGATGTTATTTCGGAGTTTTACTTCTCCTACATCAGTTGTACAACCAATGCTCGAGTTTATTCTACTGCTTAATCCATAGCTAAAGGGAGGATAGATAGATTCATATCTTTCCCCAAGTTAAGTGAAAGTGATGCAGTAACTCCGACAGAACTCGAAACCGGTACTCCCACACCTATCGAAGTGGCGTAACGTAGGAGTTAATGGTGTGGGCGTACCGGTTTCGAGTTCTGTCGGGGTTACTGCATCACTTTCACTTAATCTGGGGAAAGGTCCATGTATATATATATATATATATATATATATATATATATATATATATAAATTTTGTGTACGTGTATGTGTGTGTCTATGTGTGTGTGTGTGTGTGTGTGACTAAACGTCAGAAAATACACGTTCATCCTCGAATTCAGTGATATCCTGACCTAGTTATGATAACAGAAAAAAATACTGTAATATTCATTGCCTTGGAGTCACCAGGAACTATATTAGCGAATTTATTGGAATTTATAAGACTAATTGATTAGTCAGTGGTAGTCTCCGTTGATCCATTTGAGGGTCACGTGTATTGGTCATAAGATAACCCAATCACTGCTCTCTGTAGGGCTCGCATGAGCCAGCCTATATAACCTCAAACACGCGCTGCTGAAACTACTCTTTCTAGTTTCGCCACCTTGGTTGACGTCGCCCTAACTGCATTGCGATAGAAGCCCTCATAAGGCAGTTCGCGGGCAAAAGTCACTCCTTCCATCACGAAAAGTGACAGAATTGACAGATGCAAGTGTGAATGTACTTACCTGCACAATCTTTCTCAGAAAAGTTCTTGCGAAGACACGTATTCGAAACTACTCCTTCATTTTGTACCTTCACCATTTTCTGTTGTATATCATTCTTTATTACTTGCCACAATAAAAATTGTTAAATTATATACACTTCTTTATCATTCTTTATTACTTGCTAGAGTAAAATTGTTAAATTTTCTACGCTGTTGTTTTTACTTCTGTTAAAAAGCTGTCGCTTCCAATTCAACTCTCAGCGCTTATCCTCGAGGATTATTTCTACTTTTTCACTTGCAAGAATTTAACTTCTTTTCCGGGAAGAATTCCCCACACATGGAGTGGGGGTAAAAACATTACTTTATTTCATTCTGACTCTTTAAAAAGCAATATTGACATTAAGTCAAACAGTCAATAATAAAAGTTTATTTTCCTTTCATTTGTCTTTATTTTTATTATATTTAACAAGTTGCCAGAGAGAGAGAGAGAGAGAGAGAGAGAGAGAGAGCGAGAGAAAGTGAGAGAGAGAGAAAAAGTGAGAGAGAGAGAGAGAAAAAGTGAGAGAGAGAGAGAGACTTTCATAATTACGGATGAACACAATAATCTATACCATTTCTTTATCTTTCCTCAATCCAAACCCAGTCTAATAATACTAAATGGAAGATCTCTATATCAAAAACATAATGTACGTCTGTAAATGGTTGTTTTATT
>OY744532.1:27483856-27501356 GCA_963556195.1 Sepiola atlantica | reverse complement strand
ACATTCGGGAAGGCTAAAATCAATTGATAAAGACGCCATTAAAGACGCTGTGGAGGCCAATCTAAAGTTAACCAGCAGAGAATTAGCTCAACAATTCGATACAACCTATACCACAATTATGTCATGCCTTCACGAGTTGGGAAAAGTTTAAAAACTTGGACTCTGGGTTCCCCACGATTTGACGACGCTCAACGAAATCAAAGATTGACTGTTTGCACATTTTTTCTTTCCACCAATCATCAAGAACCATTTTTGCAAAGAATTGTGACTTGAGATGAAAAATGGGTTCTTTACAAGAATACCCAACGCAAAAGACAATGGTTAGAACGAAACCAAAGTCCACAGCCTGTTCCAAAACAAGGACTACACCCAAAGAAGGTTATGCTAAGCCTAATCAAACAATCACAGCAGTAAAATATTGTTCGCGGCTGGATGATCTAAGAATTGCTTTATCAAAAAACGACCAGCATTACTCAATAGGAAGGGTGTAGTGCTTCAGCATGATAACACGAGACCTCACACAGCAAAACTCATCCATGAAAAGGTCATGAGTTTCAATTGGGAAGCTTTGCCTCATCCGCCTTATTCACCTGACATTGCTCTATCCGACTACCCTCTTTTCCGGTCGTTGCAGCATCACTTTTACAATAAAATTTATGAAAATGAGGACAAACTCAAAAATGACCTAAATTTGTTTTTCTCTGAAAAATCAGAGAAATGTTTTGAAGAAGGTATCAAAGAAGCTAGTTGATCGTTGGACAGAAGTCATAGAAAATGAGGGAAATTATTGTAAAGATTAAAAATGCTCAAATTATAATGCTTCAGATGAAATAAATGTCCTGGACAAAAACGACATTACGTTCTTTCCAACCTGATATATATATATATATATATATATATATATATATATATATATATATATATATATATATATATATATATATATATATATGCATATATGTAAACTTATGCGGGTGTATACGTGGTGTGTGTGTGGTATGTATTTCTGACTATGAATATACACGTATACATTTGTCGGTATATTTGCATGGTCTTGTTCTTTTATGTATATTCTAGTTATGTGCTTATATATATTAATTTGGGTGTGCTTTGCATTGGTATAGGTGTACATGTTTAGATTTGTATTCGCATATATGTATAAGGGTGAACTGTAGGCGCCTGTATATATGTGTGTGTATGCGTGTGTATGTATGTATGTGTATGTGTGTATGCGTATTTATGTATGTATATGTATATCTATATGCACGTGTATTGGTATATGTATATATGTATATATATATATATATGTATATATATATATATATATATATATATATATATATATATATATGTATATATATGTGTGTGTGTGTCGGTGCGCGTGTGTGTATGTATATGTGTGCATGTGTGTACGTATTTTTATGAACTATTTTTAGGAACTATTTATACTAAAAGTGTATGGGTGGATGTAAGTTGTATACCTATGTTACGAATATGCTCATGTATGGTTTGTGTATGGGTATATATATATATATATATATATATATATATATATATATATATATATATATATGTGTGATTTTATGAAGGCTTACCAAAGCATTCCTTTCAGGACACCAATGATCACCATTAAAGATACTTTTTCTTACAAATACTATTTATTCAAATTTAATTTGAATAAATAGTATTTGTAAGAAAAAATATCTTTAATGGTGATCATTGGTGTATTGAAAGGAATGCTTTGGTAAGCCTTCATAAAATCACATATAAATGCTCTGTACTCTGTAATCGAGTATCATCGAGCTTGTTTTTTATTGGAACAACCCCGGTCTTCACTGAATGATCTATTTTATAAGTGAAAAATCTAAATCTATATATATATATATATATATGTGTATATATGTGTGTATGTATGTGTGTATGTATGTGTATGTATGTATATATCGTTGTATATGTATATATGTGTATGTGTGTGTCTGTATGTATGTGCATGTATATGTATGTATGCGTGTGTATACATATATCAGTATGTATATGTATATGTATATGTGTATATATATATATATATATATATATATATATATATATATATATATATATGTGTGTGTATATATGTATATATATTTGTGTGTGTGTGTTGACCCTGTATAAGCGTATGGATGTGTGTATTGAATATATCTAGAAAATTCTTATTTCTTTATTTTTGTTGAATATACATCTAAAATATATTTATGTGCGCGTATGTATTCTGAATATATGTTTGATTGATAGTGGATCGGTGTAAGTGTCCATGTTTGGATGTGTATATCGATGTCCGTTTCTTTATATGTATGTTTATTTAGGTGTGTCTGGGTTTGTTTATATATGTAAGATTCTTGATGTATGGATGAGATATTTTTGCTTGAGTGAATCTGTTAAGCTGGCAAGCAAGAGCAATAAAATAAGGACAAGAGGAAGCAGTTGAGACGCCATGGGGGGTAATAAATGATAAAAAATTAAGGAGTGGACAACCACTGGCAAAAAAGGTCAAGATAAGAAAATTAGTAATCCAATACTAATTCATAAGAGTTAGAAGATGCTAGAAATAGAAGATGCTAGATCCCAAAAAAGAGTTATTTAAGACAGAAAATTCTTCAAATCCATCCATTCTTGAAATATTCTCGGTCTGATGAGGTTGACTTTCTTGGGAAAGTACAACCGAAACATGTATGCACATATGTTACCAATAATGTTTGTATAAATAAAAATTTATACTTATAAACAGCTCTACTTGGTATTGAGCACTTTTTTATAAACACTTGAGTTTCTACGGATTTACATTTACAGAAACCAATACATGTACGATATATATATATATATATATATATATATATATATATATATATATATATATATATATATATATGCAAACATTGTTAAAAATAACAGAATTCGTTTGTTAAATTTATATTTTTTTATTTTTTCAATTTTTCTGATGGGCTTTTTTTTTGTATTGAAATAAAAGAAAATAATAAATGTCCCATAGGTGTCACGAACGTTTTCGATTCTTCATAGAATCATCTTCAGATGTCAAAAGCAAATGAACAAAAAAGCTAGAGAAAGAAGAGAACATAAGAAGTGGCAACATTTAAATGCTTAACGTAATGCAATTTTAATCTGGGCGACCTCTCCGGTGTCGCTGAATTAAAATTCTCAACGTCTTTTCCTGGAACAATGCGAAAACGCTCTCTCCCTATTTCTCCGCAGTCTTTTAAAAATTATCTTCTTTCTCCAGCTTTACGTCGCCAGTATAGTGGCCTTGAAGGAGTTACCCCTTCCAAAATTGAATACCTTACATTATCACTAATTAACTACCGGATTTGATTTTATAAGACACATTGTTTCATGCACCGGTTCTAGCTTGGGATTTTATTGTTAGACGCATTTTGATTGGCTAGAGACGACACACGTTTAACCAATCGTTAGTTTTTTTAATCAGAATTACAGAATTGTATACGTTATTTGACCCAATTATGTATCGAATTATTATTTTTTATTTTTTACTATTAATTGAATATCCCGGGAGATTTGAATTTAAAGTTGCTTTTGTGTAGAGTTTTAAATAATCGGACATTTTGAACGTTTCGATGTTTTATAATTGTATAATAATTAAAATGAAGAAAATAAATCTTAATTGAATAGAGATTTTGTTCGTCTGTCCGAATTTTTCAGTCAGTCACAATTTTTCCGCCGGTCATAATTTTTTTTAAACGTAAAAATAAATTGCAGAATTTGTCTCATTTCGAACGAACTAATTTTAGAAATAGAAAATATTTGATTAATAGTAAACAATAAATTCTAACAAATAAAACGGATGTCATGACGACCGGAACAGTCTGAGCTTTTATTGACCGAGCTTTTCGATTTTCTTATAGATAGTGCTTAAAATATTACCATAAGAACATGAGGCTTGTCTAAAAAGTATCTGACCTTAGGCCAGAAAAAATATTTCAAATATGTGACGGGCTTGGGACCCAAATTACCTTCAAAGTAGGCCCTTGTGCCTGCACACACTTAGCCCACCGATCCATCCACTGCCGGAAACACCTCTGGAAGTCTTCTTTTGGAATGGTGTTCATCTCCGTCGTTGCGTTAGATTCAGCAGATGTTTGGAGAAGATGCGATGTGTAACACAAATTGAGGAGTGGTTCAACCGATAAAAAAATGGCCGCACATCAGCAGAGAGTGACCAGCGTCCTGGCAGGCTCGAAACTGCTCGGAGTGCAGTTGTTGTTTCGAGGGTGCGAAAAAAAGATAATGTGGAACACGACGGCGGAGATAAAACTGATTCAAAAAGAAGACTTCCAAAGATGTTTCCGACAGTAGATGAATTGGTGGGCTAAGTGTGTGCAAGCACAAGGGGTCTACTTTAAAGGGGATTAGGGTCCCAACCCCGTCAAGCATTTGAAATATTTATTCTGGCCTAAGGTCGGATACGTTTTAGACAGGCCTCGTATAATTTTAGCTTTAGCGTGACCTTGTAGATTTATGATTTACGTCATGTTTCAAAACATGAATTCAAACATAAGCGATAATAAAAATAAATTAATTAATGGGTAACCATTGGAAATTATTTTAATAGTCCAAAACAATTTATTTTGCTTTAACTACGCATTGGCGGTAAAAACTATTCTATATATAATATATACTAGAACAAATTATTGAAAACAAATTAGAGAATGTTAGAATGTTCTTTTATTTCTAAAAAAATTTTTTTTTGAAAGTGTATACTTCATTAAAATGTTTCTTCAAACTTTACGAAATTAATTAAATTAATCGCTAGTAAAATTGGAAGAAAAACAGCTTAATTTCACGATTAAAAACAATAAAAAGATAAATACGTAATTTGATGTAATTCATTCACAAAGTAGTAACACTCATATTTCGTCATTTTATTTACCTTCTCTCCAGGAGGTTAGCCACAAGGTCAGGTGTGGGTTTCCATAAAAGTGTTTCTGTGGAACGAACTTGATTCGAACTTGGAACACACAGTTACATCTCACTAAAAAAAAGCAAGATTTCCTTAAAATTATTTTACCATATCTGTCAACATTATGGGTACGAATATTTTTCAAACTTGCATGACCACCCGGTGTTGTCCGGGGAAGCATGGACAACAAAATAGAAAAGTTAAAAGTGTATGTACCATCTTTTTAAACGCCCCTCTTTATACCTACTTCTCCCTCTCTATCTTTCTCCGGTGCTACTAGATCAGGCTGTCTGAAAATACTGGCTTCCTGACTTAAAATTCGCCAAACATTGATGTTATTATTTATTTCCTTTCCCTTTGCGAAACTCAATCCTGTTCTGCATAGCAAAAAATAAAAAAAAATATCTCCTTTACAAAAAAACCCGACCAAACACTATGAAAAAATATTTGAATATATAAAAAAACTTGAATCATAAAAAAACTTTTACCAAAATAACCGGATTTAGCATTAAATAACTCGGAAAGGGTTGATATGCCGTAAAACAAAACAATCAGACTAAACAATGAATAAATATTTGAAGATATAAAGAACTAGAAGCCTAAAAACTGTTACCAAAATGACCTGATTCGGTATTAAATAACCCAAAAAGAGTTGATATGCCGTAAAACAAAATAACCAAACCTAACAACATAAATACATATTTGAAGATATAAAGAACTTAAAACATAAAAAAAAACATTTACTAAAACGACTGGATTTGGCATTAAATAATCCGAAAAGGGTTGATATGCCGTAAAACAAAACAACTACACCAACCGACCTCTCCTCACTTTCTCCTCACCTCCTCTCTCCTGATTTATTTTATATTCTTTGTGATCTCCAAAAGAATAAATATTACAGAAAAAATGTGTTCATATTTTGTCCAAGGCAATGCCGAAAAAGAATATATTAGCTTTGTGGGTGTGTCTTATGTAGTTTTTGAGTTTTATCTGAATGCCCACAAACAGACAACTGACTTTTATATAATTGATGGAATAAAAGTATATAAAGAATAGAAACAAATGTGATTTTTTTAAAAATGTGATTTTGTTTAGTGGTGGTTAAAGAAAAAACAAATCCAGGAGATTTAAGATCGACTCTCTAAAAAACAATAACGTTTTTTTGTTGCCAATCGAGATTGCCCCATTAGAGAGTTATTTTCTTCACATTAAAACGACATAGTGTCCCACTTTTGCTTCGTGAGTAAGTCCCCAATTACTTGCTTCCCCACGGGGGCAAAGTTAGACATGAGGTCAGTTTCTAATATGCGAGATATCTAGCTCCCTCCAAAAGGGACACTCTGGATTGGGACAAAAATAAAAAAAATTCCCAAGTCAAGAAGGATTTTTCTTCCGGTAATCGACTACAGAGAATATAATACCGTTTGATCACAGCCTGAAGATTCCCTTTGTATGTTTCATCGCATAAACGTAACTTTGATAAATACACATTAAATTATTTTTTATTTACTATTGTTCGTCAAATGTAAAATAATGGAAATCCAATATAAAATAATGGATAACTAAAACGATTATTTAAAAAAAATCTCATTGTAAATCCAAAATGTGAATATGGCTATATTTATTATTATTTTTTCTAAGCGTCATCTCCGTGTAAATCTCCGGTCATCTCCGCGTAAATCTCCGGTCATCTCCGTGTAAATCTCCGGTCATCTCCGTGTAAATGCAACAAGAACTAAATAAAAAGCCGATTACACAGATGAGCAACAGTGTTGTTTCAGGACTTTGACGTGTATTTTCCATGGATTATGTAATGCTATTTGCTACAAATAAAAATAGATATTTTTAGACAGCGAATCACCACAACCTATCCAGAAAATATAATAAACTGTCAATTATCTGATGATATAAAAAAATACCAGACTTACCCAACCGCCTCAGGATCTTTCTATTTAAATTATACAACCCTTGTTATCAAAATCAATTTTTATATGCAAGATAACAACCCCCTCCCTTTCCCTTATATATATATATGTATGTATGTATATATATATGTATATGTATATATATATATATATATATATATATATATATGTATGTATATATATATATATGTATATATATATGTATATATATATATATGTATATATATATGTATGTATATATATATGTATATATATATGTATGTATATACATATATGTATATATATATATATATATGTATATATATATATATATATATATATATATATATATATATATATATATATATATATATATATATATATATATGTATGTATATATATATATAGTCTCGGAAGTATCTCAACCATTAAAACTATATAAGAAAAAAAACCCAAAAAAACCTGAAGTCCGAAGTCGTTCAGTGGAAAATCACTCATGTAAATCAATTTAATTTTTACAGTTATTATATTAGTTTGCTTCTAACATCTTTCCTACTAACCCAAATATACACTACATTCACATCTCCATAACCTCACTCAAATAACATAAATTAATATGTACTTTATCATATTCTAATATTTTTAGAGTTTTAGATATTTTATATACCTTTGAATTGAGTGAAAAAAGGGAAAAAGGAATATGAAATTGAAATATATAAAAATCAAATGAATATGGATGCATTTTGATTTTTCTGCTAGCTGTGGGGAATTATTCACTGATGAATCATCTTCATGAATATCTGTGATATCTTGAATATCATAAAAATCTATATTTTCGAAATCTGCAGATACAATTGTATGTTTATAAAGTGTTTTTGGATGTAACATGAAATGTTTTTTTCTGAATAACTATGATTATATAGTGTTACATATATATATCATTTTTAATTCTTTTCTCTTTTTCTCGTTTTATTTTTTATTAAAAATAAATTTAAATTTAATTCAATTTTATTTATTTTCTCTAATATTATTCAGTTTTTTGTTGATCTACTTCAGAATATGTTTCAAAGAAAAAGTATACGTATTTTTGACAAGCTGTGTAAGGATTAAACATGGCGCTTATTTATCAAAGTAAACATTAGCTCATTTTGTAACGAACCTGCACATTGAAAAATGTATTTTGTCACTTTTGTCAACGTTTAAGAAACGATTTGAGGAGTAAGGTAGAAACGTTCACGTCGCGATCCATTTCAAGTATTGATTTACTCCTCTCCAGGAGTTAGGCACAAGGCCAGTTTTTTTTTATCTTACTACCACAAGTAAGATGTGACCCAAGGTCGGGAAAGTGGAGTTTAAATTTGCCTGGGCAGCCCCGTCGGCATTCCTTGGTAGGGGCGCTTCAGGCAGTAAGCAATAAACTTACTCCTTCCCAAAGAGGGGAGGCAAAGCCTGGGAGGGTGGACCTCCTAGAACTGAATAGGACAGACCAATAGACCGGCGTAAATCAAGCCCGAAGGCCAAGACAATACCAGTCTATGGGGTGCAGTATCCATCGGAACAGATACTACACTTTGATCTTAGCCAAAAGGCCAAGCTGCAAATTCTATCAAAATTTCCTGGGCAGCCCCGTCGGCATTCCCCCGTAGGGGCGCTCAGGCAGTAAGCAATAAACTTACTCCTCCCAAAAGAGGGGAGGCAAAGCCTGGGAGGGTGAACCTCCTAGAACTGCACAAGACAGTACCTCAGACAGGCGGAATCAAGGCCCAAAGGCCAAGACAATACTTGTCTATGGGGTGCAGTATCCATCGGAACAGATACTACACTTTGATCTTAGCCAAAAGGCCAAGCTGCAAATTCTATCAAACACCTTGAAGCAAGATTCCGACCTGGCAAATTCACAAAAAGCCAGCTCCTGAATCTTACTCAGCACATCGAAGATGAAGTTCAGAAATGACAAATAACAGAAACCGTTTTTGCTGATCTGTCTGCCGTTGATATGACACCGTAACCACTACCCCCCCCCCCCGAAAAAGATACTGGAGCTGACAAAAGACCTGACATTTAAAGATCTCATCGAAGTCATCTTAAAAAGCCGCGCGCTTTTGTTACCCTAGACAAAAGACAAAGTCGCTGCGACCGACAACAAAAAACTTACCTCAAAGTCGATGTATCTCAAAGTGCTGCCTCCCTTACTGTGCAACACTTACAATAATGACCAACCAATGAGCTAGAACACTGATCGGATCATCTATACTGACGACTTTTGCGGAACATCCCAAGAGAGTACGTTTGAATCAGTAGAAACAAACCTCAACTCAGCCTTAGATGAGCTACGCCGCTACTACGAGAGTAATCACCTGAATTCAAACGCTGCAAAAACTCATCTCTTCTCGTTTTATCTCAGGAACAAGGAGGCCAACCGGTATCTAAACATCACGTGGACATGAATACAACTTGAGAATCGTACAAACCCTGTCTACCTTGGCGTAACCCTGAACCTCACTCCTTCATTCAAGGAACATGTAAAGACGACGAAAATGAAAGTCAGCTCCCGGAATAACATCCCACGGAAACTGATCAACTAACTCCAAGTAAGGATCTAAACCACACACACGAAGATGCACTGCTTTGCCCCTATGCTATTCTTCTTCGGATTATGCTTGTCCTATTTGGGAGAGATCAACGCATGTCAAAAGACTATACTCATCATTGAACAACATCTACCGCTTGATCACTAGCTGCCTGAAGCCTACCAACCCGAACAACATGCATCTACTCACTGGCATTGCCCCTTCATATGTGAGACAGGTAGTTGCCAGCCGAGTCGAGATCACAAAAGCTATGAGTGATGAACGGCTTATTCGTCATGGACGTGAACCAACGGTCCAACGACTGAAGTAAAGTAAAAGCTTCCTCAGCCGTATTTTTTTGCTTGCCCCTACCTTACTCTCTGGCATCCATTTTGTATTTAAATTTATTTTTTCAGTTCGTCTTTATCACACACACAATAATAATAATAATATATATATATATATATATATATATATATAAATTAAATATATATATTATATATATAATATATATTTATAATATATATGTGCATATATACACATATATAAGATAAATATATAATATATATATATATTAGATATATACATATATATTATATATATAATATATATATATATTATATATTTATATATATGATATATATTATATATATTAGATATATACACACCCGTGTAAATTACACGAAATTATGTTTTTAATACTAATTATGTTGTTCCTAACCTATACATGTTTGAATAAAATATGATAAGATTTGGACTTGTATATTTATTTTTAAAAAATGAACAATACATGAAACAATTTACAAAACTTCTTTATATACAATATTTCGACGACTAAACCTTACTTTGTAAATGTTTTCGATTAAATTAAATTTTGCTCCAATTCATGAATATTTATTTACTCCTCTCCAGGAGTTAGGCACAAGGCCGGTTTTATCTTACTCCCACAAGTAAGATGTGACTCACGGTCGGGTCGGGAAAGTGGGGTTTGAAAAGCCAGCGCTCGATAGGTGAGCACTCTGGCCATTAAAAATTGCCTGGGCAGCCCCGTTGGCATTCCCCGGTAGGGGCGCCCCAGGCAGTAAGCAATAAACTTACTCCTCTCCAAAGAGGGGAGGCGAAGCCTGGGAGGGTGGATTTCCTAGAACTGCACAGGACAGACCCATAGACCGGCGTAAATCAAGCCTCGAAGGCCAAGACAATACCAGTCTATGGAGTGCAGTATCCATCGGAACAGATACTACACTTTGATCCTAGCCAAAAGGCCAAACCAATTCATGAGTAGCATACAAAGATTCGGAAGGTCGTTGCTTTTGATGTAAGCATGAGACACAAAACTACACACGCTATTGTATTAATATGTGTCTTCCCGGTCGTCCCTCCCTACCTCTCTTCCCCTTCCCCTCGAAATGTAGAAAAAAAACTTTAGAGGTTGGTTGGGATCGAACTATAAACCAGTCGGGCCGAAGTAAAAAGTACTACGTCGCTAACCGTTGCGCCAAAAAAAAGTACTTGAAAATGTTTCGAAAATTAGGCGAGTTGAATGTTTTTCAAAATCTAGGTGCGGCACGCATGCGCAGAGCTTTTGCCGGAAGCGTGACACACGAACATATACGCTATCGTATTAATATATAGATTATATACGTATATACATACGTATATACGTATATGTACATATATATAACATATATCTACGTCTATATAGACGTATATATACGTCTATATATACGTATATATACGTCTATATATATACGTATATATATACATATATATAATATATATATATATAATATATATACGTCGATATATACGTATATATAATATACGTATATATAATATATATATAATATGTATCTATACGTATATATACATATATATATTAAATTTATATAACATATATATAGATATAAAATATATATATATAATACATATAATATATATATAATATATATATAATATATATATGATATATATACGTATATATATACGTATATATATACATATATATAATATATATATATATATATATATAATATATAATATATATAATATATAATATATATATAATATATATAATATATAATATATATATATCTTACCTACATGAACTTAGCTATAGTGTGACAATTTTATGAGAGTTCGCCTTCCATCTTTCATTGTTGTAAAATACGTGAACTCATAAGTAAAACCATTTGTTTACGCACGTACGTACTTAGACGGCGCGTGTCATATTGTGGAAATAAGAAGTTGAAGAGGATAAAATCAGAAAGTGTCCGGCCACACTTGAACTTTTTCTCCATTCATTATTGCATCACACTTGTAAGATTCTTTTGTTTTCATTGCCCCCTTCTTCTTCTTCTTCTTTTTCTTCTTCTTTTTCTTCTTCTTCTTCTTCTTCTTCTTCTTCTTCTTCTTCTTCTTCTTCTTGGTGATATTTAACCACTTCACATTTTTCTCAGTAGCAAATGATCATATTTAGGAACTGAAGTCTCTACCCTAAAAAAGTTTCGCCAACAATGCCGGGTAGATCACTGTAAGTCCGGAGCTAGTCACGCGCCGACAAGCTATCCATAGCGATTCAAAACGTCAGTCTTTCGCCAGACATAAAACAAAAAAATGGAATTTTACTTCTAACTAAACCAACACAGGATCTTAGTCTAACAAGAAAGGATATTCTTAATATGCGATTATTTAATTGGATAAGATCAAAGTATAGTATCTGTTCTAATACTACACTTCATCTTTTCTGTCCTCACTCAGTGAAAGAAGACATCTTTCTCAAGCATGTACCCCATAATTTTATTATAGTCTCAAGTAAATAAATTTCTAAAGGTTCAATTGCTGTCACAGTCCTCTTTAATGAAAATAAATTTCCATACACGAGTTGAGACAAAGATAACATCCTATACAAATGCGTGCGGTTCTTGAGAAATGCAAAACCGATTCAAAACATCACTAGCGAACCATTACTGAAAACTCAAAGAAAGCGGACGCTCGCAAATAATATCGTGTAAAATAGTACGATGAGCCAGTACATGTAGATATTTAGACGACACGTGTAATTTATGTTTGAATAAGAAGCTTGAAATTTTTAATTTTAAAGATCCCTAAAAACAAACTAAACTGTAGAAGTGAAATAGCAATCAATTGTAAGAATCGAATAAAGTTTACTTTAGGATAACCACAGAAATAACAAACAAATAACAAATAACTAACTAACTAAATATATAAATAAAATAAAATAAATGAAAAACTAAATAAACATCTACAGTAGCAATGAATAACAAACGAAATAGAGAAGAAATTATTCTAATCACGCACCTGCTAAAAATAAGGTCAACTGTTTACTCGACACACTCACAATGGGATGCACCGCACCTAAACAAAAGAAAAGAAAAATATAACAAATAATCTGATTTGTTAGTTAGCTAAACAAAACACAGTGTCCATATATATATACAGTAACAAAATGTATGTGCACTTAGCCCGTCGATTCCCTGTGAGGATGAAACGCGGACGCATCGGTGTAGCTTAATTGCCATAAATATAGTTTCATACTCCTAAGTTCTACTCACGTATTGAGCTATGTTGAAGTAAATACTGAAAATCTATACACAATATATTATATCACCTTATAATATTATACGTGTATACATGAAATAATAATAATAATAATAATAATAATAATAATAATAATAATAATAATAATATATATATATATATATATATATATATATATATATATATATAATATATATCTCACGATTGGACAACTATTTCAGTTCTTTCAATTCCTCGTATTTGGACTGTCACTCATTACCTGGATCAATCTTCAGTCAACCTTCTGGATATCTTTCCTGATTATGTTTTTTTTTTAAATTGTATGACTTGGATGGATTGTATAGATTCAACAAAAAGTATGTTTTTGGGTTGATATATTTCATGTTATATATCTTTATGTATTTTTGTATATATTTGTTATATATTTTCAAAGTGTAATCTTATTACCGGTAGTAATACCACTGCGGTAATGGTCCTCTGAGGAGAAGAATTATCTTTAAAAACTCATGAGCTAAGGACGTTAAGATACTTTGTTTGAACTTTGAATTCTAATAAAATTTGATTCGCACATTATCTTATTATTTCATTTTATATTATAATATTAATGCTCTATCCAGTATATCGAGCTTCAGTTTTTATCCGGATGTTTCACTAATTATAAGATATTAGTTGACGCTTATATCTTTTGTTGGATTACTTTATATATATATATATATATATATATACTCAATGATTATTCTATTCTAGGAGATATGTCCTCTTGACCTCCTTAGCTTTCGTTAAATCAGGCATGTAGGAAAAGAAAAACTCAAATATATAACCTGCAGTTGAAGCGACTAATTGTCATCGGACTTTTTGTCAGCCTCCAGGTTAAGACTTACCGATATTCAAAACGTGGTCACTATAATACTGTTGCTGTGCTGGTACTTTTTGCGTATGTGATCTTTATTTACATTCCAACTATCTTTGCAGCTTGCTGCATCATAAACCTCTTGAGACCTACGGCGCTAGGGAGTGTGGTAACTACAGCTAACATGCTAAGTTTGCAATTTGATAACAACCTTGACCAATCACCAATGAGTACAGCTGAATCGAACACAGGCAAGAAATGGCTAAAATTATAGCCTCCTATACGATCATCATAAAACCTGACCCATCTGTGATGTTGTCTGTAAAAGTCTAGCAGGCCTAAAAAATCGTCTCTCACCAGGACGTCTTACACTAGTATGACATTAATGCGCAGAATGTATTCATCAGGAAAACGAGTTGACATCCACCATATATATATATATATATATATGATTAATTTTAGAGGAAGCATTATTAAAATCAATGAAACAGACGAGTGGAAAAAAAAAAATAAAAGGAAAATTGTTAAAATTACCTTAAGGCCTTATCGTCTGACCCTCTGAGAGGAAACGTCAGAATGGTAAATTAAAAACTAAAAGTCGAATGAGATATGAGGGGAAAAAACTTATTTAGTTGGAGGAAACGATTGAGAGGAGCAAAAAAAAAAAAAAAAAAAAGAAAAAAAAAGGGTAAATCTCTCAACGTTATGGTGGCTTTGAATCATTAAAGATCTCCAACTGATGTTTCAAAATCTTTTGTCTACACAGGCTAGGTCGAGAGTTGTTAATGACTAACGCCTCAATAATATTGAGATGGTAGTTCGACCTGGCACTGTGTAAAACAGAAAACCACCCATCGGAATACTTGTCAGAACAACTATTTGTACTAACGAGGTGATTGCCGATGGCTGATTCCTGTGCCTGGAAGTTCCCGGATGATCTCGAAACCTTGTGTAGGCGAATATCACGTGGTATGTGTTGGGATATTCTAAATTCTAATCTTTGGGATGTCTTGCCAACGTAGTCAGCTCCACACTGACACATGAATTTATAAACTACAGAATTTAGTTTTTAATTTACCATTCTGACGTTTCCTCTCAGAGGGTCAGACGATAAGGCCTTAAGGTAATTTTAACAATTTTCCTTTTATTTTTTTTCCACTCGTCTGTTTCATTGATTTTAATAATGCTTCCTCTAAAATTAATCCTACGATTCTGTTGTACACGAAATTTACTTACATATATATATATATATATATATATATATATATATATATATATATATATATAATAATGGTAATAATCCAGGTGAAAAATATCCACAGGGTTGTAATCCAGAGAATTTTAACCGGGTTTATAAAAAGTGCTCAATATCAAAATAGAGCTTTATATATGATAATTTTATTTACACAGACATGTACAAAATCTGCGACACTGGCATGTCGATGTTATCGATCAACAGTTACTATAAACTGAGATCTCATCAGGCAGAGTTAGAATCCGATCTTAACCTCAGATCATATTTGTCGATTTAAAACGAATAAAACTATCGACTAAAATTGAAGGTGGAGCGTATTTAATTTCAGGAAAAAATCACTTGCCTCGTTACGGGACTCAAAAATGGTAAAAGTGTCGTCCACATAACGCCAATAACGAAAGGGTCTGGCAACCCGAGAAAACAACAAGAATTCCTGAAAACCTAGGAAAATGTTCGCTAGGATAGCACCCAAAGGACTGCCCATCGCCACCCCATCAATCTGCTGATACATTATATTATCAAAACTGAAAGTGACCGACTTAGTGGCCAGCCACATGAGTTCCAGAAAAGTGCTTTCTGGAAAGGCGGGAGGGGTTAATATGCTACGATAAAGCATGTCAGCACATATTTCAATGGTTTCATTCAGGGGTACATTAGTGAACAAGCTGGTACCGTCAAATGAACATAGAAAGTTTGTATGCGACTCGCATTCCAAATCGCGAATAAATGAAGCGAAACGGAAAGAATCAGCAATACAATTAACTGAAAACCTCTGTAAGACAGGATCAAGGATATCAGCAAGCCATTCGGTCAGCTCATGCTGAAGAGAACCAATCATAGACAGGATGGGTCTCAATGGAACTCCCTCCTTATGAATCTTAAGTAGCCCGTACATTCTGGGTCGTTGAGAACCCACAGGGCGGACTCTGTCATAGGTATCCTTATCAATAAACTTCTTTCTATGTAACTGAAGAAAACGGTTTTGAAGCTTTACTTCAGTACTTAAAGTATTATCAATTGACACGTCACCAAGTTTTATAAATTTTGTTGTATCACTTAAAATGCTCAACATTTTATCGGTGTAGTCGTTAGTATTAAGAATGACCACACCGGCACCCTTATCCGGTTTGGTAATGTAGATCTCTTTATTTGCCTTCAGAAGTTAGGCTGCCTGGTAGTGGATCTTACTCCAGGCAAACTCTCGGGAATTGATAGGAGAATTAGCGAACTTATGTGCTAGTTCAGCTAATCTTGCCTTCATATAAAGAAGATCATCGTTGGACCTCGGCTCATGATGATTTAGTTGAGACTGAAATATTTCAAACGCGGCAAATACACTTTGTTTATCAATCCCAAGAGGGTGAATACCCACATCCAAACCTCTGGCAAGTACAGTTTTCTCCGTGTAGGAGAGAGTGGCGTTGGAGAAGTTGAACACATGTTGATCAACATCAATCCCCGTACCATGCCTCGCTCGAATGAGCGTGTCAAGGTAAAGCTGGTTCTTGGAACGGGCCTTGTTGCTGCGCAAATTGTCACCAGCCGATAAATATTTTGAGAATATATATATATATATATATATATATATATATATATATATATATATATATATATATATATCATATTATAATAATTAGTATATAAATGAACAAATGTTTATAATATTTTAACTTTAGTTGAATAATTATTTAATTAAATTTTGACATTTTCTGCGTTCCTACTTCTAATTGTCTGCTGCGGTATTTCAATGGTTTGACACCGGTTTTCCCCGTTTTTTCGACCCTCTCTGTATTCTATTGTTGTCTTTTGAAAATGAGAGTTTTTCTTTCGTAAATTTAAGATTACCTTTTGCCGAACTTTTTATTTACCAGACAGTATTTACTATTCTGGTATTTAATCAGTTTTTCGTGAAATTATTAATAAATACATATATATATATACATGCACACAAATATACATATATGCATATATGTACATGTATACATCTATATACATGTATATATATACATATATATGCATACATATATATATACATATATATATATACATATATATACATATACACATATATATATATACATACATATACATACACATATATATACATATATATAAATATATATATACACATATATATACATATATATATACATATATATACACATATATACACATATATGTACACATATATATACACATATATATACACATATATATACACATATATATACACATATATATATATACATATATATACATACATATACATATACATATATATACATACATATACATATACATATATATACATACATATACATATACATATATATACATACATATACATATACATATACATATATATACATACATATACATATACATATATAT
>OY744532.1:27443856-27478856 GCA_963556195.1 Sepiola atlantica | reverse complement strand
TAAAAAACAATTTATTTTGATTACGTAGCGGCGTTAACAACTATTTAATATATATATATATATATAATTAATTAATATTTCATGTATCCACCAAAATATTATAAGGGGATATAATCTTTTATGTATCAATTTTAAGCATTTAATTCAACAGTGCTCAATACGTTAGTAGAGCTAGGTAGTAAGTATATATATATATATATATATATATATATATATATATATATATAAGAAAGAGGCAAAATGCCTTCAAAGAACCATGTGTTAGATGCAAATATTTTTTATTAAAATCAAAATTTTAAAAATAAAAACATTTGTTTTTTCTTCATCTTGACTTTTTTATCTAATATTTCGCTTGATATAACAAATACTTGACAAATAAAAGACATTAACCTCTTTTTTTCGTAATAATACTTTCTGGTCTTCTAGCAGTTATGTCCGATGTTATGTGGACTAACGGTGCAAATGTCTCTTTTAAATTGAACTTAAACTGCGCAAGGTCGCTGGTAAGTATAAATTTGGGAAAGTTCATTTTTTAAGCATCTTTAGAATTTTAAACATAAAGAAAGAGGCAAAATGCCTTAAAAGAACTATGTGTTAGATCTGTTGAAGTCATTTTGCCTTTTACCTATAAATAAAGCAGTTGCCATGACCGGAAATCGAAACCGTAACCTTGAGATCTTCAGTCTACGAACTAAGCTATTTAGATTTTCTTGTGAATATACTTTAAAACATTACCTAACAAAATAATTATAGCTTTGACGTTACATATATATATATATATATATATATATATATATATTGAAAACCAAATTTCAAACAAAAGGAATAAAAGTTTATTTTTATTTACATGACATTATACGTCACACCGTGTACATGGTGCACACCTGCTGCCAAAAATGATATAGTCTGTCGTCCATGCCACGGAACCGTTGCGACCACATAAACTCAGCCATTTAAAAAATGCAAACCAAAAAAAAACAAAAAAAACGCCGCTTTGATTATGAGTCCCGGTAAAAAAACACACACACACACGTGACAACGAAAACCAAAACTGTTGACGCCATGTTTATTAACTAAAAATCTATGAAAAAAAAAAATCTTTTTTCATGTCTATTAAAAACCCATTTATCTTACGTAAACATACAAACAAATGGAATAGCTAACTAGGAAAATCTCCAGTCTCGACGTACATCGCATTTATTTGTTGTTGCATATTCATTTTTTGACCACGTTCTACTTCTTTTTTTGAACCCGACTCGCGAGTTTGAGGGCTATTGTAAAAGATTCCCGTAATTTCAACCAAACAAAATATATTTTCAGAAAATAATTATTAGACTTAATTTTCACTTTGAAAACTTCTTCCGGGTAAATTAAAAAAAAATGTTTTTTTAAAAGAAAATGTAAAAAAAAATAGAATAATAAAATAATTAAAAAAACGTTTGATATTAAAATTTATTATTTTTATCCTGATATCATGTAGTCGTGATTTGTTGATTTTTCTATGAATTATTCATTGAGCATTAATAAAAAAAGATCAATGTTTGTTAAAGTAGGTTGATCTGATAGGCTTTTAGAAAATACACTTGTTTCTTTGTACCTGCATTGGCCAAAGATAATATAAGATGGATTTCGAGTTGTAGTGACACAGAAGGTAAATGTGAATTGAATTCATATTTTTTATTTAAATTATTTTTTTAAAGTAGAATAAAAAAAACAACTTTTTGCTCTGAATTAAACATTATTATTTTTTTAATGAAGCATTTTTAATTACAATAAAAAAATGATTTGTTTTATTTTAAATATATTTTACAAATTATAAACACCCGATTCATACTTTATAACAAACACCCCGTCTCTTCTCTTTGTTTAAATCCAAATAAATAAGAAAAGACGGTACATAAATCTAGAGGACCTTCGTTGGCCAGTGTAATATCTGCTGTCTTCATTCGGAAGCGGAAGGGGATTGAGGATACTTCGAGACTGCGGCATTTTTTGGTCCAATCCAGAGTACCCCTTTTAGGGGAGCTTTATTTTCACGACATTAAACAAAAAAAACGACCGTGTCTCTAAATTTGCCCTCGTTGGAAGACAAGTAGTGACATGTAGAGGACCTATGCAACCTCTAATTTACGTGCTTGCCGCAACAGCAAAATGTGAAACCCCAGCTCCACCGATGGGGAACTCATGTCAGGTACGAAACTAGCTGAGAAAGGACCATTCCCAGGTAGGGATTCCTTTGGCGATCAGAAATAAACCAAATGACCTAACGAGAGAAGAGGTAATTCCAAGAGACAAAAAAGCACCTAGGTTGCCAGAAGGATGCCAAGGTGAACCTTGGTTAGTATGAAAATAACGGTGACAGAAAATCTACTACTTGATGTAAATGGTTTCTTATTTTCTACATCCTCGCCCCCCCCTCTCTCTCTATCCACTTTGTGAAAACTAAAACAGGGTGACCGTGTTTCAGCGTAGATTCTATGAGACATGTCTGCGGGCACGTAGACTCCGAACACCCCCGCCCTAAACCAAGAACACGCGCCCATTTTTAATAGTGCTAGTCGCGTTTTCAATGAACCTACAAGATGTTTCGCAAATGCAATGCTTATATTGTCTGCTGCCGCGACCGACGCATTTTACGCAGTTTTAATTGACCTATTTCTTTGCTTAATATACGCATTTTCAATTCCTCCGCGAACAACACAAGATGCGTTCAAAAAGTAACTGGACGTAAATAGTATTCATTTACCACGAAAAGTATGAACAGTGAGTAAAACGTTGCCCTCTCGTTCTATTTCGTGTTGTTTTCAAGTACAAGGTGTATCCATATTAAAGCCGTATTTACCGAGACAAACATGATTTTAAATAAAACGTACGGTTTCTCACGCGGTATGATAAAAATATTCTGAACCTATGTTTACAAATAAACAAGCGAAAAATGACATGTATGGAAATAGTAATATCAATACGATAAGTATTAAAAAAGCATCCAGACTAAAGCTGCATCTAGCAAGACAGAACTGAACAAAACAAGAAAACAATTTATTCAAAATACGATGTTTAAAAAGCATCTTCAATGTAGCTTTTTTACAAAAACAGAAAAAAACAATGAATGGAAACGAAATCTATGTAAAAATGCGATGTAAAAATTTGTTTTTAGCTGAAGCTGTATTTAGCAATACAAGAACGCAACAATAAAGAAACAGTAAGCTTTTTTATGAATACAGTGTTTTAAAAGTATTCAGATTGAAGCTGTATTTACCAAGACAGAACGAACAAAGAAAGTAACGTTAGCTTTCTTCAGAATACGGTGTTTTAAAACTATTCAGATTGAAGCTGTATTTACCAATACAGAACGGAACAATGAACGTAACGTTAGTTTTTTTTCAGAATACAGTGTTTAAAAGTATTCAGATTGAAGCTGTATTTACCAAGACAGAACGAAACAAAAAAAGTAACGTTAGCTTTCTTAAGAATATGTTTTTTAAAAGTATCGAGACTGTAGCTGTATTTACCAATACAGAACGGAACAATGGAGGTAACGTCAGTTTTCTTCAGAATACAGTGTTTAAAAAGTATTCAGATTGAAGCTGTATTTACCAAGACAGAACTGAACCATGAAAAAAGTAACATTAGTTCTGAATATGTTGTTTAAAAGTGAACATCTGGAAAGACTTGACAGAAAGAAGAAAAAAGAAAAAGAAAACAAAATAAAAACAATTACTTTCATATTAAGAGTGGATGACACATTTCCGCATAAACGTTTAACCTGAAATAATCTCCCATTTCGCGCCATTCAAGCGTTTTAGGGTATTGATTTACTCATCTCCAGGAGTTAGGCACAAGGCCAGTTTTTATCTTACTCCCACAAGTAAGATGTGACCCAAGGTCGGGTCAGGAAAGTGGGGTTTAAAAATTGCCTGGGCAGCCCCGTCGGCATTCCCCGGTAGGGGCGCCTCAGGCAGCAAGCAATAAACTTACTCCTCCCCAAAGAGGGGAAGCAAAGCCTGGGAGGGTAGACCTCCCAGAACTGCACAGGACCGACCCATAGACCGGCGTAAATCAAGCCCCGAAGGCCAAGACAATACCAGTCTATGGGGTGCAGTATCCATCGGAACAGATACTACACTTTGATCTTAGCCATGTTTTTGCTATGTTAGATAAATGCCTCTCGAACTTAGGGATGATGGTAAACGAATTTGGTTAACTGCCCTAAAAAGCTAGAATGCCCGGAAAATAGAGGATAATTTTACGTTAAATTTATATGCGAAACATATCCCCTACCCTAAATAAAAAAACAAAACACTTGTCTTTTTGTTGGGTTTCTTTCTTCTTTCCGTCAAATTTTTAGAGTGTTCACACGTAATCGCTTTAAAAAAGCACAATATAATATTTTTGCGGGGGTGGTATGGCGAAGGATATTACTTTATAATTTTATCTTAAAAACATATGAAGAATATTTATAACTTATCCGGTTTCAAGCTGTATTCATCGGACACGAATAAAGTAAACCGATGCTTATTATTATTTAAAATGTCCGGCTAAATATACATGCAAATTAGCCAGTCTATTTAGTATGAAAAGCCTACTTTATTAATTCGGACCATACAGGGAATACAGACCCCACATTAATCATGCAGCGAAAGGAACTTCTTTCGTTCTTCACCGGTGTCTTCCGGTTGACCTTTTACAGAACTTGTTTTAAAAAACAAACGAAACATTGAAGCGTCCGAAATATATATATATATATATATATATATATATATATATATATATATATATATATATATATATATATGATAATTTTATTTACACAGACATGTACAAAATCTGCGACACTGGCATGTCGATGTTATCGATCAACAGTTACTATAAACTGAGATCTCCCCAGGCAGAGATAGAATCCGGTCTTAACCTCAGATCATATTTGGAGAGAATGCTTATTATTATATATATATGCTTATTATTATATATATATGCTTATTATATATATATATATATATATATATATATATATATATATATATATATATATATATATATATATATATATATAGTCTAAAGAAGCTTTGAATCATGTTAAACAAAACGAAGAAAAAAAAAGAAAATGCAGTTTAAATTCCCAGAGAAACTAACTAAATCCGAAATATTTCAGACTTAACATTCGGTGGAAAATTCATAAAAATAATAATAAGAAGAAAATAAAATAAAAAGGGGGGGGGTTAAGTATCTAACAGTTAAACAAAAACAGGATACCTTTACTTAAGCGGCTAATATTAACACGGGGATCATCAGCTGTTTACCATGTAACTGTTTCGGAGATTTAAAAACAGGACAGTCAATTGTACTGATCAAACTACCATTTCCCCAATAATCAAGTGTAGAAATAATTCAGCTTTTAAGCTTTTTCACTAATATATACATTAATAAATAATAATAATAATAATAATAATAATAATAATAATAATAATAATAATAATAATAATAATATATTACCCTTAAGACTACGGTGTGATATGGTAATTTGGATATCAAATAACATTATAACAACAACAACAGCAATAATAATAATAATAAAAATACAAATAAGAATTATAATAATAATAATAATAATAATAATAATAATAATAATAATAATAATAATAATAATAATAATAATAATACTGTTACTGTTACGTATTTATTTACCTCCTCTCCAGGAGGTTAGGCACAAGGCCAGTTTTATCTTACTCCCACAAGTAAGATGTGACCCAAGGTGGGGTCGGGAAAGTGGGGTTTGAAAAGCCAGCGCCCAAAAAAGTGAGCACTCTGGCCATTAAAAATTGCCTGGGCAGCCCTGTCGGCATTAGGTAGGGGCGCCTCAGGCAGTAAGCAATAAACTTACTCCTCCCTAAAGAGGGGAGGACAAAGCCTGGGAGGGTGGACCCCCTAGAACTGCACAGGACCGACCCATAGACCGACGTAAAGCCCCGAAGGCCAAGACGATACCAGTCTATGGGGTGCAGTATCCATCGGAACAGATACTACACTTTGATCTTAGCCAAAAGGCCACGAATTGGTCCACTAGTTGTGATTTTGAGAGGGGTGAACTTTGTTCGAGATCGGTGCAGGTCACGCTGACATGCACCGAAGGGAACCAAAGTTCCAAAAGTCGATGCCGCCACAGACAACATCGGGTCAGTAAAGGTCAGAAAACATGAGTGAACGAAAATGTTTTGCATGACTGTCCCACGTGTACATCTGTGACGTAAATACTTCTTTAGTGAGAAACTAAGGTTTGAAAATGAGTTACTAGTTTGGTGGGTCCTGAAATGAAACAGAAGTTCTCAGGAAGTGGGAGCAGTGAATCGAAAATGTAATCGCTCGTCGTAATGGCTGGAGCTCTTGGAGATCCATCAGCAATTTCCCGTGCATCGTTGCATCCCCTAGCGAGGAGAATTAATGAGTGAATCGAGGAACGAGTGGACGAACCCCCAACAACGAAGCGGAATAAAAGATAGAATCTCTCTTGTCTCCGCGTTTCTCTTCTGCCTGTCATAAAGTTTGTATCCACAGATACCGATCACGGCTAAAGAGACACAACGAAACCGACAGCACCAACGGCGATCACGACCAGACGAAGAAAGAATATGTAAGGTAACGTTTTGGGGCATAACATTTTTGGGGTCCTAATCTGTAAAACTGAAAGAACTAAAAAGCAGGAAGGAAAAGTGCACCATGCTTTATTTGATATGCTAAACGAACAATGTTTAAAATGTTTAAAGTGTTTAAACGAGATACAATGTTTAGTGAACTGTGTTTAATGAGTGAAGAAATTAAAAGAGAACTATGTTTAAAATGCTTAATTTGAAATATTTAAAAAGAGAAATGTTTTAATAACGAGAAGTGGTTAAAATTGGTTGACAGTTTGAAGGCTTAAAATCGCCCTAAGGAAATGTGTATTAAAAGTGCCTGTTGAAAATGCCTATAGAAGTGCCTCACGGAAAGTGTTTAAAAAAGGTTGAAAACGCTTTCATAATCTTTTCGTAGACTTTTCGTATTATTTTCGATTCCGAGAAGATTTAATTCACAAGCGTTATATAACAAATCCCCCTTTGGTGCCGCGCCCCTTTTGCTGTGTTATGCAACAAATGGTTCAGAATATCTTATTAATTATACTGCTCAGGTGTTTTTTCCTTTTACTAGATATCTGCTATATAATTTTGTTTCCAAGGGTTTCCTTGTTCTTCTCAGGTATTCTTTTCCAATCTTCTCTTTCATTTCTGTAGATTTGATGTTGTCTGCTCCCAGAACTCATACAATGCCGGTCTAGGAGAAGTGCCGTAAGGATTGTACAACCCCTCTTTCATTATATATATATATATATATATATATATATATATATATATATATATATATATATATATATATATATATATATATATATATATATATATATATATTGTTACAAATGTAGGGAGATCTATCGAGTAGGAAACTGCGAAAGACATCGGTAGTGTGTATACATATATATATATAGAGAGAGATATAGGATTCATTTTCGCATATTTGTACATGACGATGTTCGAGAAACAATTCCAGCAGCCAGATTGGACTTTGTGGGGTCATGTCTATTTTTAGCCAACACGACCGAGAAGAAGAAGGAGAAAGGGAGGGAGAAGAAAAAGGAATTTAACTGCCCGCGAGGAAGGATGAGTCATCCCGGGTTAAGAGGTTCATTTCTTTGAGGAGAACTACAGTCAGTCATTTTTTAAGACATCTGCACGAGGGACAGTCAGTCATGAGAAGGCAGCCAGAGAGCTAAGAAAAAACTTTAGCCGCGCGCGAGGAAGAGATACTACCCAAAGATGAGACGGTAGCCGCGTGCGAGAAAGCTGGAATGTATCTTTTCTCCCGATATAAGAAAAGAACCTTCGAATTTAAAACAAGCGACCGGGAATTGTTTTCCTGAGGAAAAATGTATTTGAAAATACAACACAAATGAAAACTACATTTGCAGAGAAATATGGCCATTACGACTTGCCGGAAATACCGACCCTCAAATGAACAATGTATCCACTTGTAAGTGATAACTTGAATATCTCTCCCCGGACATTTTGCCCCCAGGGCTTATCTTATACATGTATACTTTTATGTGAAAGATGAATCCTGTTGCTATAGGACTATAATAGACAAGCCCCCCTTTATTAATAGACTTTTGTTTTCATGTTTTCTTTTGTTTTGTTTTTATAGATATATTTACTCCTTTTTAGTATACTGTTTTTATTAAATAAATGAATACAAATTTAATCCTAATGTCTTTTGTCGTTCTTCGCATCTTTTGTTTTGTTTCCTGACGGTATCTTATATTGGAGAAATCCTCATCCCATATCATTCAAAACGTTTTATTTGAACCCTGGGATATTACGAGCCACTCCGGACGACCTTTTTTTATTTTATTTTTTTTATCATTGTCACGTATTGTCATTCGGTGGTCCCGACCGGCGGCATTCGTGACAAGATATATATATATATATATATATATATATATATATATATGCATTATTATATATATATATGCATCATTACATAAAGTATCCATTAGCTCTCTAGACTAAGAGTAGACCAATAATAACAATAATAAATGTGGTTTATCATAACACTTCACGGAACACCCGATCGTCAGAAGTGTATGAATAAAATCATTAATTTTTATATATTTGAATACAGATTCAAAGTGACCAGAAATTTAAAAAGAATGAAGGTTTTTTTTTTTCATTTTACCTCAGAGGTCATTGGCATGATTTCAGTATGAGATTCATATATATCTGAGTATCAAGGGAGGCGCGAGAGCGCTCTATCCCTTAATAGACTTCAAAAACGGCCTATGCTAGAAATCTCATTTCTTTGATCAATCATAACTCAAAAACCAATAAACCAAATTAGTTAAAACTTTGCACAAAATGTTTTTTTGATAGGTTCTATAAGTGTGTAAAATTTCAGCATCATTAGTCAAGGCAACCCAGAAATCCAGAAAGGTCAGGTATGATTTTGTGTAATCCGTGTGTACGTACGTACGTATGTGACACCCTGTATCTCATCAACTATTTGATGGATTTAGCTGATTTTTGGCAGAGATCGAGGTTCTAGGGTCTAGTTGATGGCATTTTAATTTCAGTTTACCATATACCTTGATTAGTCAAACTACCAACTATATCAGTTATGAGAAGGCATTGAGGCATAGCCTTTACAAAAGTAGTGACATTCCATGAAAAAATGCCAGTATACTGAAATCATAAAATTCATATACACTAAATGTACAAAAGCAAGGAAATTCCCAAATTTTTACACTATACATATATTGTTTCATCTGATCCTGTTAGGATTCATCTCGTGTCTTTCAAGCGTATGCGTGCCTCTTTTCTACCTGGGATTTTACTGCTCTTGAGGAAAAATCGACTCTGAAGCTTCTTGGTCTTTCTTTCTCATCAAATCTTTCTTAAAGTTCATATATTAGATCCATTGCTTTTTCTCCTGACAGACATATTTCATAAAGAATATTATTATCAACAGTAAATTATAAAGCATGCTGTAGAAAGGACCGTGATAGTATCTATATACAATATATATTTATATAATGTATATAGATATAATATATTTGTATAGAATATGATATATTTATATAATAAAAAATAAAAATTACTTCATGAAAATTCTATGAAGAGCAAGACTGAAGTCATTTGTTCCATTTTTATAATATGTCGTTCTATGGATGATTTATTGATGCTACGATATCTGTTGCTCAGCAGGTGTAAATATCACCCTGTAAAAGACAATTTCTCTAATTGAACGTCTTCCTATGGATCGATAGAAGACTTCATATCAACATCAACATCAACAACATCATGATCAGTAAAACACAATGGAAATAGAACGAATCAGAAACAAAAGTGAAAAGAGGATCAAGTAACGATGGTTGATGAAGATCATTATCAGAAAAGCGTGTGGGGAAGATGACAATTTGGGATAAGCCATGAACCAGAGAAAAGTTAAGACAGATTTCACCAGCTAGATCTGTGCGGTTAGAGTGAGGGATCCAGTCAGAATAATGAGTATTGAAGTACCCCAAAAACAACGATGGAGCTTGACGGATAAATTTGCCATGTATTATCAATACTATTGAATATAGCATCAACAACAGATCAGTCATTGTCAGAAGGGGAACGGTACAAAAAGAACAAATAGGAAGTCGAGTTCAGACAACTTCAGACAAATAAAAACACACCCATGAGATTCAAGACCCAGGACACGTGGAAGACCATGCAAATACGCGAAAGAGTCTGGTTACTGACAGCTGATTGGCTAATCATTCGGCATCCCTGTCACCATACGCCTCGGCATCATCAACGTCAACATCAACAACAGTATGATCAGAAGAACCCAATGGAGGAGAAGAGGAAATAGAACATGAGTCAGGAACAGAAGTGAGAAAAATAGCAAGTGAGGATGGTTGATGAATATCATTATCAGGAAAATGTGTAGAGAAGATGACAATTTGGGACAAGTCATGAGACAGAGAAAAGTTAAGACAGATTTTACCAGAAAGATCTGTGCGGTTAGAGTGAGGGAGCCAGTCAGAATGATGAGCATTGAAGTCACCAAAACAAAGATTGAGCTGGACGGATGAATTTGTAATGCCCCTTAAATACTGCTGGATATAGCATCAACAACAGAGCAGTCATTGTCAGAACAGAAACGGTACAAAAATATCAAATACGAAGTGGAGTGCAGCAAAGACAACCTTAGACAGATAAAATGAGATTCAAGGCTGGAGACACGTGCAATGACGAGATGCTTGCGAAGAAAAAAGTGAAAGATCATGCAAATGCGTGAAAGAGTCTAAGCGGAGAAGAAGCAAATAATCATCCACATGTAGATCGTTGCTATCAATAGAAGATTCAAAGAGCAAAGATGTGAGGAGATTTATCCAAGAGAAAGGACTGAACATCAGGAAAGTTTGACATGAAACCTCTGATGTTACTATAGGAAATAGTAAGGTGTTTTTTGTGTGGATTTGTAGAAGGAATAACAATCATAAAAAGGGAGAGAAAGGTAAACTCACTTCAAGACAAAACAATCCTAAAAGAGACCTCATAAGTAGCATTCAACTCCTTGACTCCAAACAGGCTGGATAAAATATTAAGCCCTTCAAGAGCCCAATAGGGAGGGAAGGAGTTACTAGGCTGGCTGACAAAGTAGTCTACCTCTAAACTGGTTACGTGGTAAACCACAAACCGGTGTTTTTATCGTGACACCATCACTCTTCGGCAAAGGTAAGTAACCAGCCTGACATTTTAGGTCTCGGGGCCAAGAGTGACCAAGAGCTATACATGACAGGGGGAAGCTCCCTAGAGTATTTACATACCCACGTATATGTTAAGCTAGATGACGATGATGACATTACGCTCTATTCTTGACATGCGGAAAATATAAATCTGGCCTCTAAGCACAGTAACCCCTTACGTCTCAGTGGTAATATGCCTTGTTTAGTGTGAACAAAAGTAAAAGAAAACTTTCTTACAGAGGGGAAATAGGTTCATTACCCGTCGCTAAAAATATGAATTTACACAGAAACTATGCTAAAGGAGTATAGGTTTATTGCCCAGTCCCAATTTTACTTTATAATACGTGAACATCTTTGGAATCTTAAATGAGGACAAGAACCCCAAATACCCCAATGTATATTTTAATACTTCTACAGAAAAAAATGAATGAAAATAGAACTTAACAAATCACTCAATAATTCCCAGGCCTAACTAATAAAACAAACACTTTTAAGCCAGATTCGACTTTATTGATTAACATAGTCTCCTCCTAGGATGATACAAAAAATACGCCTCGGTATTTAATATCATTTCTTTATTGGAGCCAACTCTCTTACCCTGGGGCATTCCTTTGTGATCTAAAAACAGCCAGCTGTCATTGGAACCATTACTGGAGAATAGAGTGAGTGAGGAAGCAATGCGAAGTGCAATTCATGTAATTTCGCCATCGTTACGATCAACTTGGTTAAAGGACACTTTTTTCTTCATTTGTAGCGTTTTGAGGCGATTTACTTATTGAAATGCACCAATAATGCTATATAATGTAATATTTGCTGTTTTAGGTTCATCCATACTCAAAGTAATCAATTAATAAAATACTTTGCACATCTCAAAATAAGCGGCCAAAACCTTTCCTGCTGATGTTTGCGTCTTTGCTCGCTGTGGTCGATGTTCACCTGTTGCTGTCCATTCAGATGATTTCCGGTTTCACCCTGGACTGAACTGTTGGGTCCATGTTTCATGTATTGTCATATATTGACGAGAAAATTATTTTTGTTGCGTTGAAACAGTTGTAAATAACGATCCGAATCGTCATGTGTTGTTGTTTTTGATCGACTGTGAGCAAACGCGGCACCCACTTTAAACACAGCTTTCCCATTGACACATTTTCATACAAATTTGTTAAATAGAAAACGGGCTGTGTTTGTACGAATGGGTCAAAAATCAAAGTAGGATAGACCGAGAATTACCACCGATACCACCTACCCCACACTTCTGATGGCCTTGTACCATGATGTGTAAATAAAAACGTTTATGTGCGCATAAATTCTTCAAGATGTAACATATGTTCTGTTTCAGGCGAAGGGCATACTCTCAGGCATTACCTCCCTACTTTAAAGGTGGCGCATTTTTATTTTGTTTGTCTCCTCCTTTCGGCGGAAGGATGGACTTATTGCTTGTAGCCTAAAATGCCCACATGCGTGAAGCAATACCAAGAGTTCCCGCCAGGATATTTTTGCAGCCAAACCAGAATGTTCATGGGGGGGGGGGGTCTCATAAATTGACTTTCTAATCTTCCTTCTGTGGAAAGCAGGTATTGTTTTTATTATTTGTATGTACGTTACTATGTGCGTATATATTGACATTCTTTTAGAAATCCAGTCAACCAAAACTAGGGTCACTTAAAGCTTCAATATAAATGAGTCGAAAATGTTCAAACATTATTGTCATGGCCACATATTTAAAGGATTATGTAATAGTAAACTCTAGAAAAAATAAGAATAATTAGCCTATATATATTTATATATCTATAAAATAAAGTAAATATATGAGTTAATTACGTAAACTAATATATATATATATATATATATATATATATATATATATATATAGAGAGAGAGAGAGAGAGAGAGAGAGAATAAATATGAAACTAAAAGTCAACTTTTAGTAGAAAGAACCTATAGTGAAATGGTAAAAGTTCAATATACGAGATAGTGCAATTATAAAGATAGATAGACGAAGAGTGATAAGCATCACGTTTAAGTGCGATCCATCTGCGATCCATCTACGACTTGAACTAAATTTTCACCATTGGATTTACTTCATTTTGAACGCCTTTCTGTGATGCCTCCACGAAACTTTTTCTTCTCCATCGAAACTTCCTTCCATTGGACACATTATCGGCGGACAATTACCACCTGGACAAACCCAATATCTTTTTACACGACTTTTTTTTTCACCCATCATTTTTTTAATATTTTTTCAAATGTTGAATTTTGGCTTTTCTATTGCCAACTTATCTATCTGTGTAATTCCTCTGATGATAAGATCTCGATCTTTGAAAAGCCTTACCTTAAGGAAAGAAAAATAAACATAATTTTATTACAGAATATACCTTGCATTGAACAATCGAAGTTTGAAATAAATTTGGACACTCGTGCTTGTTTATCACTCTTCGTCTATATATATATATATATATATATATATATATATATATATAATAGAAAAAGAAAAAAAAAGGAAAAAAAAAATCGGTTTCGATTTATTAATTTTTTTAATTGATATCGCGTCTTTAATGCTTCAAAAGGTATTTATTTTACCTATTCCTTTTTAAATTTTACAATAGATGCTTCTTAAAAAAAAATATGAACCTTAAACACTTCATACAAATCACGTGCGCATTCACGTTCTCATATTTGAAAGTGGGGAAACAACAGCTAACCCCTTTGGCCTGGCTAGAAAAACAAAAGCCGGTAGGAAAAAAAAAATACAAATCCGATGACATCAGGATATATTACACACCGATGATGCCAAGTTTTTGGCGAAATATCTGTATCACTTTAAACTAACAAAACAAAAAATGCTAGTTTATAATAAAAAAAAGAAAAAAATCGGTTTCGATTTATTATTTTTCTTTAAAAAAAAAATTGATATCGCATCTTTAATGCTTCAAAAGCTATTTATTTTACCTATTCCTTTTTATATTTAACAATAGATGTTTCTTAAAAAAAATGATCGCGGCTCATTGAGCTTGTTTCTATTTGCATTGTTTCGGACTTAACTGAATATTCTCAGTGAAACATCAATATATATATATATATATATATATATATATATATATACAATACATAGAATACCGGACTACGAGTCAGTGGTGACTTTTAAACCGGGTTCGTGTCTTCCGACCGGCAAGAAATAACATTTCCTACACTGAAGATTACATAAGCATGAAACATCGATGTCTATAGGTAATAATAATAAATATTTATTATATATAAATAGAGAATGTTAGTTTTCTTGAAGCATTGCTGGGAATAGTAGTAGTATGTTTAAGAAGGCTGAAGGCAATGCAGAGTGCCAGATTGGTTGTAACCTGGAAGGAACAAAAATAATAAATCGAAGTGGGACTTACTATTTTATTGTTCTTAGAATCTTACATAACAGCAAGTGTTGTGTTGGTTGTTTGTGTGTTGTCCGGATAGTTTTAAGATTTTAAGAAAAATTAAATAGTAAGTCCCACTTCGATTTATTATTTTTGTTCCTTTCAGCTTACAACCTACTCGGCACTCTGCATTGTCCCCAGCCTTCTCAAACATACTACTAATATATATATATATATATATTTGAACTTTGGTTTTTTTCGAAAGCCAACTTATCCATCTGTATTTCTCCTCTGATGATAAGATTTCGATCTTTGAAAAGCCTTGGCTTAAGGAAAGAATAATAAACATTAGTTTACTACTGAATACACCTTGCATTGAACAATTGAAATTTGAAATAAATCGTCGCATATTTATCACTCTTTTTTCTCCTCTCTCTCTCTCTCTCTCTCTCTCTCTCTCTCTATATATATATATATATATATATATATATATATATATATATATATATATAACTACAATACTACTACTACTATTACTACTACTAGTTACACTGTCTTGACGATTGTTTGACCAATAACACAGTCTTTAAAAAACAAAATCATATTTAATCTAACGGTCTTAAAAATAAAAATAATATATTATATTGTATTATACTCCAGTTATGTTGATTAAATTGGTAATATCACTAAAGAAACGACTTATTGAGTCTGCGGGGTTAGGAATGAACAAAAAATACCACAAAGTGAAAAATGAGACTCATACAGAAGTCTAACATGTGCTTTAGAATAGGGGCCAAAGACACTCGAGGATGGTGTGTAGTAGGCATTCTAACTCTCTCCTCGTTGGCATTCAAAGTCACTCCATCGGGTATTCTAATTCTCTCCAGTTTTTAATATATATTTACAAATGTTTAGTGAAACTACAGTAAGGTTCTAAGATGAATGTGATTTTTTATTGTAATAAAGCTCTATCAGAAAAAAAATACCTTTGTATTGCTCATACAAAGGTATTTTTTTCTGATAGAGCTTTATTACAATAAAAAATCACATTCATCTTAGAACCTGTAGTTTCACTAAACATTTGTAAATATATATTAAAAACTGGAGAGAATTCAACCCTGTTCCGATTTTGAGAAGTTATGTTATATATATATATATATATATATATATATATATATATATATATATATATATATATATGAGAAAGGAAGGATGAAGGTAATCCGACGTGATGGGAAATGAAAAGGAAAAACCAAAAAGTATGTTTTTTTATATGTTCATATCATGCATATATAAAAAAAACATCCTTTTTGGTTTTTGCCTTTTCATTTCCTATATATATATAGGAAATAAAAAGGAAAACCCAAAAAGAAGGTCTTTCATATATATTTATATCATGCATATATAAAAAAACATCCTTTTTTGTCTTTTCCTTTTCATTTCCCATATATATATATATATATATATATATATATATATATATATATATATATATATATATATATATATATATTGTTTTGTAAAGTAATGTCGGAGTCATAGTAAATTCATGAAACAAAAGTCACAAACTAAAGAGTGCAAAGAGACGCGAGAAAAAATTTTTTTCTCTTTCATTGCTATGTTTAAGTGAAAAAAAACCCCAATGAAACTAAACTCTAAAACTCTATGAAGAAAAAAAAATTAATAGTAAAAATAACTATACGACTAAAATTATGACTCGAGGTAAATTTCAAAAGTCTACGTCGACGGGATACATTAAAATAGAATATGTAAGGATATATATATATATATATATATATATATATATATATATACACACTTTATGTGATATCTCCTTTATTTATTCACCGATTACCCTTATTTTACAGGACATGGCAGAATGAACGACCGTGAGTACACCAAGATCTCAGTGGGAGCTGGGACAAAGAATACACTGTGTTAAATTTTACTACAAGACAGGCTCGTTTAAGAAAACCCAGGACAGTTTCATGCATCAGTTCGAATGTGAAAAGGCTCCATCCAAAAGCAGACTTCAGAACTGGGTGGACCACTTCGAGAAGTATGGGACCGTTCAGAACATCAACGCTGCCAGTGAGAACCGTTCAAGCAACTCGGGACGTTCCAACGAGCGGACAGCCGAGCTGGTCGTAAGTGTGAGAGAGTCTCTCCAGGAGAGTCCGAAACGCTCTGTGCGTAAGTGAAGTCAGTCCCTCAGTATCTCCCGTGAGACTTGCAGGAGAGCGCTGGTGAACGATATCAGGGCTTACCCATACAGAATACAGACGCTGCAGACCCTTACAGCCTCAGACAAGAAGCAGAGGAGCGCTATGGCAGACAAGATGCTCGATAAGATCGAGGAGACACCAGGTTTCCTTAACCTCCTTTGGACCTCAGATGAAGCCCACTTCCATCTTGACGGAAAGGCGAACTCCAAGATGAATGTCTTCAGGGGGTCCTCCAGACCCAATGAAGTAGCCATCAAGCCCCTTCACTTTCCCAAGTGCACGGTGTGGGCTGCAATCTCGGTCAGAGGCCTCATCGGACGAATCTTCATCGAAGAATCTGGCGCAGCCGTGATAGTCACCAAAGAGCGGTATGTGGAGGTCCTCAAAACCTTCAAGAGTGAGCTCCAGACCCTCTACCCGTGCCCATGAGCAAGTTCTGGTTTCAGCAAGATGGAGCAAGTACTCACACCTCAAACCTGTCCCGAGATTGGTTGAAAGAGAACTTCGGAGGCCGAGTGATCAGTCTCAAGACTAATTTTGAGTGGCCACCCCATAGCCCGAACCTAAGCCCCCCCCCCGGTTTTTTTTGAGCTATCTTAAGGAAAGGGTGTACGCAGGGAAACCCAGAACCATCACGGAACTCAAGAAAGCCATCAGGGAGGAGATGAGAGTCATTCCCAATTCAGTCTGTAAGAACGTCATGGACAACTTCGTTCTGCGCCTCAAGAAATGCACGGAGCTAAATGGAGGCCATCTAGAACACATGCTGTAGAACGGAGAAAAATGTGATGTGATGTTTTGAATATAATAAACTAGCTATGACCAAAAATTCATTATATTCGGACGAAATACTAAGAAACGGGGCCTAATTAGAGTTGGGCCCTGTTTTGGGGGGTCACCACGTATATATATATATATATATATATATATATATATATATATATATATACATATAAATATATACATATATATATATGTATATATACATATATATGTATATATACATATGTATGTATATATATACATATATATACGTATATATAAATATATATATACATATATATATACATATATATACATATAAATATATACATATATATATGTATATATATACATATATATGTATATATACATATATATGTATATATATATATATCATTTATTTAGATACTGTATATTACATATTTCAGCAATGTACCGCGGTTTCATCCAAAAGGGCAGATTTAGACATCTTTATTTAATCTCTGTGCCCAGTGGAATCATCGGCAAGCTGAAACGATTGTAGTCACGGCCCGATGGGGAATGGCGTCAACAATGACCGAAAACGGTGTATCTCTGAGCGGGTCCCCGAAAAAATCCGGTGTGGGATAGTGATTAACTAAGACTTAAGAGAGTTCGATGTTAGTTCGTGTTTGAAAGGCCTTCATTTTATTCCCTAGCAAGTTTTATTTATTTATTTATTTATTTATTCATCTGTTCTTTTGTGGATTTGCAATATCATTATATTATTAATCCGATACATAAATTTATTCCCAAAAACGACAACAAAAAGCACCCTAATTTCACAAACCCAAACGGCAAACTTCATAGCCGCTCCTTTCGTATTTTTTCAGACTAGATAAAACAATAACATTACACATCCAAAAAAGAACAGATAAATAAATAAATAAAACTTGCTAACAGATAAATAAATAAATAAATTAATAAAACTTGCTAGGGAATAACATGAAGGCCTTTCAAACACGAACTAACATCGAACTCTCTTAGTTAATCACTATCCCACACCGGATGTTTTCGGGGACCCGCTCAGAGATACACAGTTTTCTGTCATTGTTTACGCCATTCCCTATCGGGCCGTGACTACAATCGTTTCAGCTTACCGATGATTTCACTGGGCACAGAGATTTACTAAAGATGTCTAAATCTGCTCTTTTGGATGAAACCGCGGTACATTGCTGAAATATGTAATATACAGTATCTAAATAAATTATATTAGCTCTCTTATATGACCGAGCACTTGATTTGATTTCTTTTCATATACAACCTAACACACTGTGTGCATATATATATATATATATATATATATATATATATATATATATATATATATATATATATATATATATATATATATATATATACCGTAACTTTATTTTATCATTCTAGACGAGAGTGGGATAGCCGCGTACAAAAATGTACAACATTGACGATCCATGAAACACCATAAGTTCATCCTAACATACAGTAAGTTCACATTTAACAATTCAAACTTTAAAAAAAAAGTCACAGGCACAGCCACGAGAACTTAAATGGCTCGGGGCTATTACATCATTTACATGCACACATTTGAAGAAAAATACATACATACTTATCACCTCAACCCACTACGTTTCTACAGGTACATAGATGACATCTTTCTCATTTGGTCACACGGCGATGAGTCACTGATAGTCCTCTACCAATTCCTTAACAATTGCCACAATAGCAATAAGGATACCACAGAACACTCCTTCGCTCACATCCCATTTGATACGTCCTGGTATATATCAGAAACAACTACATTACCACATCACTTTATACCAACCCCACGTATGGTTACGGTTACCTCAATTTCGACAGCTGTCGTCATATCAGCACAACTAATTATTATTTATAGCACATGTCTGCGCATTAAAAGGATCTTATCAGACCCAATCTAGTATGACATCCAGATAAGAATTTTAGCTTTCCGCTTTCATCTAAGAAACTACCCCAAATAATTAAACAGCTCATAGAAACGGCGTAGAAAAGACATGTAACACAAACAGAAAAAAATAGCTAGCGTGTAAAAACAAAACAAACAAAAAACAAAAAACAACATTATCACAAATAACAATTCTATTCGACTTCAACCACAATACAAAATTTTTTTACATTTGTTATGAAATCGCTCCAGATAAGGCATGAAACCATTTGATGTAAGGATCTAACAAGAAAGGCAGATGATTATCGCAAAGACAGGGGATGCTTATTGGCCTTCGTCTTGAAAAGACCAAGGCTATTGGTAGGAGGAAAACAGTCAGCAGGAAGAGAGATCCACAAGCCCGCAGTTCTAGGAAAAAAACTACTGGTATAGGAAGCTGTATTACAATGAGGTATTAAAACAGTGAATTAGTGAAGACCACTAGACCAACGAGTCAAACGAGCTGGAACAAAAGAGCGGGGAATAGATCGCATAAATCTGAACAACACATGCCACAATAGTTTCTCATGTAAAAGACTGAAACTAACAACACCATGTCTGTTAGAGAGAGGGTACAGAGAAGAGGAAAGGGTGGGGGCCACTCAAGTTACAGATACGTTCTTGCAGCTTATTAAGAACCCTGAAATGGTTCACCAGCCTAAATATGACAACAGTACTGAATACATTGGCTGATACTAGATTTGTAGAAGTAACGAATAGCCTCAGGTGTGAAAAAGTGTCTGGAGCGGTAGAGAGAACAAACTTCACAAGAAGCAGAAAAAGCAATGGATCTAATATATGAACTTTAAGAAAGTTTTGATGAGAAAGAAAGACCAAAAAGCTTCAGAGTCGATTTTTCCTCAAGAGCAGTAAAATCCCAGGTAGAAAAGAGGCACGCATACTCTTGAAAGACACGAGATGAATCTTACCAGGTTTAAATGAAACAAGATATTCTAACACCTAAAGCCTGACCCTACATTAAAAACACAATATATAAAAACACCAATTAGCGCAAGACGAATGACCTCTCAACCTACATTCCCTATTAACATCCCTCAAATAAAATCTGACCTCAAAGCAACAAAACATATAACAAACCAAGATGCAAAGTATGTCATACAAAATTAAACTTACCCCTCTCTCCTGCGATAGCCCCAATATGGTTCACCTAATATACTGCACCAGACGTGCAAAAGGGAACTACATCGGCGAAACATGCTCTGAGTTCCGCCTATGTTTAAACAATCACAAACAAACCAACATACCACACAACGGCAATCTATTATAATCTCTGAAATCACACGATAGATAACATCAAATCCATCCTTAGAGGCTGTAATTTAAAGACAACACAAACGCAAACACGAAAACAAACCCTTCGTGAGAATCGACACCCACATCTCAGAAGTAAATAATGATTAAGGATATTCATTCCATACTGACCAACAACATTTGTCCCAAGAGAGATGGTGTGTTTGCAGTGGAACAACAACTCATCTTTTTCTCAACAACTTTGCCAATTTTTCATATATTTACCTTTTTTCTTTATTCACTTTTCAAAATTTCCTTTGTTTATTTTAGATTTATATATTTATAATTATAAGTATTTATGTTAAACCGCTGTTATTTCTTACCATTCATCTCAGTAATTTATCAACCATTCTATTCTATTTTATTTAATTTGATTAAATTAAATAATTATGTTATTTTTGCCTTTTAAATAGTTTTCTCTGACAAAATATATTTCAAGTTGTACCTTTTTGATTTACAGTAAATATATTTCCAATCAGCAATAATATAGCCTTGCAAATACTATCCTCGACTTCACTAACGCCGCCTCCTCCCACAGCAAAGCACCCCGAGCTTTGAAATGTTTTACATTAAAAATCAAATTCCCCTTTTCTCTTCCTCCGTCTCTCCGCTCTCCCCTTCCATTTCACTAAATGAGACCGTGTTTGAAAATGCCTCTGAAATGTTTCCTTTGCACATAGATGTCAACATAGAAAACGAGGATTAACAGTGATCCGAAGAATGGTGTTCATGCGTGTACCCTGTGAGTACAAACCAGTCACATGTGCACGCCTCTTTGTTCCATTCGCTCTATTCCATTTCGCTGATGTTACAACCAGCAACACCCACCCCCCACACACACACACATCCTGTCCTGTCTCTATATTAAACAAGGTCGCAGTTGGTGACCGAAAATTTTGTTTAACAAAGCATTCTGTATTTCTATACTACGTTAACAAAAAAGAAATCAAACACATAAATATCTAAACACTTATATATATTTTTACATTGATTATATATATATATATATATATATATATATATATATATATAGAGAGAGAGAGAGAGAGTGAGAGAGAGGGAGAGATTAAGACAAAAATGTACAAATAACTCGTATTTGTATAATTTCAGCTTTATCTAGACGTTCTGCTCGTTAGTGAAGCAGTCTAAGACAACTCCGGCGTTTTGCTCGTTAGTGAAGCAGTCTAAGACAACTCCGGCGTTTAGTGGCCTCTATTCTAAAGCACAGGTCAGAATTCTGTATGAGTCTCATTTTTCACTTTGTGATATTTTTTGTTCATTCCCAGCTTCGCAAACTCAATAAGTCGCTTGTTTAGTGATATTACCAATTAATCAACCAAACTGGGTTATAATACGATATAATATATTATTTTTATTTTTAAGACCATTAGATTAAATATGATTTTGTTTTAATATATATATATATATATATATATATATATATATATATATATATATATATATATATATATATATATATATATATATATATATATATATTAGTAGTATGTTTGAGAATGCTTGGGGCAATGCAGAGTGCCCGGTAGTGTGTCAGCTGGAAGGAACAAAAATAATAAATCGAAGTGGGACTTACTATTTATCTTTTCTTAAAATCTTAAAACTATCCGGACAACACACAAACAACCAACACAACACTTGCTGTTATGTAAGATTCTAAGAACAATAAAATAGTAAGTCCGACTTCGATTTATTTTTGTTCCTTCCAGGTTACAACCAATCTGGCACTCTGCATTGCTTTCAGCCTTCTTAAACATACTACTACTATTCCCAGCAATGCTTCAAGAAAACTACCATTCTCTATTTATATATAATAAATATTTATTATTATTACCTACAAACATCGATGTTTCATGCTTATGTAATCTTCAGTGTAGGAAATGTTATTTCTTGCCGGTCGGAAGGCACGAACCCGGTTTAAAAATCACCACTGACTCGTAGTCCGGTATTCTATGTATTGTATATATTTATATATATATATTGATGTTTCACTGAGAATATACAGTTAAGTCCGAAACAATGACAATAGAAAGAAGCTCAATGAGCCGCGATCATAGGGTACAGAGCATTTATACGTATATTTAGAGAGTTTACTAAGATATTTTTTTCTAGAGAGGATTCATCAAAACAAAATAATATTTTATTTTATTATTAATTTATTTTGTAAAGTTATAGTAAATATACGAGTTAATCAATGTTAACTACTATATATATATATATATATATATATATATATATATATATATATATATAATATTTGTTTTGTTTATTATCTATGTACTTATACGTTTCGTCGTTTTTAATCGGGACTCATCAGCATAGAGCTATAACTATTCACAACGGGTCGCGTAATCGAAATCCCAGGCTACGAGTATTTTACAACTTAAGTCCCGACACCTAATATATATATATATATATATATATATATATATATATATATATATATATATATATATATATATATATATATATATATTAGTTAACATAATTAACTCATATATTTACTTTATTTTATTGATATATAAATATATATAAGTTAATTATTCTAATTATTTGTTTCTAGAGTTTACTATTGCATAATCCTTTAAATATGTGGCCATGACAATAATGTTTGAACATTTTCGACTCATTTATATTGAAGCACCAAGTGACCCTAGTTTTGGTTGACTGGGTTTCTAAAAGAATGTCAATATATACGCACATAGTAACGTACATACAAATAATAAAAACAATACCTGCTTTCCACAGAAGGAAGATTAGAAAGTCAATTTATGAGCCCCCCCCCCCCCCCCATGAACATTCTGGTTTGGCTGCAAAAATATCCTGGTGGGAACTCTTGGTATTGCTTCACGGATGTGGGCATTTTAGGCTACAAGCAATAAGTCCATCTTTCCGCCGAAAGGAGGAGACAAACGAAATAAAAATGCGCCACCTTTAAAATAGGGAGGTAATGCCTGAGAGAATGCCCCTCCCCTGAAACAGAACATGTTACACCTTGAAGAATTTATGCGCACATAAACGTTTTTATTTACACATCATGCCACACGACCATCAGAAGACGATTTTTGATGCATTCGTACAAGCCCAGCCCCGTTTTCTATTTAACAAATTTGTATGAAAATTTGTCAGTGGGAAAGCTGTGTTCAAAGTGGGTGCCGCGTTTACTCACAGTCGATCAAAAACAACAACGTATTGACGATTCGGATCGTTATTTACAACTGTTTCAACGCAACAAAAATAATTTTCTCGTCAATATATGACAATACATGAAACATGGATCCACCAGTTCAGTCCAGGGTGAAACCGGAAATCATCTGAGTGGACAGCGACAGGTGAAAATCGACCACAGCGAGCAAAGACGCGAACATCAGCAGGAAAGGTTTTGGCCGCTTATTTTGAGATGTGCAAGGTATTTTATTAATTGATTGATTACTTTGAGGAAGGAGGAACCAAAAACAGTAAATATTACATTATATAGCATTATTTCATTAAGTAAATCGCCTCAAAACGCTACAAATGAAGAAAAAAGTGTCCTTTAACCAAGTTGATCGTAACAATGGCGAAATTACATGAATTGCACTTCGCATTGCTTCCGCACTCACTCTATTCTCCAGTAATGGTTCCAATGACGGCTGGCTGTTTTTAGATCACAAAGGAATGCCCCAGGGTAAGAGAGTTGGCTCCAATAGGCGTATTTTTTGTATCACCCTAGGAGGAGACTATGTTAATCAATAAAGTCGAATCTTGCTTAAAAGTGTTTGTTTTATTAGTTAGGCCTGGGAATTATTGAGTGATTAGTTAAGTTCTATTTTCATTCATTTTTTTCTGTAGAAGTATTAAAATATACATTGGTGTATTTGGGGTTCTTGTCCTCATTGAAGATTCCAAAGATGTTCCAGTATTATAAAGTAAAATTGAGACTGGGCAATAAACCTATACTCCTTTAACATAGTTTCTGCGTAAATTCATATTTTTAGCGACGGGTAATGAACCTATTTCCCCTCTGTAAGAATGTTTTCTTTTACTTTTGTTCACACTAAACAAGGCATATTACCACTGAGACGTAAGAGGTTACTGTGCTTAGAGGCCAGATTCATATTTTCTGCATGTCAAGAATAGAGCGTAATGTCATCATCATCATCTAGCTTAACATATATGTGGGTATGTAAATACTCCAGGGAGCTTTCCATTGTCTTGTATAGCTCTTGGTCACTCTTTACCCCGAAACTTAAAATGCCAGGCTGGTGTCTTACCTCTTGGGGAAAAGGCCACATTTAGCCTTTGCCGGAGAGTGATTGTGTTACGGTAAAACACCAGTTTGTGGTTTACCACGTAACCAGTTTAGAGGTAGACTACTTTGTCAGCCAGCCTAGTAACCCCTTCCCTCCCTATTGGGCTCTTGAAGGGCTTAATATTTTATCCAGCCTGTTTGGAGTCAAGGAGTTGAATGCTACTTATGAGGTATGTTTTAGGATTGGTTTGTCTTGAAGTGAGTTTACCTTTCTCTCCCTTTTTATTATTATTATTCCTTCTACAAATCCACACAAAAAACACCTTACTATTTCCTGTACTAACCATCAGAGGTCAAAGGTCAAACTTCTCTGATGTTCAATCTTTTCACTTGAGCAAATATCCTCACATCCTTGCTCTTTGTAAGACAAATCTGGATGCTTCGATTGATAGCAACGACCTACATGTGGATGGTTATTTGCCTCTTGTCTGCTTAGACGGTTCCACGCCTTCGCAAGGATCTCCCCACTGCACGTGTCTCCAGCCTTGAATCTCATGGGTGTCTTTTTATCCGTCTGAGATTGTATTTGCTGTACTCCACTTCCTATTTGTTATTTTTGTACCGTTCCCCCGTCTGCTCGGTTGTTGATGCTATATTCAGTAGGATTGATAATGAATTGCAAATTTATTCGTCAAGCTCCATCTTTGTTTTTGATGACTTCAATGTTCATTATTCTGACTGGCTCCCTCACTCTAACCGCACAGATCTAGCTGGTAAAATCTGTCTTAACTTTTCTCTGTCTCATGACTTGTCCCAAATTGTCACATTCCTTACACGTTTTCCTGATAATGATATTCATCAACCATCCTTACTTGATTTTTTTCTCACTTCTGTTCCTGACTCATGTTCTATTTCTTCTTCTCCATTGGGTTCTTCTGATCATGCTGTTATTGATGTTGACGTTGATGATGCCGAGAGATGCCGAGGCGTATGGTGACAGGGATTCCGAACGATTAGCCAATCAGCTGTCAATAACCGGACGACAATTTTTCTAATCAGTATTGAAATTGATTAAAGCCAGAAGCAATTGATCAAAGCCAGTGCATGTTTATTTCCTGTTAAATAAAAAAAAAAAAAGAAAAACAAGTGAATTACGAAGAGCTGTGTCGCAGAGTGTAATCTCACGAAGGAGTGATTTCTTTCTGCCATAAAAAAAGTTACTGGCAAAAAGAAAAAAAATGTCCGAAATGCTGTTGGCAAAAAGAACAAAAATGTCCGAAATGTTATTATATGTGCCGCTTGATAGAAAGAAAAGCTATTATTAATATTTATTAACAGTTGTTTAGCATTGTTTTGTTTAAAAAAATATATGTATTCATTAACAGTAATTTCGCTATGTTTTGTTCGTTTTTTCTTTTCTTTTGCAATCTTTCTTCAAAATAAAACGAAAACAAATACAACGCAGCAACGTATCGAAGTCATCGGCTGCCAGCATCCAGCTCGTCATCTCTCGGGTGTTTACGTAGCATGCCCGAACGCTGCCGACGCGAAGTTCACAGAAACTGGTTCAGGATCAATAGCAGTATCCCTTTTTTTTAATTAAAAAGAAATGTGCAAAGTGTGCGCGAATGGTTGTTTTTATAGTTCAACTGGAAGTAATAGAAACCGGTGTCAACCCAAATGTGTTCTTTTTTGGTCCCCCGATTTTATAAATCGGGGGACTTATGTTTTCAGGCATGTCCGTCCGTCCGTCCGTCCGTCCGGATTTTTCTCCGTAACCATCCATTGAATTTCTCTGAAATTTTGCATGAAATTGTAACTTTGGTCAGGTTAGAAGGTGATATTCTCCGATTTTTGAAAAAAAATCTGGTTAGCCCCCTCCCCCTCCAAGGGGTCAAAAGGCCCCGAAATGGCAAAAAATGACTTTTTTGCCCCATAACTTTTCATCTATCCATTCAATTTCTCTGAAACTTGGCCAAAATGTGGAAGCAATTGTTATTAATAGAAAATTACTATCGATGACCTTGGAAAAAATCTGGTTCGCGCTCCGAGGTGGTAAAAAGCCCCCAAAATGGCAAAAAATGACTTATTTCTCCCATAACGTTTGATTCATCCATTCAATTTTTCTGAACCTTAGCCAAAATATAGAGGCAATTGTTCTAGATATAAAATGACCATCCTTGACCCCAGAAAAATTCTGGTTCGCGCCCCCAGGGGGTAAAAAGCCCCCAAAATGGCAAAACATGACTTATTTCTCCCATAACGTTTGATCTATCCATTCAATTTTTCTGAACCTTAGCCAAAATATAGAGGCAATTGTTCTAGATATAAAATGACCATCCTTGACCCCAGAAAAATTCTGGTTCGCGCCCCCAGGGGGTCAAAGATGTCCCAAATTGCCCAAATTGATTGCATTTTACACTCGCCACATCAAGTCATATACAGAGGGGGACCACGCACACGCGGCTTGTTTATATTTGCTTATTCTGGGGTGCCTGAAGTCTAACTGACTCTGCTTTTCTATAAAGGGGTGGACGTGACACAAAGTCGAGCTTAATGTGGGGTATGGTCATTATTAAACGCAGCGAGGAACAAATGATAATCCATCAGCCCGAAGAGGACGAAGTGTGTCATACTACAATTTGTTCATTGCCACAATAGCCGACAGACGGTAAAAAAAACAAAACATTTAAGTCTATATTAGATGATGAGTGCGTCTGCTTTCACGCATTCGCCAAGTTGTCTGACCCGTTTTTTTTAATCTGTTTTTTTTTTATTGTATTATTCAGACTTGTAACGTCAGTACCTTAGTTTTAAATGTCAGATTCGTATGTACAAGAGGAAGTACACACCCAACGCGTCCACAATAAGATTAATAACATCTTAAGCATGAGACATTTAGTTTCGTCTCTAGCGTCACACTTTACAAGAGGCGGATGCAAGTGGCGTAATGAAATACGCATTATCTCCCCACGGGGACCGGTTCGATATGAGGTTGGTTTACCGATAAATGATCTGCGCAATTATAAATAGACAGGACAGCTAAAAAAAAAAACGACGTAAGCGCCCACTTCTCCGTTGACACACCATCGATTAGACGTTCCATGGGAATATGATATTAACTTTGACATTTTGCCTACAGTGAAATCGGGAAGGTAATGTTTATGGAGAACAGTGGCCAGGATATGCTTATTTTCAACTGACATTAATAAGAGGAGTATCGTCAGAATTGAAATACAAGTTAAATAATAAGAATGAATATAAGTACAACTTATGTTTTTTTAATGGAAATCGCTCCAGACAAGGTATGAAGCCACTTGATGTAAGGAGCTAACAAAAACGAAATATGATTATCACAAAGACAGAAGATGCCTATTTGCCTTAGTCTTGAAAAGACCAAAGTTATAGATAGAAAGAAAACAGTAAGCAGGAAGAGAGTTCCACAAGCCTGCAGTTCTGGGAAAGAAGCTACTGGAATAGGAAACTGTTTTATCAAGAAGAATCAAAACAGCGAATTGATGGAGACCACTAGACTAACAAGTTTAACGATCTGGAACAAAAGAAGCAAGGAATAGATCAAATAATTCTGAAGAACACATGCCATGATAGTATTTATAGAAAAGACTGAGACTAGCAGCATCATGAAAAAGAAGATGCAGAGAAGAAGGAAGGTTGGGGCCAATCCAATTACAGATACGTTTCTGCATATTGCTGTGTATGTTTTATAATATGTAATGCCATATGTCACCTCCTTGTTGAAGATTATCTCCCTTTAATAAGTACTCTCTAGTGTATAGATAACTATAAATAGTTTTAGATGTTCATATTGATGTCAGTGTAAGCTTGATAAAAATACAATCTCTATTTATTTGCTTCCCAACGAGGGCAGAGTTAGACACAAGGGGTACTCTGGGTTGGGATACAAATAAAAATTTCCCCAGGCTAAATATTTTTTCACTAACCGATGACTAAACAGATGTAGTCTGATAACAGAACAGGTACTACACTTTTATCCAAGTAAAAAAATGCACTAATATTGAGAATAAGTATATTATTTAGTCTTTTAATTACTTACAAGTGCATGAAAGTCATAGATTAACATTTTCAGTGAGAGGAGAGGATGGAACGTCAAATACTTCAAATCAAGGAAACAATATTTTACTCTGTGACAACTGTGTCAAAAAGCAGTTTACATGACTGAAGTTATGGGCTTGGAAAAGTATCTTTTTGTTGAATTAAGCCTCACAAGATAGTCTTAAATGGATCGAAAGTTGCTAAAACTTTTAAGACCTGCACAAATTTGCATAAATTCATAATTGTTTTCAGTGGCTGTTTTGGGGTTCAATACTTCCCCAAGAACCCGATCCTGAAAATAATTCAAGAGGATGGACCCGCAAATACTTAAAATAAGTGAAAACTATGTTCTATGGTGAACATTTTCAAAATACAGCTTAGATAATTGAAGTTATTGGATTAAAATCCTTATTAGTCCGTAAAAGGACCAACAGTTTCTTCAATTTTGAGAATTAGAATAATTTTGAGAATCAAAATAATTGTTTAAATATGGTAAGAATGAGAGGTTAAACATTTTCGCTGAGAAATTCATCCTCTCTCAGAAAGCTCTAAGTATATCTCAAGGTGGAACGCCCAAATACTTTTTTTTACTCGATGTTAGGAGCTAAAAAATACTACTTCAAGATCAAAAACTAGCCAACAATAAGTGTTAGATAGATAGATTCCGACCCAGAAAACAGCAATTCTCCACCATTTGCCAGAAAGATCGCTCATGGAATGTGAGGACTAAATGACAAAATAAGGGAAGCGAGAGTTACGAGGTTGCCGAAAGTAAACCCATGGTCCACTTTCTACTCTCCTTGAAATCAATAAAAACGTGCCGCTTTAATGAAAACTTACATGCTATAAGTCATAGGCTTAGAAAGATGTTATTTTTGGTGAAGTTTGGCCCGCATTAAAAAAAGTCTAAAAACGAATAAAGAGAACCATCGTTTCCTATCAATGGAGAACGAAATAACTGTATATCAGTGAGATCTGCGAGATTATGTAATAACGTAGTATACCACCAAGAGATCCCATTAAACATCCCATCTGCTTAATAACTCAGCAGAACCGGGTGAAATGTTTAGAAAAGGGAAAGTGGGAAGAAAGTACATATCTGATACCCTGATAAAACAACAGTGTTGCGGGGTCAGGAATGAATCCACAATACTCAGTTCCCCCAAGCTTCAATCCCTCCATTGTTCCACACAACAGTTCCACGCGTCCCCTAGTAATGGGACATCTAATTGCGTAGAATGTTGCTTTCGTGGTAAGGTTGCGCAAACGTAGAAAAATACATGTCTTAAACACGCAGATAACTATATATGTTACGTATCAGGAGAGATCTAATGTTTCACAAATCACAACCGAATAAAATACGCGGACTATCAAAACTATATCTCGTGTCTCCAACGTTCAACCACAGCAATCCTTCGTGACTGAGTCAGTTATTCCATGATCGTCTTCAAGGCCGAATTCTTGCTGGAATTAAAGTTGGATACCACAACACAAAGAAAAGAACAGTTCGAAGAGAATACCTTTTATTGGGCTGAAGACATTGCCTCTTTTTTCAGAGGGGTTGCATTCCGGCTATGGACCATTGAGGCTATTGGCTCCCTAATTTATTGTCGATGTTAAGACATTCTCTACCTGTGGTGTTCGCCTCAAAAACTTCTAACCGACTTCTAGTCCTCTCAGTCCCTTTCTCTTTGAACCATGTTACGTCACGTCCGCTTCTGGCTACTAGGTTTAGGTAACATTTGAGTGCATACTCGCTGACCCTATGACCCCGATATTCTGTGTGTGTGTGTGTTAACGCCGCCCTGGGAACTCAAATCCTCAGATATAGATTAGCAATGTACCCATTACTATTTAACATATAGATATATTTATAAATACAAATGCATACACATCTATGTGCATAAATGCATATAGATGTTCGCATGCAAACACACAAACGCGTATGTATACGTATACACAGATGTGCACACGTCATAAGGATACACAAACACACACGATCATGTGTCTTTATAATAAACTAATGTGATTTTTCCGCTATTTTATTGACGACTATAGGTTTCTTTTCTAGAAGCTGCATTTGCGAATCTACTTCGGCAGCGATGTAGGCCAATTCTTGATGCGTGTTTTTTGAAAATATGCGTTCATTTCATACGTTTCCAATACTTTCATCTGGCTTGACAGCTACTCCTAAAATGCTTAGCCATACGAGAAATCAGAGGAATGTTCACTCTCACGTTCGGATTCACTACCACCCACGTCACCGCGAAGTCTTCTCCATAGCACACATATATTTCATAGAACCGTTATTATTTAATTTTTTTCGATCTTATTATCTGTTAGCCCCATCTAAATTTCCGTCTAAATACGGAACACTTCTTTTGTGTAGACTTTCTTTTTAGGAACAGTTTTAATTTGCTATTGCAAAGAATTTCTCTTATATTCTCGATTGACGCAATAACCGATTAGTAGATTATCAAATTTGCTCATTGTTCGCTGAGAGTAGCTTCTATGTATTCTTTTCTTTTACTCTTTATTTACTTTTAATACAAAAACACAAAAAATATTCCCTGGTGACGCCGACTACATTAAGCTCCTTATTGAACTCTCTCTTGCCCTCTTACTGATTCCCAGATGGTTACAAATGTCTAGGTGAAGCGTACGGTTCCATTTTAAAGCATAGATTTTTTAATTCCCAGAATAGCAGAATAACATTTTTCGAACAGTACAATTGCTCACGACTGTTCAAAACTTTTTCAAACCCAAAAATTTATAATTTATTTTATTAATTTTTATTTTAAACATTTTAATAAATAATTTTCGCATAATATATATAATGTACCAAACTTCTTACACTTAACTACTTTTTTACTTTTTCTAGCTTCATAAAATAGCGATTCTCTAACAGGTAAAAACATCGCAACAGATAGCCTTTTACATTCTCGAATGACGGAATACATTCTCAAATTTCTTTAATCACCTGCTACTGCGCATCCCATATTCGACGTCACTCACATCTGCTAAAATAATATGAGGCGATCACCTCAGGCATTACCATCTCTTTTAAGAAGAGTATAAGATTATTGGCTCTCGCCTGATGTCTTCTACTCCGTAAGGGATTTCCGACGAGATCGACAAAGACATTTTCAGGCGAATTGATATTTATTCGTTCTGTTAAACCTACTGCGCGCGCACGCAGACTTTCTGTATTTTTCTATTGTCACTGTGACTTAGTGTTAATGTAAGGATATTAAGAAACACACCGCTTTTGTGTTATTTAGAATTCATCACAGATGCTAAAGTAACAGAAAGCCCTCATCCCACAAAATTACCACTTACTTACGAAAGGGAGAATGGGTGTATTGCTTGTCGCCTAGATCGCTCTCATTCGTGAGGGAATGTTGACGAGACTGGCCAAGATATGTTTGGGCGAAATTAACTTGAAACGGTCCTTTAAACAATAACATGAATTTTTACGGTTCCGTTACGCTAACTGCTCACTCACAGTTTCCGTCTTTTTAGTTAGTTTTTCTTCATATTTTTTCTCGGATTTTTCTGATGAGATTTTTCATTCATATTAAATATTACCTTCCTTACAGTGTTCGTGTAGGGACACAATGACTTGATAACTCACCTCGCCAAAAATATCCCTATTATCTATATCGACTATTCTCTCTTTCTCTCTCTCTCTCTCTCTCTCTCTCTCTCTCTATATATATATATATATATATATATATATATATATATATATATATATATATATATATATATATATATATATATATATAGGTAGATAAAAGGATAAAACAATCCGACGGGATGAAATTAAAAATGAAACAGTATAACCCATAAGCTCAACGTTTCGCCCGATGTGATGTGGGCTTTTTCAAGAGCGGATGAAAAGTATGCTAAAAATGATAAAAGACGGGAAGGTCATATACTTGGGGAATATATATATATATAGTGGTAGGGTTTGAATGGAGGGAAATATATGCAAATATGTAAAGTGTCAGAAATAAGTGTGCAAAATGTCAGCATATAATTATATATATATATATATATATATATATATATATATATATATATATATATATATATATATAATTTTTTTTAATGCATATATGTATGCATAAATAAACCTGCAATTTCAAATGTACATAGTAATATAACAAAGAAAGAAGAAACTAAAGAGAAGATAGGGCAAAAGAAAAAAGAAGAAAGAAGAAAAAAGAAAAAAAAATAATTATCAGGGAATCATCCAGTGTCTAGACGTATCTTATTTTCGTTTAAGATTGGTTTAGAGAGGTTGGGGGAGATACAGTAGAAACCCATTTATTTATTAATAGGATGTCTAAGAAAGGTAAGGAGCTTTCGGATTCTTTTTCAAATGTAAATTTGATTGTGGGTTCTACTTTGTTTAATTTGTTAGTAATATGTTCTATTTTAGTAGTTTTAGGGAGGAAAATTAGAATGGAGAAACGCAACGTAACCCTGATAAGCGTATTTATAAGCATAAAAGAGCAATTAAAACAAACAACATGCTTTACGCCTTATGTGCTCATACTATGGAGTATGGGCACAGCTTTGACTTTAACAAATCTACTCTGATCAGGATAGTACATAAAAAGTCGATACGTCATATAATAGAATCTGCAGTAATAGCCCTCTCTACAAACAAAATCAGACAAAGAATGGGTTTCTGCTGTATCTCCCCCAACCTCTCTAAAACAATCTTAAACGAAAATAAGATACGTCTAGACACTGGATGGTTCCCTGAATATTATTTTGTTTTTTGTTAATCCAACATGGCGAATGCTGTCCTCGGTTTTTCTTAAGTAACAAAATACAACATACATACATACAGGTAAATTAATATGATTAGCGCAACCAAATACCATGGAAAGGTAGAAATGGTCACCAAAGGAACTTAGACTAGTAATCCAGTGCTATTGCAAAAGCAACCCACATACAGCGAGGCTTCTTTAAACATATAGAACATAATACAACGTTATGCTATTTGTATATATATATATATATATATATATATATATATATATATATATATATGTATATATATGTATGTATATATATATGTATGTATATATATGTATATATGTATGTATATATATATATGTATGCATATAAATATATATGTATATTTTAGGCAAACATTATTAAATAACACGGAGTGGTTTTGTTTGATGCGACTTTTAAAAAATTTTTTATTTAATAATGTTTGCCTAAATGAAAATATGCTGCCTAAATACACACAATATATAAGTGTGTATATATATGTATGTATATACATATATATACATGTATATATATGTATGTATGTATATATATATGTATATATATATATATATAACATATTTGTTATTGTTTATTATCTATGTATTATACGTTTCGTCCCTTTTTTTAATCGAGACTCATCAGCATAGAGATATGACTATTCACTACCGGTCGTACGATTCGAAGTATCAACTCAAATCCAACGTCGTTAACCGCGCGGTCAATATTTGAATAGCCGATAAACAATGATAATTTAACACATTTAAAAGCGGCACGATGTCCAGGCATTCTACTTCTATTAAAGAAGGAATGATGCATATAAAGCAAGTGACGCCATGCTATGTTTGTACTACCATTTAGAGTGCTCTACTTATTTTAGGAGGCGCGACAAATATAAAATATTTGTTATTGTTTATTATCTATGTACGTATACGTTTCGTCCCTT
>OY744532.1:27423856-27441356 GCA_963556195.1 Sepiola atlantica | reverse complement strand
TTGAAAACGTTCGTGCAATCTGTGAAATTTATGAAACATGTATTAATTTTGTTGACTTTAGTACAAAAAGACCATCTGAAAAATTGAAAAAATAAAAAAGGACGAATTCTGTTATTTTTTACAATGTTTGCATAAAAATAAAAAAAAGCGCCAAATCAGCGTTTTCGACCCCTCAGGATTAATACCACCAATATGAGGAGGAAGAAAAGATGAAAAAAACCCACTATAAGACAGTCTCGCTTGAGAAAGTTGTATTTACAACGAAAATTCGCGAAAAAAAAATTAAATAAATGAATTTTTCATTTAAAATTACACGATTGTTTGATTTTCAAAATATTTCACTTTAATATATATATATATATATACATTAATCTCACTAATATCTATCATTCTTGATGAATGGCTTACTATTATGTAATTTTTCTAATCATAATTATTAAAATTACATTTTTTTCAAAATTCCTTTTAACAAAGTTTCTAAATTTATAGAAATGGTTCTTACTATTTTAATAGTTTTACTCTATATATATTCTTTCTTTATTTCTATTTTATAACTATGGAATTAAAAGTACCATGGGAAAAAAAATTTGCTACTGCAGAAAATAAGAAAGAGATCAGATATTTACATAATTATCATCATCATCATATATATATATATATATATATATATATATACTTTTAACCCTTGTCTCTCTTCTTCCTCCATCTCCTCCTCTCCTGCTTCCACTTCCTCCCCTGTTTCGTCCCTCGACGTTAACTGCTCCAATTACTACTAATCCTTGCAGACTTTTGACGTTCCCAGTCCGAATTCTATCAGCAGGCGATATCTTAGCACTGATTTTTACTCTCTCTCTCTTTTTCTTCTTTAATAGTTCTCGACAGCAAAATGTCGATTTATCCTTTCTCACGTTTACTCTTTTTACTCTTGCTTTCTCTTCTTCTTTTCTTCTTCTTCAACTGACGTTATAAAGACACTGGTTGATCGGTCTCTCTTTATTCTTCTTCCTCTTCTTCCTCTTCTTTTTCTTTCTCTTTTCATAACATTCCTCGCATTCCTTTTTTCTCCCCCCTTTTGTTGTTCTCTGCACGTGACATTTTCTTCCAATCGCATTCTCTGTATAAATTTGAAAACTTTTCCGTTTTGAAATAAAGTTTATTATCCGATAGAAAATGGCCGTATCTACGACCGAAATATCTCGGTGGAACTTTACAACATGAGTTTTTGAGTTTATTTTTGTTAGTTGTTGAATTGCTTATTCTTTATTCCATTTTTATTTCTACACACACACACATATATATATATATATATATATATATATATATATATATATATATATATATATATATATATATATATATGATAATAACATTTGTCAAAAGTTCTTGTAAGCATCCTTATGAAATTTAGAAAATTGAAAACAGATAAACAAATGCATTGGGAGACCACGTTTTCAGATGCAATATTTTTATTAAAAACATATTTTGATTCTTTTATCTTTACTTTGTTTCTCATTAATTTCGAATGATGACACATTCTTCGTCAGAGGAAAGTGAATCTGAATACATTTAAAGGCAATATTTTTATTTTCCATGGCCGGGGCAATGGACAGACTACCTTGCAGGGTGGTGAACTTTGCCACAGAGTAAACCTATACTCCGTAAGCAAGCGCTGTAACTATCAGGCCACGGGATATTACCCCATTCAAGAAGCAAATTTGTCTTCTATTTATGCAAAAAGCGGCATATTGTGTGTATTGAGGCATAATTTTCTCATTTATGCAAATATTGTTAAAAATAACAACAACAACAACCTAAAATTAATAACATCACAATATGAAACCAGTGGTAACATTTTAAAATGCTTAAGGAGTGTGAAGATTAAAGATGGAAGATCGAATTCCATCATTTGGCCATCGGGGCAAGAGGAAATGTAAAGCGAACGGTTGTAAACCTATTTCGAAATCGCTTTTATTGTAACAACTCAGAATTGAGAAAATTGATTAAAGATCTTCAAGAAACAGCAAAGAAACATCTTATTGGATATGGCTGAAAAGGGATGATACGAACTGGAAGAAGAGGTGACTTTGGGACGGCAAAAAAGGGTAATGAAGGAGATAGTGATGACGCCATATACAGGGTAGTTTATGACGTCACATTGCAATTAAAATCAGTCGTTGATGATGATGGCTTAAAGGTATATCTGGCTTAATGTCATTTATGGACAGATGACACGAGTGCTACATAGCCACTTCCTGACAGATGGGGCCCCGCCACTCCAGAAAAGCTGTCGAGGTATAGGGGCCGAAACTGCAAAGTGGTTCCTCCTGATGATGGTGTCGTTCTGGATCCAGTAGCAGAATTGTAAGCTATGAAGCACAACAAGACCGTGTCATTCACATCCTAAATTATTTTATTTCTTTATCATAGGGATCTTCTCATGTATCCCACATTCCCTATAAAGTTGAAATCTATAAAATTCCTTGTTCTCCTCCGGTATTTATATAGGTGAATTAAATTCAAACACCTATCAAAATCCTTTATAGTTTTCAATATATCTAATTATGGTACGGGCTCCCTTTAGGCATAACATTATATTTTAAAGCTATTCCGTTACCTTTAGGTATCTCCGGACTTCTTGTAGACACTTTCACTCTACCTTTTATACATTATCTTGTAAACACTTACACTCTACCTTTTATACATTATCTTGTAGACACTTACACTCTACCTTATATATATTATCTTGTAGACTCTTCCACTCTACCTTTTATACATTATCTTGTAGACACTTAAACTCTACCTTTTATACATTATCTTGTAGACACTATCACTCTACCTTTTATACATTATCTTGTAGACACTTAAACTCTACCTTTTATATATTATCTTGTAGACACTTAAACTCTACCTTTTATACATTATCTTGTAAACACTTACACTCTACCTTTTATACATTATCTTGTAGACACATACACTCTACCTTTTATACATTATCTTGTGGACACTTACACTCTACCTTTTATATATTATCATGTAGACACTTACACTCTACCTTTTATATATTATCTTGTAGACACTTACACTCTACCTTTTATATATTATCTTGTAGACACTTACACTCTACCTTATATATATTATCTTGTAGACACTTACACTCTACCTTATATATATTATCTTGTAGACTCTTCCACTCTACCTTTTATACATTATCTTGTGGACACTTACACTCTACCTTTTATATATTATCTTGTAGACACTTACACTCTACCTTATATATATTATCTTGTAGACTCTTCCACTCTACCTTTTATACATTATCTTGTGGACACTTACACTCTACCTTTTATATATTATCTTGCAGACACTTACACTCTACCTTATATATATTATCTTGTAGACTCTTCCACTCTACCTTATATATATTATCTTGTGGACACTTACACTCTACCTTTTATATATTATCTTGTAGACACTTACACTCTACCTTATATATATTATCTTGTAGACTCTTCCACTCTACCTTATATATATTATCTTGTGGACACTTACACTCTACCTTTTATATATTATCTTGTAGACACTTACACTCTACCTTATATATATTATCTTGTAGACTCTTCCACTCTACCTTTTATACATTATCTTGTGGACACTTACACTCTACCTTATATATATTATCTTGTAGACTCTTCCACTCTACCTTATATATATTATCTTGTGGACACTTACACTCTACCTTTTATATATTATCTTGTAGACACTTACACTCTACCTTATATATATTATCTTGTAGACTCTTCCACTCTACCTTATATATATTATCTTGTGGACACTTACACTCTACCTTTTATATATTATCTTGTAGACACTTACACTCTACCTTATATATATTATCTTGTAGACTCTTCCACTCTACCTTTTATACATTATCTTGTGGACACTTACACTCTACCTTTTATATATTATCTTGTAGACACTTACACTCTACCTTATATATATTATCTTGTAGACTCTTCCACTCTACCTTTTATACATTATCTTGTGGACACTTACACTCTACCTTTTATATATTATCTTGCAGACACTTACACTCTACCTTATATATATTATCTTGTAGACTCTTCCACTCTACCTTATATATATTATCTTGTGGACACTTACACTCTACCTTTTATATATTATCTTGTAGACACTTACACTCTACCTTATATATATTATCTTGTAGACTCTTCCACTCTACCTTTTATACATTATCTTGTGGACACTTACACTCTACCTTTTATATATTATCTTGCAGACACTTACACTCTACCTTATATATATTATCTTGTAGACTCTTCCACTCTACCTTATATATATTATCTTGTGGACACTTACACTCTACCTTTTATATATTATCTTGTAGACACTTACACTCTACCTTATATATATTATCTTGTAGACTCTTCCACTCTACCTTATATATATTATCTTGTGGACACTTACACTCTACCTTTTATATATTATCTTGTAGACACTTACACTCTACCTTATATATATTATCTTGTAGACTCTTCCACTCTACCTTTTATATATTATCTTGTGGACATTTACACTCTACCTTTTATACATTATCTTGTAAACACTTACACTCTACCTTTTATATATTATCTTGTAGACTCTTCCACTCTACCTTTTATATATTATCTTGTAGACACATACACTCTACCTTATATATATTATCTTGTAGACACTTACACTCTACCTTATATATATTATCTTGTAGACACTTCCACTCTACCTTTTAGACATTATCTTGTGGACACTTACACTCTACCTTTGATATATTATCTTGTAGACACTTACACTCTACCTTTTATATATTATCTTGTAGACACTTACACTCTACCTTTTATACATTATCTTGTAAACACTTAAACTCTACCTTATATGTATTATCTTGTAGACACTTACTCTTTACCTTATATGTATTATCTTGTAAACACTTACACTCTATCTTATATATATTATCTTGTAGACACTTACACTCTACCTTTTATACATTATCTTGTAGACACTTACACTCTACCTTTTATACATTATCTTGTAAACACTTACACTCTACCTTATATGTATTATCTTGTAGACACTTACCCTTTACCTTTTATATATTATCTTGTAGACACTTACACTCTACGTGTTATATAAATTAAATTTAACTTATTTTATTCATTTCTTTATTCTCCTTACTCCTTTATCAATTTTTTTTCCTATTCATTAATTTTTAACCAACGTTTTCATTTAATTGTTCCCATTGAAAAGAAGCCCCTGAATCAGCTCCAGCAAATAGTGGCAGAGAAACTGAAAACGGACAATCCTTTCATGAACGAGATGAAAACATAGTTTAGCCATGTATATCTTGCAGAAGCCACAGAGTTGGACCCACAAGGCAAGACCCCCCGCGGCAATGAGAGCTGGCGCAAGAACAAAACCCTGGGCTCCCTGCTGTGCAGCACTACAGACGTCACAGCCCGCTGTATACATGGCAATGTAGCGTTTCATTCATTACATAAACTCTGAAGCCAACGAAACAAGATCCCGTTGAAGACTAGACTCCGTCTCTATAACGCGTACTGCGTGTCCATCATGCTCGACAATAGCAACAACTCGGCAATAACAAAAGCCATGCTTGACAAGCTGGATGCGTTCCACTGCAGACACCTCCGTCCCATCACAGGTCACTGCTGGCCGAAAAAACTTATCACAACAAAGCACTATACGAGCTGTGCAACGAAAAACCCCTCTCCACAAAGGTCGCTGAACAAAGATGGTCTATGTTAGGCCATGTCCTACGAATGGACCCTGACACTTCCGCACAGAGGGTACTAGACTTTGCCGTTACTGGCTCGCAAGCCTACCAACCGCGACTAGGACGGCACTGCACAAATCTGCTGGGCACACTACGTGCTGACCTCAAGCAGGCAGGACTACAACCACTACGTACAGCGAAACAACTTCATTGCCTACGACAACTTGCGCAAGACAAGTTCAGATGGCCTGGGACTAGCATGGAGGACTGATTGCTTTTGATTTTTTGGAACAATGTGCAAATTATATTGATCGCAACTAACACACACACACACACACACGGATTATTATATATATATATATATATATATATATATATATATATATATATATATATGATAATTTTATTTACACAGACATGTACAAAATCTGCGACAGTGGCATGTCGATGTTATCGATCATCGGATTCTAACTCTGCCTGATGAGATCTCAGTTTATAGTAACTGTTGATCGATAACATCGACATGCCAGTGTCGCAGATTTTGTACATGTCTGTGTAAATAAAATTATCATATATAAAGCTCTATTTTGATATTGAGCACTTTTTATAAACCCGGTTAAAATTCTCTGGATTACCACCCTGTGGATATTTTTCACCTGGATTATTACCATTATATATATATATATATATATATATATATATATATATATATATATATATATATATATATATATATATATATAATAATCCAGGTAAAACATCCACAGGATAGTAATTGAAAGAATTTCAACCGGGTTTATAAAAAGTGTTCAATATCTAATAGAGCTTATATATATATATATATATATATATATATATATATATATATATATATATAGCATGTATGTATGTATATATATATATATATCTGAGCAGCATTTTTCTGGAAGACATATTTCATTAACTATTACAAATTACTTGTGTCTGCATATCTTTTCGTTGGTCATTTCTAAATTCCTAATTAATTTTGGGATTTGGGTCTGAAACTGGCAGATGTATTTGTCGTACTCGTTGTCTATTCTATTACTTTCTCCAGTTTCAGTCTGAAACTAGAACATTAATCAGGAATATTGAAAGGATCAAAGAAAAGATATGCAGACACAACTATCCGTAATATTTAATGAAACATGTCTTCAAGAAGAAACGCTACTCAGACACACACACACACACACACACACACACACATACATATATATATATATATATATATATATATATATATATATATATATATATATATATATATATATATAGCCGACCTGATGAGCTGTGATACAGCGAAACAGTCTGTATGTGGATGACTATATGAAGCTCCTTATCTGGGTAGAGCTTATTTGTAAGGATATCGCCAACTGCCATAGCTTTAAGGCATAGCTCATTGGGTAAAACTAATTCGAGCTCCCGGTAATTGCAATGTTTACATTGAGATATCACTTACATTCAGTCCGTGTCGTATGATAGCGCAGGGGTAGGGTCGCCGACGGTAGAGTTTCAATCCCGGCTGGTCTAGCCGCACTGATGAGCTGTGATACAGCGAAACAGTCTGTATGTGGATGACTATATATATATGCACGCTGATTTTTTGTTATTGTTTTTTGGCGATAGACAACTGGTGTTTACCGGTGCACTTTTATTATTTTGTCGCTAGTTGTTTATTAATTTTTCTAAGAATATGCAGACGACAGCTTTTTTTAAAATTCGTCCCTGATCGGACGTGTTATCAATTTTTGTATGTATAGATTTTTTAATTAATTAATTTATAAACTAATTTTAGTATATATCTATTTCTTTAATTAATTTATAAATGTATTTTTGCGTGCACAAAAGGGAAATATGGACCGTCTATAAGCCGTCATCAACATGACTCATCAGGGCAGGGATTGAACCCTCGATGTAAGTATTCGTAGTCTAGCGTGATAAATTAATTAAACAACTTCTCTCTCTGTGTCATATATATAAATATATATATATATATATATATGATTATTTTTATTTACACAGACATGTACAAAATCTGCGACACTGGCATGTCGATGTTATCGATCAACAGTTATTATAAACTGAGATCTCATCAGGCAGAGTTAGAATCCGATCTTAACCTCAGATCATATTTGGTTCTTTCTGTGCAAATAAAAATAATTATATATAAAAGCTCTATTTGATATTGAGCACTTTTTTATAAACCAGGTTGAAATTCTTTAAAACATCCACAGGGTAGTAACCCTGTGGATGTTTTACCTGGATTACTATATATATATATATATATATATATATATATATAGAGAGAGAGAGAGAGGGGGGGGGGAGAAAGAGAGAGAGAGAGACATAGAGAAAAAAGAGAGAGGAAAGATAGAGAAATAAAGAGAGAGACATTTGGGCGTATGCTATGATGACCACATGCGTTCCAACTGGTTGCTCTGTCAATCATTCTGTGCGGACGCCGTATTTAAAAGATCAACACACATTTGGAATATACGCAACTTAGTCGGAGACTTATGTAATTAATCGGATCTGTCGACAACTACAAAAACAAGTAAAACTACCTTTGGACAATAACAATAAATAAATAAGGAAACACAGTCGTTTAACGATAACATTACGTTGCTTTTGTTTGGGTCGAAAAGAGAAGTTGATGAATCCGACTGGTGTTAATTATGGAGTTTTATTTGTACTTTTAGGTTGAAGAGACTTCTCTTGTTAGTCTTTAACTTCCTTGTCTTCGATCGGTTGTATTTTTCGCATTTTACGACAAGTCGACCAATCATAATCTTTGTTACACGCAAGTAAGAGGAGCACCCAATCAAAGAGCTCGATCTATTAAAGGTACTAGCACACATTTTGCTGGTGACAGATAGCCTAATTCTTCAGTATAGGGAAACGCACTCTGTTAACTTTTGAAATTGTAAACTCGCATTTGAGCGCTGATGCTGACATTGTTGTTAATCCAGGGGCGATAACTATCTTATGTAAAAACCGTAACAGTATTATTATTTTTTAGGGGTTGGGGGTCTACTTTTTCAGGCAATCAAAATTTTTTTTTTTTAACGTAGTTCACCCCAAACAAGGCAGACCGCCACTGTAGACGTAAGGGGCTACTGAAAAGAAAGAAAAGGGGAGAAGGTTGGGGGGGGGAGTGTCAACCTAAACTGGGATCTGCGCAGCGAGATGTCTGTTTACATTAATTTTAAATTTCTGCATGTCAGTACTGTCAGGGAAACAGGGGCAGGGAGGGAGTTCCAGAGGCCAGCAGCACGAGGAAATTAGCTATTTGAGTAGAAAGCTCTCCGGCATCTGGGGACCGCCACAGTGAATGAATGGGATTTAGTTGATTGTCGAGTTAGTCTAGTGAATTTTCGTCGAGGGGGCACCAGAATAGCCAATTCATCGGAGCATAATCCATTGAAGTATTTGTAAAACAAGCACAAGGATGCTACATTGCGGCGATTGGACAGGGACTGGAGCTTGGTTGACAGTGAGGGACCTATTAGGTGGGCGACTCTTTTTTGGACCTTGTCAAGGAGGGAGAGACTAGTAGATGATGCACCAGCCAAGACGTTGCAACAATGCTCCATGCAAGGGTGGATGGTGGCTTTGTAGAGATACAGGATAATGTCAAGTTTGAGGAGTTTACTAGCACTGTAGAGGGATCCAACCTTCTTTGCGGCAGTCTTGGCAATGTCTTCAATGTATTGTTCCAATTCATGTTACCTGTGAAAGTTAGGCCGAGGAGTTTGAAAGATGAACTTACAACCTGGAACCACTACATATTTTTAAACTGTAACAATAAAATTTGTTAATGTACGACAAAAATATATTGTAATAATAAAACAATGTCAATTAACCAAATGCAAAAATTAAATAAACTTGTTAATTAACGAAAAATAAAATTATATCACATATTGCTCCCTGATTGCAAGAATTATACGCGGGAATACGTCTTCCTTTTCTTTTTTCCGCCAAAGAAAATCCATGAGATGAAGGCGGAACATCTCAGTTCTGATCCCCAACATTTATCGTATGTCTTTTGGCATGAGACCAACAACCTTCATTTAAAAATAAAGAAATTTGTTTTTTCTTTATTTTAGTTAATTGTAAAAAAAATATATAAAATAAATTAATAAATATAAAGTAGCCTCCTGCCCCAGTTAGGATAGTTGATAAATATTGGGTACAGGGATCAATATGTCATATATTTTTTTACCTAAAATAATTCACGTATTTTAAAAATAATTATTATAATGTTATAGTTTTTACATAACATTGTTTCATTGTTCGATTAATTATTTCAACGTCCTAAATTCTCTTCATTTTATTCTTATTTTCTTAGTCAAACCTAGTTACCTCCCCTGAATTTTCAACAAGGTCAGCATCAGCGCGCGCATTTGTCCACATGCGTTAGTTCAAAAGCATAATTGTTTTATATCTATCAGGTCTCACAATTAGTCGTATACTTTTAAGACGTAAAATGAAAATGATTTTTCAAAAATTATTGTTTCAATAAACTATCCAGAATTTTATAGGTGTAACCTTCGCCGCACTTGTGAAAGCGATGATAACCTGTACAGATTCATGGACAAAACTTAAACCTTCAAATGATAGAAAGTGAAAAGAATATTCGTTTACACTACTCGACCAAACGGTATTTCTTTAAATATACCACTTTTATAATTTTATAATTAATTAAACTGGAAAAAGAATGTATTTGTTATTTTTTCCGAACGAAACATAAATGTTAGAATTTGAAATATGTGGTCCGTCTATTCTTTCCTTCAACAACTATAAGAAACCTCTTCAACCACCGATTGCCATGGCAAATAACACCCTACCTGAGAGTCCAACGTTTAAACTTTTCGGTCTAACATTCACAGATAACATGAATTGGAACAAATACATAGAAGATATTGTCACGGCTGCTGCAAAGACGGTGGGCTCCCTCTACCGTGCTAGAAAACTTCTCACACCTGACAGTATCCTATATCTCTACAAAGCCACCATCCGCCCATGCATGGAATATCTTTTTAACATCTGTACTGGTGCACCATCCACTAGTATCTCCCTCTTAGACAAGGTCCGAAAAAGAATCTCTAATCTCATAGGTCGCTCACTATCCACCAAGCTCCAGCCCCTATCCCATCGCCGCAATGTTGCATCCTTGTGTATGTTTTATAAGTACTTCGATGGAGTGTGCTCCGATGAACTTGCTGCACTAGTTCCCCGTCGACGTATATACACACAACAAACCCGACAATCCATTAACTGCGAAGGTCCCCTGATGCCGGAGAGCCTTCTACTCCAATGACTTCTTTTCTTCGAGCTGCCGGCCGTTGGAACTCCCTCCTTGCTCCCTTTTTCCTCGACTGTACTGACATGCGGAAATTTAAAATTAATGTGAATAAATATCTAGTTGCACAGCTCCCAATTTAGGATGTCCCTTTAATTTTCACCCTAATTCTCAGTAGCACCTTACGTCTAGAGTGGTAACTTGCCTTGTTTGGGGTGAACTCAGTTTTAAAAAAAAGTGTAAAGGGTCTTGATTACTAACTAAAAGGTCGGATTTCGAATATCAGCTATACACACTGGCTAAATGTAGTCACACTGAAGAACCGTAACACAGCGAAACAGCTGTCTGTGAATGAGGACTATATATATATATATATATATATATATATATATATATATATATATATATATATATATATATTAATTTAAATATATTTCTGCTGTTTTTATTACAGGAATATACGAATCGTAATTGTTTTTTTAATTTAGAACCGGGCAACACCGGATACCTTGCTAGTTATTATTCTATTCACGCCAATTTTTGTCCGCTTTTTATTTTTGCAGCAATCACTTATTCCACTCAATTATAATCTGAGTCGATCTTCAGGCCCATCAGACGCTACTAAAAGTCAATCACGACATTATTCCTCATTTGAAACGACAGCCTAGTGACGTCAGCGACGACGTCAACGATGACGTCAGCTAGCGGCGGATTTCTCGGTCGTTCTCTCAAAGTTATCATGGAAACTGAAGATTTTTTTCTTTCTTTCTCTTTCTATTTTATTTAATCCTTTTTTTTAATCTTTTATCTTTACATATCGACAAGCGGTAGTAGTAGTAGTAGTAGTAGTAGTAGTATTAGTAGTAGTAGCAGTAGTAGTAGCAGTAGTAGTAGTAGTGGTAGTTCTTTAACGAAACTGAAATAGATGGATAGATATATACATGGATATTTAGGAATTGAGATAGGTAGATAGATAGACAGACAGACAGACAGAATGACAGATAGATAGATATTTACGTATTGATATAGGTAGATCGACAGACATATATATATATATATATATATATATATATATATATATATATATATATATATATATATATGAGTATTAGAAGGCTATCACAATGCAAGAAATGAAAATATGTTGGCGTTGAGAAGTAAGACAACAACAAGTTATTTTAATTATATATATTTTTTTAAACTTTTTAAATAATTTTTTTTTATAGCAAATCTTACTTGATTAGGCAAAGCTTTGCTATAAAAAAAAATATTAAAAAGGTTTTTGAAAAAATATTTTTTAAAAAATCACTTGTTTTTGTCTTACTTCTCAACGCCAACATATTTCCATTTCTTACATTGTGATAGCCTTCTAATACTCCTATATACACGTATTACACACAATGCTTCAAGCAAACTACCTCTCCTTATTACACACACACACACACACACACATATATATATATATATATATATATATATATATATATATATATATATATATATATATAGATAGATAGATAGATAGATAGATAGATAGATATACATAAAGAGATTTTAGATCGAGAGAAAACTATGAACATATCAAACGATAGATGTGAAGAGATTACGATAGCTAGCTAAATAGATGAATACATTTAGATAGTATTCAGATATATGAAGAGATTTAGATAAATAAATAGGAAGAGCTTTAGATAGCTATATAGATGTGCTCGGCGGTGGTTGGGTGGCTGATATTAATCGACACTTAGATACATTTATAATCTGTAACACTCCTCGAGGCACATCCGGCGTTTCCCCTGGTATCAATGAGGACCCCTATTAAACTTTGCTCCAAGCCCTTAACAACGTATTAACATTTCTATGCTTATTGTTTTTTTATTTTCTATAATTTTCAAGTTATAAATCAAATAAAATGGATGTCAAGTAATTTTGTACCCAATTTGATCAAAATAAATAAACAAAACTTAGCCAACCCATGGTCTATCTGCAAAATATTAGGATGAGTTCGTGAACAAAATAAGGGCAAACAAATAAAGAAACGAGCTCGAGCTATAACTTTTTCGCTGTTCTAACCGTTAGACCAGGGGCGGGCAACCTCCGGCCCGCACGCCACATCCGGCCCGCGAAGGCTTAGCGTCCGGCCCGCCACCCTGCTATGCTTTATTATTGCAATCCGGCCCGCGGACCTCCCAGTAAAACTCTTATCATTTTGTGCCATATACGTAAAAGTAGGTTTCAATTAAGATTTACAGTGGGATAAAAATGTATGAATATCAGCGAGCGATGAGGCATGTATATTTCATTTTTCTTTAACTATTAATTTCAAATCCTTGGCCTGAGATAAAAATAGAAAAAGAAAAAGAGAGAGGCAAAGAGTAAACGAGAGACGAGGAAAGGCATGAAACATAGAACCTATGTGAGGTGTGTCAAAACGAATGCTGGACCAACTTGCTACTTCCCTCCCGTTATTATTTTTTATGATTTCAAAATAGCTCTTCGTCGGCGCCTTTTATAACATTACATACAGAAGTCTCTTGAGAAAAAATATCAGATTTGTAGAGTGTTCAATGCAATTTTTGTACAATTTATTCATGTAAACAAAATATAATAATTCTGAGATTTCGTTTTTCAGTTCGGCCCGCGATCTCCTTCCGAAAGTCTCATCTGGCCCTCACTCTGAAAAGGTAGCCGCTCCTGCGTTAGACTAATCGGTACAAGTCACGAATAAGTGGAATCTATATGTGTATATTAACACTATCAGCCTTTGAAGAATGCTCCATTCGTTTTAGGAAGAGCTTTGTATTATCACTAATAGTAGCTGGATTACTTTTATGTACATATAAAATTAATATATATATATATATATATATATATATATATATATATATTAACGAAAAATACGTCCTATAAAGTTAAGGACAACTAATAATGCAATTGTCTTCATCTTAATCACTTAGGAAGTGAAACAATAGAAATAGTGAGCACCCCCCCCCCCCACAAAAAACCCCACGAACCCTGCAATCACCAATACAAATAATTACATAAAAATTCATTAAATATTTAGATAATAAACATCGTACATATTTCTAGACAGGGCGTCTTGGTCCGATGGTAAAACGCTGGTCTATAGACATCAATATCGAAGGCTCGATCCTTGCCTAAGTTAACCATGCTGATGACGGCTGTGAGCCAAAGACACGTGTCCATGGATAACTTTTATGTACCTATAGAATTTATATATATAAAATGAAGTAATAAAATAAGGTGCCAATCAAATTTTATTATAATTCAAGGTTCAAGCAAAGTATCTTAAAGTCATGAAGCTAAGGACTTTAAGATAATTTGCTTGAACCTTGAATTATAATAAAATTTGATTGGCACCTTATTTTATTACTTCATTTTATATTATAATATTAATGCTCTATCCAGTATATTGAGCTTCAGTTTTTATCTGGATGTTTCACTAAATATAAGATATTAGTTTACGCTTATATCTTTTGTTGGATTGCTATATATATATATATATATATATATATATATATATATATATATATATATATATATATATATATATATATATATATATATATATACAATAACTCTGCGTGTCTTATGTTCACCCAAACCTCTGGACAGAATTGCTTGAAAATTGGCATGTGGACTACTGACCTCTAAGTGAAGGTCATAGACTATATAAGAAATATATTACTTAAACACTGGGGATCCCCGCCCCCTCCACTGAAAACTGTTTTCCTTTAGATTCAAATGAAATTTAAATCATAAGTAAATAAGTAAATGACCAAAAAGATGTCTATTACCAACATTTTAGCAAAATTTGATAATATTAAAATGGTCCCCGCTGGCACAACCCCTCATCTGAAAACTGCTTTCTCTTTGATTCAAATGAAATATATATATATATATATATATATATATATATATATATATATATATATATATATATATATATATATATATATATATATATATATATGCCAATCTCTAAAAACGAAGACACTACTTTCAACATAATTGTATTCACATGCACAATTTGCCTGTGAACATAATGGAATTATTTTTGCGTCTCTGGCTGCCCCTTAAAGAATCTAATGATAATTTTCAAACATGTTACACAATAAAATTAATCTATTTATTAGCGTAAGATTAAGAGTATTAACATATATAGGAATAGCTCGGTGAGTAAGATATCTTGCTGACAGCATGAAGGTTGCTGTTAAAGTAAACTCTCTCTAACTTGATGTCGCATATGATACGATGCCACACTCTAACGTGGGCAACAACGGGCAGCTCTGCTAGTACGAACGTTATTGAACAACTCGGAATGCTTCTGCTTAATAAGTCTTTTACTTTTTTCGATTTCTCGGATGGTTTATCGATTACTTTTGTTGACTTGTCCTATCCGTAGATTTTATGTTTCATTATTCGCGAGTACTTTTGATTGATCAATTCAATCGTCTTCAGGCGGAGTATTAGTCTATTTTTGTTTTCATATCTGCTGGGTTCGTCGATCGGTGCGCTTATGTATGGCTTTTTAGATGTACGCATAGGTTATAAGACGCCGTATGTGGGACGTGATCACGTGCAAAGTGCGTGACGAATTAAACATTACAAAAATTAAAAAGGTTTAAAGTTCTTTTTTCCTTGTTTTGTCACCTAAAGATGTGTTGAAGTCAATTACTAAGCTAGGAAGTTTAAAATTTTGTGGCTAGACTCATAATTGATATTGTTGATTGTAGGGTGTCTAAATTTTATATACAGTGCTTCAAGAATGTTGAATCGTTTTTGTATTGTTGACTAAGAGGTGCCTGAATTGTGAGTGGGGAACTTATGTTTTTTCAAGTGTTGGCAGATTGGACTAGAGTCAGAGAGATGTAATGTGAGCGCTCGGCAAAGTGTAGTAGTTGTGTAGCCAATGTTACAATTAGTTTAAGCATTGTTGGAGATACATCCTCCCAAGGGGCATTGTAACTAATATATTACGTTGGCTCATACTACTAAATTGTTAGCCTAATGGTGTTATTGATAATTATGTGGTTAGAGGTTTTGTATTTTTCATAATAAATGATAACCTTATTTTATTATTACTATTAATAGGTGGTATATATATGTGTATTATGTTTTAAAGAACCTTTTCGTCCAATTTAAAATTAGGATGTAACTGTTTACGTTAGAATATGTTGATGTAGTCGGAATTGGTTAGCTGGTTGTTATTATTGTTATCTAGATTTCTAATTTTAATTTTTTTTTAATTCAGTGAGGAATATTTTTCTGGTTAAGATCAATTTTGCTCGGCTTACTAGATTTTTACAATTGCGATTTTGTATCAGTTCTGCAATTTAAAACACAAGAATTAATGGGGGTATCTTTTTATAGGGAAAGGTGATGAACTCGTCATTGTTAGAGTCAATAAGTACGTCTAGAAAGACAATTTTGTTATTAACAAATATATTAGATTAGTAAAACCTCAGATACTCCCAGATTTGTTGGCAACATTTTTTTTCAAATTATTTTGAATTTTATGTACAAATATTCATTGGAATAACGCGGGGAGTGGGGAAAAATTCGGTTAGTAAGACCCTCTCAACCTTTTCTAGATAATATACCTTCCACTGTCTTCCGGTGTGTTCAGAACCGAAAACAAGCAGGTCAATCTCTAAATAGGAGTGGGATCAAAGTTGGAGAAAAAGAAAACGGGGGATGGAGTTTTGAGAATGAGTGGTGTCCTTTCAAGATAAACGCTCTTTGGGAGAAGTCGAGGACAAAACATTGAAAGTGATGGTGGGCATTTTGGAGGATTTCTATTACGAGGGGAGGCTAACCAATTAACTCGACTAGCTAAGATGCTAAACTTACCCTAAGGGCTGGCGTCCGAGAGGACATGGAACTGCGTGCGCTATACTCATGTAGGGAACACGTACCCATACTTGACTCCTTTTCGTAGACATAAGCTTGCAACTTGTATCCATATTTAAAAAAAAACAACCGAGGAATGTAATCTTTTTCTTATTACATCTAATCTTGACTTTCTGCTGGTACTTGAAGAAAGCAATCAGATCCTGATGAGCAAAAGATTCAATCGCTTGGTCATCTCTCAGACGCGACGTTCACACCACCATTCGCGCTCCGGCCAGGATCGCGAGAAACACGATTCGTGTATCCGGCCCGACGTTGTCGATTACGTAGGATACGTTTATCGGTAGAGGATGCTCAAGGAACCATAAAAGTAATGGTCTAGCCATTTTTAAACGAATAAAAAAAAAATTAGTCTATTATTGTATTGTCTTTTAATGGGGTGGATGGTGTAGTATCATTTCTGTTGTTATAAGACCGTCCTCTCAGGAATTACCTCCTCCTTTTTTTAAAGGGGTGAA
>OY744532.1:27391356-27413856 GCA_963556195.1 Sepiola atlantica | reverse complement strand
AATAAGGGTTTAGGGTTCAGGGTTTAGGGTTAAGGTTTAGGGTTAGGGTTTAGAGTTAGGGTTTAGGGTTAGGGTTAGGATTTAGGGTTAGGGTTAGGATTTAGGGTTAGGGTTAGGTTTTAGGGTTAGGGTTAGGGTTAAAAATATTTATTTGATAACAGTAATTTCGCTCTGTTTTACTTGTTTTATTTGTTTTGTTGTTTAAAAAATTTCTTGCAACTATAACTAAAAATTATAGGACGCAGCAACGTATCAAAATAAAAAAATATTTATTTGATAGCAGTAACTTCGCTATGTTTTGCTTGTTTGTTTGTTTTTGTTGTTTCTTTTAGAAAATTTATTGAAAATATAACTTTCAATCACAGGACGCAGCACCGTATCAAAATTGTCGTCTGGTACCATTCGGTTCGTCAACACTCGGGCGTTTGCGTAGGACACCCGAACGCTTCCGAGTCGAACCTCATGAAAACTGGTTCAGGATCGATATCAGTACCCATGGACGCACTGAAAAGGCTATTTCAAATTTGAGCATGACATACAAACCGAAAAGATGGTCAGAGTATCTCATAGAGATTTATGGACGCACATTAGACGAATGCTATTTCAAACTTAAGCATGAAAGGCCATAGGATGGACAGATAATCTTAAAAAATTATCATGGACGCACCGAAAGAATTCTATTTCAAGCTGAATTATCTTCCACCAAGCATGAAAGATCAACGATTTGAAAGAGCATCCTATATAACGTCCTGGACGCACTTAAAAGTAATATTTCAAAGACAAACGGACGGACAGAACATCTTATAATGATTCATGCACACGTCTAGAAAATGCTGTTTTAGATTTAAGCATGAAAGACCAAAAGATGGACAGAGCATCTCACGGAATTCCATGGACGCACATAAAATAAATGCTATTTTAAACTTGCGTAATGATTATCTTGATAGTGTTTGCCCTTGTCTTAATGGTTGACATAAACAAGTTATTAAGAACAATGACGAAACTGCCTGGACTGAGATGTTTACCGACGTGTCACAGGAATCAGTACTGAGACCATTATCTTTTGGTATCTTGTTTTATATTGTTGGCTGTTCTGCTTCCTGTTCAACGCGTGTCCGTTCATTTAAAAACTTCTTCTCCGCCCCCAAAACAAACCACATAAATAGACACCTAACTAAAAAGTAAAATAAATAAAAAAGATTAAATCGCGCGGTTTCTCGCAAAAACAAGGTAGAAACATAAAAAAAATGAAATATTCTAAATAAACAACAACGACAACAACGCCCCCTATGATGAGAATCGCGAAGATTGAAAGCGAATTGATATTAACAATTGCCATTCTGATATCTATACACAAGTTGCTAACGTGTATTGACTGGCAGAGTGAAGCATCTATAAATACACTTAATATATATATATATAATAAAGAGGAAACATAAAAAAAGAAAATATGAAAACAAAACTTCTATCTGCTTCTTGACTATGAGTGCAAATAATTAAACAGTATAATATTGCTAAAACATAAGTTTACAAATTATATTTAAAAGACAAGCTTGATTAGTAATGCAGTTCTGCTATTTTTAGTTTCTATTCTTCTACCCTGAGAACCCAACGGTACATGCTGTTAAATAGTATGCTAGTAAACCCACTAGTATATAAACCAATTAGTTGAAAACACACAGGAAATAAAAGTTCCGGCGGGGTCAATTTGCTGAACCAGGCGTCAGGATTGCTAGGCTGTGAGATTCAATAGAAACGGATATGACGTCACATGACTCAAAAAAAGAGTATGTGTGAGAGAGAAAAAAAGTTAGTTCCTTGGACGCACACAACGTGTGAATGTGCGAAAGTACCAATCGCTGAAACAATGATTATCGATCATTATCTGTCTCTTCCACCTTACTGGTCAGTTATTTGGAACGAAGATCAAGTCGAATAAACCTCCTCTATCTTCCATCGGTGTTGTCTCTACTTAACCATTTCAAAGTATAAATAACGAGTTTTGATTTCAGGACGACAAGCACTCCGTCTGGAAGTCTTTACTTTCATCTTTGCTTTGCTGATTGTCCCCCCCCCCCTCATTACGATCAACATATCTACACTTTTGGAAAAAATAATTCAATGAAGAATTCTATGAAAAATAAAAAAATTGTATTATTTAGATTATTCGGACTACTGTTTTCATGATGGAAGGACCCGTGATAATCAGTTCTAAAGTGACAGTCATCTAGAGATTGATGGTTCAATTCTCAGTACAAATTACGGAAGACTTCTACCCGGTCATTGCTGACGGAACGAGAGCAAGCTACCCCCGTGAGTTAAATTAAGGGTGCCGTTCGAAATTCCGCACAGATTGCCTAGTTCGACATAGAGATTCCCGAGTTTGACAAGACGCACCTGAAGAAGGTCGGAGGTTACCTCGTCGGAAACGTTGTGAGAATAACACCCAAGATGAGAACAATAGTATGAATAATCCCAATAATACAAATTATCAATCCTCATCTAAAAAAATTGGAAAAATAAATATGATTATATTTGGTAATTAAATCTAACGGATATCTTACGAAATCAGGAAATTTCTTTGCAATTATAATTAAGCGATTCATTTTTTTTATTGTAAAAATCACAAGTATTCGTCTACACACGCGCACAGGGATAATTATCCATTTTGAACAACGATGCGTCACTTCTTGATTTTTTCTTTGTTTCATTGTTTCAAAGAGTTTAGCGACGGTGGAAGTAAAAGAACAATCGGCACATTATTATTTAAAAATCAATTGCAATTACATGTCACGAAGATTAAGGAGAGTAGAAAGTGAACCTTGGGTTTACTTTAGGCAGTTTCATAACTCTCGCTTCCTTTATTTTGTCATTTAGTCCTCACATTCCATGAGTGATGTTTCTGACAAAGGAGTGAGAATTTCTGTTTTCTCGGTCGGAATCTATCCATCAAACACTGATCGTTAGTTAGATTTTCACCTTGAAGCTGTATTATTTTAGCTCTTTACACCAAGTGGTTTCATGCCTTGTCTGGGGCGATTTCCATTTAAAAAATACAATAATTTCAGAGGGTGCATATATTTTGCCTTCAGTTTTCGACAGGTTTTATATTAAAAAAGTAAAAGGAAATTATAGTTTGCTTGAAGCATTGCTGGTAAATATAAGTGTAAGTTTGTAATCCGAGGCAGGAGCAATGTGATATAGGTACCGGAAGGTGGAACAAATGAACAAAAATAAATGAGAAGAGAAAATAAGAATGGAATCTCAAATGAATTTATTAATATTTAACGTAAAACAGATTAAATACCAGAACAGTAAATAAAAAAGAGGTTACTGTCAGGCAATTAAAAGTTCCGAGATAAGGTAAACTTAAATTTTCGAGAGCGGGACCTCTCATTATCAAAAGACCAAAAAATATTACCGAGTGGTCGAAAAAGCAAGATGGACTGATGGAATCAACTGTAGACGAAATACCGCAGAGAATTGAAAGTAGATACGCAGAAAAAAGAATTAAGATAAGCTGATTGGACATCAATATTAATTATTCCTGTCATAATTTAATTATATAATTATTCAGCTAAAGCTTATCATCTTATTAATATTTGTTTATTTATATACTATTTATTATATTTATTACTATTTATTATAATTTTATTATTTTTATTTTATTTTAAATTTAAATTTGATAAATGTGAGCCGTTAAAGGAATACGAACAGTCAAGGGGAGGCAACTTTGAAATCCTTTGAAATCCAGAATCTGGTTAGAATTAACCTAAAACTGAAAAACTGAAAAATTGAAATCAATTGTGGAATAAAAGGTAACTTTATAGTAATGAGAGTAAGAAGACACAATTGAAAAGGGATGGGACGAATTAAGAGATTAAGTGTAAATTTCTTAATTCATATTTATTTTAAAGGTATAATATTCCTAAAATTAATTTATAAAATTTTTTTTATTAAATTTTATTTAAGGATTATGTATATATATATATATATATATATATATATATATATATATATATATATATATATATATATATAAAGTCTATATACACATATATAAAGTGTATATTACTCCATTCTTGTTTATTATTTATGTTTTTCTTAGTTTTTTTATATTTTACTTATTAATATGTAATTATGTAAATGTAAGCACAGGATAAAAGGCATTGAGATGTGGGGTGGATGGTTCTGGGCAAATAGATGGAAGAGGCAGAGGCAATGAGGTGGGAGTGCAAGAATCAGAGGGTGAATGGAGAAGAGAGTGTTATTAAAAGTTGTATGATATTTCGAGATTAGAATAGCTTCCGAAATTCGAAGTTGACCGACATTGCGGACCGAGTTGAGGATGCGGACACTAATAGAGCGGTGTGTGTTGTCACATGATATTAAGTGTTTGTGAAAGGAAGAAATGTGGGTATTCAGATGTTCTTTAAAACGTTAGTGCAGAGGCCTGACGGTGCTACCGATATAGAACTTCTGACACTTAGCGCATTGTAGGTTGTACACCGTATAGGTGCGGAAGCAGAGGCCAGAGTTGTGGATGGGACAATTAGCTAGAGAGCAGGAATCCGGGATGTAGTGACTTTTTTTGGACAAATGTTGTCGGAGAGAAGTGCCTGTGTGGGAGAGCTGTATGTCGAGGTTCTCACTACGTATGAAGTGATACGGTCGCTAAAGAAGGGGAGCTTAAGGAAGCAGGTGTTGGTGAGAGTGTGGTGTCTACGTCTTCTGTGTCATTGAGGCTGGATATTGTAGTGAGGGGGAAACCGTTGGTTAAGAGGGTCTGGTGGAAGGCTTTGGTGTGTGTTGTTTTGTCGGTAGCGGATGAGCATTTGTTATGTATGCGGGTGATTTCGGTGTGCGCGTAACTAATTTTAGATTTGAGGGGGAGGGCGGATTTGTAGTGGATGAAAAGGTTCCTGCAGGCGGGTTTTCTATAGCAGGTGGTGTGAAGGGATCCGTCGTCATTTATGCTAAGTTTAAAGTCTAGGAGTAAGAGAGAGCCTGAGGTGTTGGGATGTTCTAAAAAAATTAGAACGTGCAAACGTGTAGTTTATAATTATTGAAAAAATTATAGATTATTTCATACCTATGAGTTGTTTTAGTACTGCAGTACACACAAGCTCAATATTTAATAAGTTATATAAATTAGAGTTTTAATTTCTAAGTATAGTACAATGTATTCAAAACATATTCAATGGAATTTAAAACATTCAAATCAAGTTTCTGAAATTAATATTCTAACACGTCCTCTATATGTACGCACGTTTCGTACTTTTAACTTTATTCCTTATTACACGAGATTTTTGTAAAATTTCTAATTGATAAAGAATTCTCCTATCAGAATATGAATATAAAAATGTTATCAAAGCTCCAGGGTATTTTATAAGATGTAACTGAATACTTCAGGAACAATTAAACCATATTTTAGTTAAAACAAGAGGAATTTAGTTCAAAATTAATCTTTATTAAGAAAGCATATAAACAATTGAATTAGTGCAATAGCGATTAAAGGCAATAATCGTATCAGATATAATTATCAGCAAACGGTTAAAAAAGAAAAAGAAAAAGAAAAGAGAAACGGATAAGCTCAAACCTTTGGTGATATAAACATAATATAATATGCCAAGAAACATTCAATTTAAAAGAAAAACAACTGTAATTAAGATTATGGCTGATACTGGAAGGACTCAAATTAATAATACTTTTTACAGGGGTAGATAGGTAAAAATGTATATTACTTATATGCCAAATCTATAATTAAAAAAGGCGTTTTTACACTAACAATCGTTAACCCCAACGAATGCAAATATCATTGGGTCGAAATAAACTAAAATATCGTTTTCTCGTGATATTTCACAATAAATATGTATTTCGTTCATACAAAGAAAATACGAACCATTCAAAGACATAGAAACAGTATTTAAATAGATTCCATTTCGGTCAGCAATTAATAGTAGTTTGGCAATTACAATTTTATGTCAAATATTTTGTCATGTGAGTGGGTTCTATTTTTATGTATATTATTATGCATGGTTGTTTTATACAATTAATTTTACCATCGTAAATCTTTTGGAGTGTGCGGTTGATTGAAAAGTGATTGTTGATTAGATTTATAAATAAGGTTAATTTCAAACCCTAGTATATTCAATCCCCTAAAATTTCTATTTCTAACGTTGTCATGTTTATGGCAAGATACGTTGTTAGCAATCATTAAACGGGCATCACAGTACACATCTTTAACAGAAAGAAAAACTGGTTAATTCGTACAGAATAAAAAATACGAAACTCGATATCTCAGCTGAATCTAGTGAACCCATAGAATCATTGAATTTGATCCATTGTTCATCTTTATAAACGAGCATTTATTTTTTTGGATTTTCAATTGCATCGACACTTTCTACAGATATAGCTGTATAATTTTCCGATGTTGTCTATGGTAGGGTTAAATAACTCTTTCGTGACGGATGGGTAAAAATTAACAATGCCCAACTAAAAAGATGCGGTGATATTTTTGACTTGTAATTCTAATAAACCAGCTAATTGTTACATCAGTATTGATCTGATCATCGAAGTGTACAGTTTAACGTTTATTGTTGTTAACAGTTTCTAAAATAGCTTTACTATTTTTCCTATTTCTGATCTAGTAGAGGTGAGGGGCCCAGATTTTGATAGGATGTCGGGTTTTTGGATTTTTAATAAAATATCGGCGTCTGTCTTTTCTAACACACATTTTTTTATTTGCCAGTGATGGTTTTATTGTCACTATTTGTTATATTAATGTAATTAAACGTATCCCTTAATTTATTCAATCATGTTTAGTCAAATTGATCCACATATTTATATATCTATCGGATATATACTAACGTTATTACTGAGTATTTATATTCGTATATATCCGATCGGATAGTTTTCAATACAAAAATATTATTATTAAAGTAAAAATATTTATAAGTAATTTGGCTAACACTTTTTGGCTGGGATAAAATTTTAGTATCTGTTCTGATACTAAATTCAATCTGCTCCGTCTTCAGTTATTAAAAGAGAAATCCTTTTAGACTGAGGCGATTTTTATTTTTTTACAATCCTTTGGGGAGAGATGGAATTTCCCCACATTAAAAACCGACCTTATGTCTAACTCTTCCATAGTGCCTCGTGGGGAGACAAGTAAATAAGGACAATGCTCACGTTTAAACCTACTGGGAGCCAAGCGCCGTAACTGAGAATGCAATTGAAGCATACAATTCTAGAAAGAATAAATAAATCAAACGTTACAACTTTAAATATTTATTACTTCACATTCGTTTTCCTTATTTGTTCTTCGTGATTCTTTAATTTACATGTTTATTGGGTGTTGGTGTTGGCGCGAAGTCGTTTTCAAAATCCGACGTTTGTTCGATGGAAGGCTCGTTTTCTATGTTTTATATGCGAAAGTCCTCTTTTCCATCAAATTGAATTGTGAATGAAATCCGAATAATATATTACTGTAATGACCAGAAGAAATCATATAAATGATTAATTGAATTTTCACTTTATAGTGTTACTCATATTAAATATATAATGCTCTTACAAACGCAACTTGGCTGTCCGTGTTCAATTCCGGTCAAACTACATAGATCTGACGAGTGAAAGGAAACACGAAACAAAATTTCTGCTTGGTCACTAAACTAATTATAGATATTCAGAGTTCAGACCTGTTTTGTGTGTGTTTCATTTTAAGATCCGTCATATTTTGAGCGTAGATATATATATATGCACACAGAGTGTACATACACACACGCATATATATATATATATATATATATATATATATATATATATATATATATATATATATATATATATATATAAGTCAGTTCATATTATATTCCAATAACCATGGTTTTATTTTATTATTTTTATTTTTCACATTTCCAAAAAACATATATATATATATATATATATATATATATATATATATATATTTATTTATTAATTATTTTCCTAAAATCACTCACACACATATATATATATATATATATATATATATATAAATATATATATATATATATATATATATATATATATATATATATATATATATATATATATATATATATATATATATATATACGTGTGTGTGTGTGCGTGAAAAACAATGAAAAAACGCCAAACAAGTTAAAGTGCAGGGGAAAAACAAAAATAAGAGATTTTTTACCGGCTTCGTTCCTGGCAAACGTCTTCAGAAAATGAAGATATGGAAATAATTTTATTTTTAAGGCACACACATGGGATGAGGGAAGCATACTCGGATTGGACCATATGAGAAGACGTTAAGTGATGTTGGAACATGATAAGTGGGTGACACATTCTTCTATGTTTCTTATTCTTCTGTTTATATTTTTATTTATTTTCTTTCTCTCTTTTACTATCACACCTAATGAGCTAGTATAGATAAGGCGGTGGGGGAGGGGGAATGCGACAAGAGGAAATAAAGGACAGAGAAGCTAGCTAAGGTAAACAAATGGGGTGGGCATAGTGTGATAGTAACCGGTCAAACAATCTCTTGTTTTTGTTTTTCTTCTGCACTTTAACTTGTTTTCCGTTTGTCATTTTTCACACATTTTGTCCACCACGACATTTCATTTTCATGAATCACCATATATATATATATATATATATATATATATATATATATATATATATATATATATTTATTAATTATTTTTTTCATGAATTAATTTTTACGTACATAAAATAAATCCATGGACACGTGTTTCTTTTTATGAGCCGTCATCAGCATGGCTACCCTGGGCAGGGATCGAGCCCTCGATGATATTGTCTATAGTCTAGTCTTTTACCAACAGACCGAGACGCCTTGCGACGATCTACGTTGCATTTTTGTTACTGTTTTTACTGGCAATAGAACACCGGTTTGTTTATTATTTTTCCGCGCCCTAAGCGGTTAAGAATATGCAGAGTACTGCATTCAATCGACTTTAATCGGACGTGTCATCAATTGTGTACACATTTATTAATCTGATGACTGCTCATAGCCAGAAACACGTGTCTATGGGTTTCTTTTATGTACGTGAATATTAATTCATTAAACATTAATTGATAAATATGTATAAAATTGATGACACGTCCGATTTAGGGCGATTGAATACAGTACTCTGTATATTCATAACCGCTTAAAGAGCGGAAAAAATAATAAACACGCTGGTGTTCTATCGCCAGTAAAAACAATAACAAATAAGCTATATATACCGTATTTCTTAATTGGGAGAGTTTCCCAGCAGAGTGCTCAATTTTTAATGCAAAAGTAAAATTAACTAGATAATTAATAAGAGCATGATATTTATTAATATTAAATAAAGTTTTACAACAACATCCGGACCAAGGTTTCAGATCCGAGAAAATCGGACCTTCATCAGCGGAGTCGTATAGCTTAATGAGTGAGAACAACCGCCAGGAATTTCAAAATATTGTCCGTTGGATAGATGGAACATTTTCAGATTTAAAATTGTCACGTTCGTGGAATATACGTAGTCAGTTATGGAAAAGTTTCAGATCAAAACAACAGCGACGCTGTACACTTAGATAAACGGACAATATTTTGAAATTCCTGGCGGTTGTTCTCACTCATTAAGCTATACGACTCCGCTGATGAAGGTCCAATTTTCTCGGATCTGAAACCTTGGTCCGGATGTTGTTGTAACACTTTATTTAATATATATATATATATATATATATATATATATATATATATATATATATATATATATATATATATATATATATTAGTGTTATAATGGAATGATTCCAGGAAGAAATCCGGATAAGAGAGCTCAATGTGGTAAACAGAGCAATAATCACGTAAAATATAATAACACGAAATTACATGATTGTCGATGCAATAATTTATTTCAACCTTGCGGTTTTATTCAAGCATCCAACTTGACAATTACATTTTTGAGACTGATAGAAAACTGAATTTATCCTCGACACTTCAAACACAATCAGAGAGAGTGGTGGTCGCAGCCACCACTCTCTCTCTCTCTCTCTCTCTATATATATATATATATATACAAGAAACAGTCCCAAAAGTCTAAACGACGGACAACAAAAACAGGGCGAAAGTGGAAAACAAACAGTTACAAAAAAGAATGCAAGACAATTTTACAGTAATTGTGGAAAAGCCACCGAAAAAGCAAGAGCTTGAAGATTACTGGAGGCCTTTGTTTGAGAATGAGGGACGATGCAATCAAGAGGCCTAGTGGATCTTAGATAGAGCTCGAAGTAATAAAAGCAAACCAGAAATGCCAGAGTCTGAGATAACGCTTGAAATTATAAAACAAAAGTTGAATCGATTCTAGAATCACAAATATACTGGCAATTTCTGGCTGAAGCTACTTACAGAACTTCATAGTCAAAACAATAGCTGCTTCAACAGACTGTTAAGGGGTCAGGAGGCCAAAAAAAAAAAGGTGATACAACCCTCATACCCAAAACGAGTGAGACGCATGCCCCAGTAAATACAACCCCATCTGATATCTCATTACAACCTTCAAACTCTTCACTTGCCTGATTGCAGACAGCATCTACAAACACCTCGCTTCTTGATTGTACTTGAAAAAGAAGGAAACAGGATGCAGAAGGAAGCGTTTAGGCATCATGGACCAGTTTTTTATAAATAATACCATATTTGAGAACTGTAGGAAGAGGCAGAGACACCTAAGCATGGCTTGGATCGATTACATGAAAGGCATATGATAGTGTGCCCAACACATGGCTTCTGTAGTGCCATGAATTTTATAAGATCAATCCGGTCATCAAGAAAATCATGGCTGTACAAATAAAGATGTGGCCAACAATCATGGCATTAAGCCACACTAATGGAACAATAACTATCCTTGAATCTTGTAAGAAGAGTGTAGTATCTGTTCCGATGGATACTGCACCTCATAGACTGTTATTGTATTGGCCTTCGGGGCTTGACTTACGTCGGTCTATGGGTCTGTCCTGTGCAGTTCTAGGAGGTCATCCCTCCCAGGCTTCGCCTCCCCTCTTTGGGGAGGAGTAAATTTATTGCTTACTGCCTGAGGCGCCCCTACCGGGGAATGCCGACGGGGCTGCCCTTGGTCACATCTTACTTGGGGGAGTAAGATAAACACTGGCCTTGTGCCTAACTCCTGGAGAGAAGTAAAGCAATACTCTTTTGGCTGGCGATAGATCCGCTTAATAGACTACCGAACAAACTACAACCTGAGCCAGTACCTCCAACAAGACCCAAACAAAAGAGTCAACCACCTGCTCTTTATGGATGACCTCAAACTGTATATCAGTTCAGACGCTGACTTAATTCGACTCTTGCAGGTAATCAATACCTTTATCAAAGATATTGGAATGAAGTTCGGCCTAGACAAATGTGTCAAGTGCTTCCACAGAGCTGGGAAGGAGATCCAAACCGAAAACATAAAGTTTGATGAAAATACTGACATCAAATACCTTGAAGAGTAGGAACTACACAAATACCTTGGAATAGAAGAAAACGATTCAATTCAACATGCCAAGATGAGATAAAAATTGGCAGAGAATATATACGCCGTGTTAGAAAAATTTACAAAACACAGCTGATAAAAATAACCAAAGTAACTGCCATTAACCAACTTGCTATGCCAGTGATAACATACAGCTTTAGCATTATTGATTGCCCACAATAGGACATTAATAGAATAGACACTAAAACAAGGAAAATGTTGACAATGTACAGAGTAATGTAAATAAACCAGCCCAAAACATACTTTTTTGTTAAAGCTATACAGTTTATCCAAGTCATAAACTTTAAAACATATTCAGGAAAGATATCAAGGAGGTTGATTGAAATGTGATCCAGGTGGTGAGTGGTGGTCCAAAAACGAAAAAGTTATCTAGGCGGGAAATCTGTTTGCAATTGATGCAGTAAATGACAGTAAAAAGTATGTTTTGGGCTGATATATTTGATGTGTTATATACTGTTATGTATTTGTATATATATTTTTTATATATTTTCAAAGTTTAATTTTATTACCTGCAGTAATGTCATTGCGGTAATGGTCCTCTGAGGAGAAGAATTTTCTTTGAAAACTCATGAGTTAAGGACTTTAAGGTACTTTGCCTGAACATTGAATTCTAATAAAATTTGATTTGCACCTTATTTTATTATTTCACTTGATATAATGCTATATATATATATATATATATATATATATATATATATATATATATATATATATATATATATATATATATATAAGTAGACAGTCAAATATTCAAATATTAAAGAGTATAAATACTTGACATTATAAATAACACGGAAAACTACATAGTTGTTAAAATAATACAAATACTAAAAATAAAATATATAGTTTTGCTTTTTGTTGTGTTTTCTCGGAATGGATCTGTAGCCCTTCATATTTTAAAATATAAGATTGTTTAATTCAATTAAGAATTGATATTAAATTGTACAGATATTTTCTTATTACATACAAAGAATGAAAAGGACATTTTTCTTTGTATTTCATATAATTAGAATTTTAATACAGGAACATAACTCTTAATAAAAAGTATGGAGGAATACTTCCCTTGGTTTTGAAAATGTAGTTGAATTTTATTTAGAACCTTTTTCTACTTTTTCGATTTTTAAAATTTATTTTTTATTTTTATTTAATTTTAATTTTTATTTATTTTTAATTCTTATTTATTTTTTATTTTTAATTAATTTTTATTTTTATTTATTTTTTATTTTTATTTAATATTTATTTTTATTTATTTTTATTTTTATTTATTTTTAATTTTTATTTAATTTTTATTTTTATTTACTTCTATTTTACTTCCCTATTTTAATCTTCTTAAATATATTAGTTTTTTACGATCCAATTTTAAAGTGCAATATCTAGATAAAATATACGTATTTTTGCTAGCTCTGTTAGTATGAAAAAATATATATGGAAAATCATATAGAGAAAACCCATTTATTCTGGAAAATCATAGAGAGAAAACCCATTTATTCACCTATATCTAATGTTTGCCATTTGTGTAATACTGAGAAGTTCCATATTTTTAAGGCCATCATGAACCCAAACACCAGATGTCTAAATGGCGCGATGAGGTTTTTAAGGGCTGTATACATCATAAACAAGCACTTATTGGATGGATCGAGTGACTTAAGCCTACCCAGAGCCCCACATACATTTTTCAGACACTTATATACTTCTACTGCAGACTTCTCGTTCTACGAACCTAATCACAGTTCTTTTTTCTTTTCTCCATTTTTTCCCTCTTTCTTCTTTAAATTTTATTTTCGAATTTTTATTTATTTATATATTGATTTTTATTTATATATTGATTTTTTATTTATATATTGATTTTTTTATTTATATATGTATATATATGTATATATATATATATATATATATATATATATATATATATATATATATATATATATATATATGTATATATATATATATTGATTTTTATTTTTATTTTTTATTTTTTATTTTTTATTTTATTTTTTGATTCTTTATTTATATATTGATTTTTTATTTATATATTGATTTTTTATTTTTTATTTATATACTGATTTTTATTTATATATCAAATTTTTATTTATATATTGATTTTTTATTTTTTATTTATATATTGATTTTTTATTTATATATTTATTTATATTTATATTTTTATTTTAATTTGATATTTATTAATTGAAACCATCGTGAAATATATACACATATATATATTTTATATAATAATAAATAGTTACCTCCCCTTTTTTTTAGATAATTTAATTAATTAGAGTTACCTACCTTTAACCGTTTTCTATATATAAATAATATTTTATTTTCTCTTAATTAATTTTTTATTATTATAAATTTAATTTTATTTTATTTTATTTTATTTTCCCTTCTTTCTTTCTTTCTTTCTTCTCTTTCTTTCTTTCTTTCTTTCTTTCTCACTTCTAAATATAGAATCTCTTACTTAACGGCTATTTTTCTGATTTAAGCGTCTCATCGGCCCTTCATTTCAAATTCTTTGTGCATAGCGTTTTATAACGGTTATAAATGTTTTTTGAAGAAATTCCATCATTTACTATTTCAGACTATGCTGACGAAGACGGAATCGGGAATCAAACCCTTTTCTTGTCAGAAACCACTGGCCCGTGTCTGAATAAAATCTGTATTTAAAAATAAAAAAATATTACGCTCTTAATTTAATTTAATTGAGCACTCTGCTGGTATTTCCCTTTTATTCTTTTTTTAGTATACCTTTATACTTTATATATATATATATATATATATATATATATATATATATATATATATATATATATATATATATATATATATAGCATCACTGATGAATCTGAAAAAGTCAAAACACATATTTGTGGATAAAGATAGTATATATATATATATTATATATATATATATGCATATATATATATACATATATATATATATATATATATATATATATATATATATATATATATATATATATATATATATATATATATATATATATACAAGAGCAGGCTTACATTGTGTTGCCCGAGTAGGAATATGGGATAGCATCAGATACAACATGATATTAATGAGAGTTTACTTTAACAGCGACCTTGATGTTGTGATCAAGATATCTTACCAACTGAGCTATTCAGATATATATCAATATTCTTACACTAACGCTTATGAATGTATTATTTTCATTATAATATAAATAGAAAATTATACATGTGATATCAATGTAAGAAAAATGGGATATACTTGAAGTTTTAACAAAGGTTCGACTCCAATGGCGCTCTTAGATTAATAGGAAACTGAGATATTCGGGACCACTTCAAATGGCTTCCACAGAAAGCTTCATACACATGATTTAATTGTCATAAAAATAGGATACATTTGGAGTTTTAAGGAGGTTATGCCATTACAGACCACTTCGGAATGCACTTAAAGATTTGGAAACACTTACATTGTCTTCTCCGGAAAATTTAACATACGAATACACTTTTATATTTTACGTAGATTCTCTAACGTTTATTTCTATAGGGAACATATAAACATCAAAGACACACATGTACACACATACATTGAGTTATATATTTTCACGTATAGCCTTCGCCGGTACAATGGCAGCGTTCATGTGACAATTATAAAATAGAAAAAAGATAAATAAGTCCCTGGGGCCCGATATTAATAGAAGGGCAGGTAGGGGGGGTTCTCAAGTTCAATAAATCACATAGAAATAAGAAACAAAAAGAACAGACAAGAGACAACTCGAAACACCAAGTTAATTTTTAAAATAGATGTTTATTCACATGAGAATTAAAAAGAGGGTAAACATGCAAAATATCAACAGAACAGAGTAATATTATAAGGGAATGGGATCATACTTAGAATTATCTAACGACGAGCAAATCTATAATAAAATCATATCAGAAAGAAAATTAGTTATGATTATATACATTGATGTGTAGCACAAGATGCGCTCCCCACGGGAGTAGAAAAGTTTCAGCGTTCAGAAATTAAAATTGCGCTCCCCATGAAAGTGGAAAAGTTCAAGAATCCAAAATTCACAATATTCGTGCGATGAGTAAGTCAAAGCAGGCAACAATGTACAAGTCCAGCAGATATACACATGGGTGGGAGTTTGAGTTCGTGGTCACAGTTGACACTACACAATCCTTATATAGGATATCAGAATCACACTTCTCGGTGATAGAATGTAAAATGTCCTTGACAGCGACAGATTGGTGATGAATGGAGTTCATCTCAAAAGATTTTTAAGATTTAAATTTCTCACGCCGGCTCAAAGATATAACTGTCGGTTTCGTATTTACATAGAAGATATTTCTAGGCACCTTCGTCTGATGCCGAAGTCAGAAAAGCATGGGAGATGTTTTCTTCTCATCTCTGTATGTATTCTTTCACTTCATTTTCTTTTACCTCTTTTTTATTTTCATCTTCTTCATTATTCACTTTAAAGGTCGCCGACTGACAGACTTTCATTTACTTGACGTAAAACGCGCTCTCTTTCCGTATATATGAGCGTTGGTCACGTATCTGCACGTTGACGATTCTTGGGTGTTTGGCGAGGTTTTTGAATTATCTTGAAAAAATGACATGTACTTTTACGTAAGATCAGACCATGCGTCGTTTCTGGTGAGAGTTAAAGTCGGAAAAGGTCGGTTAACAGGAAATAGCGTTTAGATTTTCGCTTAAGACTGTCTGGGTTTAAAGGAAAAACGAATGTTACAAGAAAGATTCTGCTCGTCTCATGTGATCTTCATAAATTATAGTTTTTCTTATCACAATTTTAATTTATTACACGTTATAAAGGTCAAAAGGCCACTCGAGGACAAGGGTTAATTAGTGCCAGGTAGACGGTGAGACAACACCGTGATGATCAATAATGATGGTGGAAGTTTTGCAGAATTTGATTATTTAGGAAAACGGTTTAACAAGAATTTGTTTACATTGGACTTGAAAACGACAATGTTGTAGTCAGCTGAGAAGCAGCCCAACGACATTGAGTTTCAAAGACGGTTAATTTAAGGTAAGAAACTTTGCTCATGGAAGTTTCGTTTAGCTTTAGGCACAGAGGGGGGCGAAAGGGAAATTATTGACAGTGGTGGCACTAGACTTTACCACTTACAGCTTTCTTTATAAATGTTATTGGTTTGACTTCGGACGAGCGACCTGTCCATGAAAAATATTATTTGCTACGAAAACAGTCAAAAGTATGTTCAATTGAAATTCTTATAAATGCGATGGATCACTCTGATTGCCTCACGTGTCTCAGGACATGGGGTACCTAAGTCTAATTTTAAGTCATTAATCACACATTAAGCAAGATTCTCTGAATTTCAGTTTGTTTCAAGACCCCTAAAGCTTAAACATTTATTTTTAGTCATTTTATACTATCAAAATGATGTAATGGAGTTTGATCAAAATTGGAATAAAGATTCTTAACATTAGGGATAGTGGAATCATATGGAATCATATGGAATCATATGGAATCATATATTACTTTTAATTTTAATAAGTGGTGCAAAACCATTATGCACGAGGAATTAATTTTACCCGTCTTAGTGTAGGTATTATTCTAGAATTGTATAGAAGTAGAACGCGATATTTGCAAGGAATGAGGGTGTAGGGTCGTCGAGGGCCCCAGAAGAAGCTCTAAATTTGGGAAGCCTTAAAAGAGTTCATACGGCACCGCCGTCTTATATTAATACATTTTATGATCAAAATTTAATAACTTTTCTGTCCTCAGTCAGAGAAGAACGCCCCTTAATCCGAGGCAATTTTCAATTTTGTCTCCACCCAGAATCCTTCTTTTTAGGGGAGCTTTATTAGAAACCGATCCCATGTCGAATTTTGCCCTCGTGGGGAGGTAAGTAAATAGTCACTATCCCAACGATGAAAATGTCGTTTGATTTCTTTCTTTTTATTTTTAACATAAAGAATTCTAGATCTCATGCGTCGTTAAGCAAGAATCTTGCCGCGTCTTTGCGAATGAAAAGTAGAAATAAAATAGGCCTCGGGCTGATTAGAACATTATCGGAAGACATAAGAGAATCTGTTAAATAACCTGCGGTCATTTGCGTCTGGTGTATTTGGAGATGCCATTTTTGTAGAGTTGTCTGCAAACTCAAATACGAAGTTTTGCTCTTTTTGACGATGTGTGTGCCATAGAGGAATCAAATTACTATTACTACTACTACTACTACTACTACTAAATACATGTTTTCAGAGTCATCTACTGATGATGGGTGTGCCATAATGGAATCAAACTACTACTACTACTACTGCTACTACTGCTACTACTGCTACTACTACTACTACTACTAAATACATGTTTTCAGTCCTCTACTAGTGATGGGTGTGCCATAGTGGAATCAAACTACTACTACTACTACTACTACGACTACTACTACTACTAAATACATGTTTTCGGAGTCATCTACTGATGATGGGTGTGCCATAATGGAATCGAACTTCTACTACTACTACTACTGCTACTAAATACATGTTTTCAGTCCTCTACTAGTGATGTGTGTGCCATAAGTGAATCAAACTACTACTACTACTACTAAATACATGTTTTCAGAGTCATCTACTGATGATGAGTGTGCCATAATGGAATCAAACTACTACTACTACTACTACTACTACTACTAAATACATGTTTTCAGTCCTCTACTAGTGATGTGTGTGCTATAAGTGAATCAAACTACTACTACTACTACTAAATACATGTTTTCAGAGTCATCTACTGATGATGGGTGTGCCATAAGTGAATCAAACTACTACTACTACTACTACTACTACTAAATACATGTTTGCAATCATCTACTGCAGAGTCATCTACAATCATAAAGATGCTGTTTTAAAACTAATCATGAAAACACGATGCTAGGATGTTGTGTATATGTATTTATATATCCGCTGCTGATGTCAGTCATCTCTGCTAACAGTCACATTTTAGTATATAGTTCCACACGCCATAGAGAAAAAGAAATGTGCATTCGGGTTTTCTTTTTTTAAAGCGTGAACATTTTACTGGCAGTTAATTTTTCAGGAAAAAACTTTTTATGAAAAAAAAATGTAGGCATTGTAACAGATACGCGTAGGTGGATTAGATAGTAAAATATGGGTACGAATCAATTAGTGGACTAATGTCACAGATAGGGATCAAGAGGTCGACATTGATCAAGAATCAAAAGTGTGAGAAAGGAAGTAGGGATAGAGGAAAGGAGAAGTGATGTCATATGGAAAGCAGAGAATTCTAGTCGAACACAACTGAGAAAGTCTTGGAACAACGAAAAATCAGTAAAGAACGTATTCAGATGTGTCAACAAAAGATGCAACTCTAAAAGTGGACTTAAAGATATGTAATGTGAGACACAGGGATCAAAAGGTCAACATTGACTAAGAATGAAAAGTGTGGGAACGGAAGTAGGGATACGGGAAAGTGGAAGTGACGTCATAAGAAAAGCAGAGCATTCTGGTCAAAAAACAACTGATAGGGCTGTGAAGAAAATGGAAAAACAGTTAAGAACGTATTCACATGTGTTAATAAAAATGAAACTTAACAAAATTTGCGCTGATTAATTCTCTTTCTTTTTCTCTCTCTTTCTTTCTCTCCCTCTCTCTCTCTTTCTTTCTCTCCCTCTCTCCCTCTCTTTCTTTCTTTCAGTCTCTCTCTAAATATAATAATTCGCGATAGGATCACAGTCGTGATGTAATTAAAGAGCATTAATACAGTTAATGAACAGTGATGTAATTAACCATCTATGATGTAATGAAACAGCGGGTGTCTTAACAAACCACTAATTGTCAACGCGACACGCTGCTTGTTCGAATTGTTTTGTTTTTCTTTAAAGAAAAGAAGTGTCCAACGCCTTTGATTTCACTTATTGGCCGGCACAAGAAATGGTGGCAGAAGCAAGACGCGCGCAACCAAAAATTGAGGTTACAGAGGAGAGCGAACAAGTTATGTGTAAATTCATTGCGTTGATGTTCGACACGTTCGCTTTAGAAGGAGATATAGTTAAGGACAAAATAGCAATATAACCATGTTATGTTTCGAATTCTTTTAATGAAAATTGATTATTTGTATTATTAGGATTACTGTTCTCATCTTGGGTGCTATTCTCACAACGTCTCGGTCGATGTAACCGCCGACCTTCTTCCAGTGCATCTTGTCAGACTCGAGTATCTTTATGTCGAACTCGGGAATCTGTTCGGAATTTCGAACGAAACTGTTTATTTAATCCACGGGAGTAATATGTAGTAATATATAGATATAAGTAGTTACTATATAGTGATAACTAGTAAGACTACCCATCTAAAACAAGAATAAGTTTAAGGCTTCTAAAATTCATACTAGAATTGTCCGCAAGGACCTTTGGCGTAACGGGTATAAGTTTTGAGTAATAATCAGTTCTAAGTGACAGTCTGGGAGTTGACGGTGGTTAAGTGGATAACGACACGGATCGAAGACCTGGGTGTTCCAAGTTCGAATCCAGTCGGTTCCGCAGTACCACTTTTTTCTTTCTTTTTTTTAACATAGTTCACCCCGAACAAGGAAGGACGCCACTGTAGACGTAAGGGGCTACTGAGAAAAAAGAGGGGAGAAGGTAGGGGAAGTCAACCTAGATTGGGATCTGCGCAGCGAGATGTCTGTTTACATTAGTTTTAAACTTCTGCATGTCTGTAGTGTCAGGGAAACAGGGGGCAGGGAGGAAGTTCCAGAGGCCAGCAACACGAGGAAAGAAGCTATTTGAGTAGAAAGCTCTCCGACATCTGGGGACCTCCACAGTGAATGAATGGGATTTAGTTGATTGTCGAGTTAGTCTAGTGAATTTACGTCGAGGGGGCACCAGAGTAGCCAGTTCATCAGAGCATAATCCATTGAAGTATTTGTAAAACAAGCACAAGGATGCTACATTGCGGCGATGGGACAGGGACTGGAGCTTAGTTGACAGTGAGGGACCCATTAGGTTGGTGATTCTTTTTTGGACCCTGTCAAGGAGGGAGAGACTAGTAGATGATGCACCAGCCCAGATGTGGCAACAATGCTCCATGCAAGGGCGGATGGTGGCTTTGTAGAGATACAGGATAATGTCAGGTGAGAGTAGTTTACTAGCACGGTAGAGGGAGCCAACCTTCTTTGTGGCAGTCTTGGCAATGTCTTCGATGTATTTGTTCACTTAGAGATGTTGGCAACCTTCTCGTGGTCCTTTCCGTAAGTACCCGATGTCTTTCCAGAAAGATTTCTAACTAGAAAAACACCAGAATCATCTGATTCACACGAAAGAAGAAGAAGAAGTGAACGTCTTTTGATGGTTAAAGGTTCAATCCTCAGCGCGGGCGATACTACGAATTACTTAAGGATTCTTCCTGATCTACATAACGGAACGAGCGCAAGCTATCCCCGATGATCAAATAAAGGGTCCCGTCCAAAATTCACGAGTTCAACATAAAGATTTAAGAGTCCGACAAGAAGGTTATATCAACCGAGACGTTGTGCGAATAACGTTCAATATGAGAACAGTAGTCCGAATAATCAAACTAATATAAAAAAAAAAACAATATTATTTGTTAACTTTTTAGCAGGAAAATGACCATGTTTGCTAGTTTAAATTGGTTTCCTAAATTACTTACCATTCATGCGCCTCAATTAGGTAGCTGAAGCAATTGTATTTCGCTCGGCTAATCCTCAAAGATCTCGAAACGCCATAATAACTGATGTCCTGACATCTGTTCATTAACGAGTGACCCAGTGCAGTTAAAAGTTACAACTTTTCCCCAACGTCGAAAGGTAGAGATGCCTACCTTTAACCGACTCCTAGACTCACCCTCTCTACCTGAAGGCTAGTCATTTGAAGTCTAGCATTTTTTTTATAGAAATACGACCTGATTCTGCTTGTAGATGATTGAATAAGCCGTTTTATGAAATAAGGTATATGAGTGAATTTATATGAGCCACGTTTTTCTAAATTCTATTGAGATATCACACGATTTAGTAGCCTGACACCGAGTCCCTATTTACTTGTCTCTGCATGAGGTCGGTTTTTAATGTGGGGAAAATCCAGTTCCACCATAAAGGACATTTTGGATTTTGGACAAAAATAAAAATTGCACCAGTCAAAACCGTCTTGAATGTTGTAGCGGTCGAGTAAGCTTTGTGAGATCACGGGATTGCACTTATAGGCATACACTTTACTTCAGCTGAACTTGTGAACATTTTTGCATGCAAAATCATGACCAATTTGCAAAGAAAACGTTACCTCATCGATGGTAAGTAGTCGATTCACCACGATGGCCTCGCATGCCGGTTGGATCGTCAATGGGTGTCCTCTCTTTGCGCTTCACGCTTAACAGGTAATTTTTAAACTTCTCGACCCACATCTACACACATCGACATGGTAAACCATAATCTTTGTATCGAACTGAAAACCCGCGATGGATTTATGCCTTTGACACTCATTCAGACAATATACCTCAAATTACTGCTCTCTGTTCTTTTTTTTTATGGAAATCGCTCCAGACAAGGCATGAAGCCATTTGATGTAAGGAGCTAAAAAACAGAAAAAATATTACTTCAAGGTAAAATAATCCAACGATAAGTGCACGATTCCGACCCAGTAAACAGCAATTCTCCCCCCTTTGTCAGAAACATCGCACATGAAATGTGAGAACTAAAGGACAAAAAAGGGAAGCCAAAAGTAAACCTAAAGTACACTTACTATTCTTTTTATTTGGTTCAAGCTGACAGTGGTAAACGGCTGTTGCGAGGTTGTTGTTCTGTAACAAAAGAAATTACGTGTTAATATTAAACATAAATACAAACGTATCAACTTGAGAGTTGAAGACAGTTGTGCAACTCTAAAGTAAGTTATGGCTAAAGTGCGGCTAATTCGCGATTTCTCATCGTATATTCTATCGATTATGCTATAGGCTTGTA
>OY744532.1:27231356-27386356 GCA_963556195.1 Sepiola atlantica | reverse complement strand
AGTCAATCCATGCCATGGTTATGTTCTTTTGTCTGCTCTTCACCTCCTTCAGGGTCTTTTGATCAATGTATAGTAGATCATGTGCCCCTCTTTGTCCTTTCCGGCATCCTTTTTGTTCCTCGGAGAGCAGTCCACGTTTGTCCAGGGATTGGTAGATTTGTTCTCTCAGTTGTGCTGTGAGAATTTTCCACATTATTGGTAGACATGTTATCAGTCTGTAGTTGCTGGGGGTCGTTCCTTTTTTGGGGTCTTTTTGTATTAATGTTGTTCCTCCTTCCGTCATCCATTCTGGTACGTCTGTTTTGCGGATACATCCACTCAGTTTCTGCGCTAGTCTTTTATGCAGGGTCGTGAATTTTTAAAACCAGTATGCATGTATTCCATCGTGGGATGGTGCTCTCCAGTTTGCCATTTTTCTTAGGGTTTTCTTGATCGTTTCTTTGTTGATTTCTGTTTCGGTTCCTTCTTCGATTTCCTGCAGTTCATCTTTCATGTTTTTCAACCATTGGGCATACTTGTTGTGCTTTTTTGGTCTTTCCATATCTTGCTCCAGAATTGTTTTGTTTCTGTTGGGTTCGGTTGCTCTGTTGTTTTTTCTCCATTTACGTTTTTGTAAAACTGGCTTTCATTGTTTTCAAAGGTCCTGTTCTGTTTGCTCTGTTCTGATTTGTACCTGTATCGTCTCAGTCTTCCTTCTATTGCTGCTATCCTTTGTTTTATTTCTTCATGTTTCTCATTTAGTTTTTCCTTGCGTTTCTGATTTTTGCTTCTTAATCGTTTCATGTCCTCCTTCCTTCTGTCTACGGTTTTAGCTTCTTTCCGAAGTTTGGTGATCTGGGTTTCCAGTCTGATTTCCCATCCAGGTTTTGTCGGTCCTCTCTTTTGTCCATCTTCTTCGTTTCTTAATTTCATACTTACCGATTTTGCCCCTGCATATATCAGGTTGTTTAGGTCTGTAATAGTTTCTGTTGGGATGTGTGTGAGGAGTCTGTTTACTCTTTTTGTTTCTGCTTGTAACTTCTTCGCTACTTCATTCCTGAGAGATGGGAGTTTTGTTTTGTTTTCTAACATGTATCGTCTAATGTTCTCCACTTCACTTGCTTCTTTTTCGTTGAGTTCTATCTCAGCAGGTTCTGTGGTTCCGCAGTCTTCTATCTCACCTGGTTCTGTGATTCCGTAGTCTTCAATCTCTTCAGTTTCAGTGTGTATGTTTTGCCCGTCCTCTTCCTGTGGTTTCTCCTTCGGTGGTGTTTCTTGCTCCGTTTCGCCATTAACCTTCTGTCTGATTTCCGTCAGTTCCATCTCCGAGAACCATCCTCGCTTTAGGATATGTCTTGCTTGATCTGCTATCCTTTGTTCCGTTGTATGGTAGTCAGTAGCAATGTCCCAGAGATGTTTCATTCGTTTTCGGTGGCCTCTTTCTGTAGCGGCTTTTATAATAGCACTCCATCACCAGTCTGTTCTCTTTCGTGGTCCATTTCTTTCTATATCTTTTCAGTTTGCTGTTTTCGCTCTGGTTTTTTTGTCTCTGGTCTGTGTCCTTGTCATACCTGGAATCAGAGAGGTTACTTACCTGGTTCTTGTCCGTTGTCTTGTTTCTGAAATGAGAAGGCCAACATTCGCAGGATGCGGACCGGGTCCCCCATGTTGGGTAACGAGGGAGCACCTGCCCATCATGACACTCAGGTCTTTCTCCTGAGTCCCACGGCTTGTATTGATATTATTGTGCATTATTCATATTTTTGGTGTGTGTGGCCACACCAGGCCCAGGCTTGTTCTGCCTGTGGTCCTGTCACAGGAATAGTGGTTGTCTCATTCATTTTAATGAGTGATATTGTGCACTATCACACAAAAAGAATTATATATATATATATATATATATATATATATATATATATATATATATATATATATATATATATGTTATATAAGGGTATAGTATAAGTTTTCTTGGCAGCAGATGCAGGGAGACGATAGGTTCCCCTCCACTTTTCTGCTTGTGTATTACCGATGTATTCTTGATTGTAGTGCTAGGAGATGGGGTGTTCGATTTCCGCTTCTACGAATTCTTCGTTAATTAAAACTTAATTATGTAAATTAGGGGCCGGTTTTTGTCCAGAAGTTTGGGCAACAAATCTCTTTATTATCATTATAATTATCGGGTACTAAGGAGCTGTCGAGGGAGCTTTTAACAAAACCGGGGGGGGGGGGGGCATCGAAGATTTGCAGTCTATTAAGAGCCACGAGTTTACAGGGTGAAAAATACTAGCATTGTTTGAGATTAGTAAAATGCTAAATACATTCAAAATGGCGAAACAGGAAAAAGACTTAACTTTGAGGGGGAGACTAGCACATCTTCCGTATTATTATTATTATTATTATTATTATTATTATTATTATTATTATTATTATTATTATTATTATTATTATTATTATTATTATTATTATTATTAAAAACTTCATAATCACCATAAAAAGGCAGATAGCGTATTATATAATATGTCTGATATTATTTGTTACTTTTCAAAATAGAAATAACGTTGAAGTGTAGTGTCTGTTATACTGTACTTAATCTTTTCTCTCATCGGTGATTGAAGGAGAAATCCTTATAGACTTTGGCATTTTTATTTTTGTCTCAATCTGGAGTATCCTTATTTGGTAAGATGGGTTTCCCCCCCCCCTCTAAAAAATCGAAACCACATCAATGGTAAAAGTTCCGAATAGTTAACAGTTGAGAAATTGTTACTTTTCTTACTGTTTGTAAGAAAATGCCTAAATTGAGGGCTGAGTTAGACAAAAGGTTTGCTTTTAATTGTGGAAAATCCAACTCCTCACAAAAAGGGGCACCACGGATTGGAATAAAAATAAAGATTGCTGCAGTCTAGAATGATTTCCTCTTCTACGAACGGGTATCTAAATAATAACGTTATTATTTCAGCAGGGTCCGTAAACTGCAGAAGTACAAAGTAAAAGATAAGTAAAGTATATACAGTTTAGGATAAATTCTATTGGGAAACGTAAAAATTAGAAAATTAAAAAAAAACAGAAAGTAAGAAATGTTTAAATCGAAGAAACAAATTCACAGAATTGAAATAAAAATAAATATGTCTTTATTTTTAAATGGTTGCGATTGATTGTTTTATTGTAGTCACGTGCGCAAATCCTTTAGTGTGTTTGGTGACGGCGATTCTTTGTTAAGCGATCATATTGTATGTGTTTTTGTGACAAATAATATGAAAGGAAATATAATACGTTAATTTTTAGGTCAATGTATATTAGTTAAAAAGTATATAACAAAATGAATCGTAAATAGGTCGAAAATTTAATTGTTTTGTTTACCTTTCGCGTGAAAAATTGAAAAATAACTTTTTTTGAATTAGGTAGATAAATATCTTATTGTTAAGGCATACATAAAAATATTAAAAGTGTGATTCTTGTCTCATGAGAAGAAGTCTAGTTAAAAATATGTTAGCGGAAATGACTACTATTGTCTGGGCTTTCGGGTCTGGATTTACGCCGGTCTATCGGTTGTCCGTCCTGTGCAGTTCTAGGAGGTGCACCCTCCCAGGCTTTGCCTTCTCACCCTTTGAGAAGGGGTTAATTTATTGCTAATCGCCTGAGGCGCCCCTACCGGGGAATGTCGACGGGGCTGCCCAGGCAATTTTTAAATGGCCAGAGTGCTGAAATTCTCGAGCGCTGGTTTTTCAAATCCCACTTTCCCAACCTTGTGTCACATCTTACCTTTTAGGAGGAAGATAAATGAAGTTAAAATAACTTGAAAATGTTGTCGACCCAAAATGTAGTTGCCTGTTAGGATGGCTATTGTGGAATGTGTTCGTTTAAAGAGAATCCGGTTATTGAATAATGTGTAATTATTATGCAGACATAATTTCAGAATACAGCTTCAAGAATCATATATCGGGCGGTACGGTAACATTTTTACCCCTCTGTAAACAAAGGCCACGGTGACGATGGGTTGTCTGTGAATATGTTTTTTGGAGAGGTAGAAATCTCGGAATAATTGTAATGTTTTTTGTTTGAAATGTAAATGTAATTCTTTTTTCGTGAAACACACATGAGGAATAACTGTTGGTGGTGAGCGAAAAATGTGTAGCCTATTATGAATATAGTTATTTTCTTACTTTAGTCAAATTTACCGGGGAAAAACAGTTTACTTTATATAGAGAGATATATTGTATATCTGGCGAGCAAATATTCAATTACACACACGTTGTTATAACTGATAACAGTTGTGTGTTTCTATCAACTTTTCAAGAGATATACTTTTTTTGGTCAATTCTTAAGATAAAACAAATATTTATAATTCTGTGCAGTCTTCTTCAATTATATATTACAATTACTTTGACGACTGACGTAAGCAATTTTACGTTATCTCGTAAACTCGTGATTTCCGCGTCATTTAGCTTTCATACATGAGTAAAAAAAACAAGAAAATGATTAACCGAGACTGGCACAAGATCACATGGGTGTCGGGGATACATCCTCGACATGAGTCGGACAGGTATTTTGTTGCTGTCGGGCTATGGTATGGTTCTGTTCAGTCTCGGGACTTTCTATTTAAGAAAGCGTTAGTTTATTGCAAATCGCCTGAGGCGCCCATACCAGGGAATGTCGACGGGGCTGTTCAGGCATTTTTGTAGGCCAGAGCACACTTATCCTAGTGCGTTCGCTAAGTACACCTTACATTGTGTTTAGCCTCCTGGAGAGGTGGTAAATAAAAATACTTTGACCTTGTGTCTAACCTAGGGAAGCAACAAGATATCCTTTATTCATGCGAATGGTTAAAGTAAGTTAAAAGCTTGAACATAAATATAACAGTTTCTTATCAATGTTGAATAATTCCATTATAATATATTTCAAGAATTCTAAAAAATATTTGTATCTGTTGACAAATGTATATAAAAACCGCATGGGTTGATTTCTTTTGACAATGTATGTTCATATATATATATATATATATATATATATATATATATATATATTGTGTGTGTATTTAGGCAGCATATTTTCATTTAGGCAAACATTATTAAATAACACGGAATGGTTTTGTTTGATGCGACTTTTTTTTTTTTCAATTTTCCGAATTGTCCATCTAATGTTTCGGTCAAATTGATGTAAATATGATCCATGGGTTTCTTGTTCCATTCTTTTTTCTTTTTTGCAAGTACTTTCGATTTGAATCGTCAAATCATCTTCAGGCGGTATTAGTTTTAGTGTCTTTACTGTTGTGCTTATTTTTGAATTATAACGGCAAGTAGTTTATATTTGAAAACGCGTCTGTAAAGTTGAAATGTACATGAGAGCGTGATGGCGTTCTACACATACGAGAGATTTAAAGTTTGACTGTTTAAACCGTTAAGAAATTGATGACGTTAAATAAAGTGCATACAATTCAAACGCATAACTACCTAATGGCTAATAAAATGTTAATAAAAACTAAACATCGCACAATTAATAATGTCAATTATGAAACTAGTCGCAACATTTTAAAGTGTCTAGCATAATAATTAACATTACCAAATTCTCCGTGTTATTTAATAATGTTTGCCTAAATATATATATATATATATATATATATATATATATATATATATATATATATATATATATATATATATATATATATATATATATATATATAAAGTAAGACGGAATCACATTGTTTTCCGGCCTTTTCAAGCGTCCAAGCGAGACGATGCTTGAAAAAGCCGGAGGGTCGAATTAAATTATCGCACCGGTGAACATGTGATTCCGTGTTACTTTATATATATATATATATATATATATATATATATATATATATAAGAAGATATGTTTGTCTCCCATTAGAAAGCATTCAATATTGAAATGTAAGAAAGATGTTTGAAGCTTAAGAATGCATTTTTTTATATAAATAGTAATTTATTTAAAGTAGTCCCAAATTTTTGACGTAATACGTCTTCGTCAGGGGTACAAGACATTTTTTTTCATAGCGACATGTTTATCGCTAGTAGAAGGTAGAATCCGTAAGATGTTGATTCGGTAATAGTTCAAATGTCGAAGTCTTTTAGGGAAAGATGCGCGGACAAGCATTAAAGATAAGAAGATATGTTGTCTCCCATTAGAAAGCATTCAATATTGAAATGTAAGAAAGATGTTTGAAGCCTAAGAATGCATTCTTTTAAAAATAAATAGTAATTTATTTAAAGTAGTCCCAAATTTTCGACGTAATACGTCTTCGTCAGGGGTACAAGACATTGTACCCCTTTGTCTTGTACCCCTGACGAACAATAAAAACGAACAAACACCTCATCAACCTATATCCACATGAATTTCAAGAGCAAAAACTTCGACCTTCACAAAAATACAAAAATATTTAATTTATTTATCAATCACTAGATTACTCTACAAATCCAATTAAACAAACTCAAACATTTCATATTTCCAACAAAGTTACCTCCCTTAGATCCAGAAATTTCTTCATTAAAATCACTACAAACTGTCTAAAAGATTTTTAACACGATATCAACTAACGGTTCTTTCTTTTAGAACGCATACTTTCAAAAACATAACGGCTAATGATACACATTCATAATTTGACTCACGGGAATTACAGAGAAACCTTTTCATATATTTTTTTATTTATAATCTTTATTTTATTTATTTTTTTATTTATTATGTTTTTATTATTTCTTTTTTATTCGCTTTTTTTATTCTTATGCTTTAAATTTAAATTTTATTTTTATTTTTACTTTTATTATTTTTTATTCGCTTTAATCTTGACTTTCCTCTGGTTTTAAATCTCAACGGTCTCATTACACTAAATTTAAATTTAAACAAACACACACAACACACTGAGCAAATAACGCGTCCCAACGTGTCATGTGACTTCACATTTCCTAAACAGATGACAATAGAAGCTGAAGAGAGCCGGATGGGTAAGACCTTCCGTGCTTGAAACCGACGGTACGAATTTTCTGTACCAAAATAAATAAATATTATGCTCTAAATTTTTAACTTTAATTCTTAATTAATCGAGCACTCTGCTGGGATTTTTCCCACCATTTTACAAAGAAGGTATATATATATATATATATATATATATATATATATATGTATATGTGTGTGTGTGTGTGCGTGTGTCTGTGTCTGTGTGTGTGTATGTTATGCATTGAGCTGCTTTTTTCTTGATGCTACTATTTGCGCGGATACTATTAATAAACAGTCTGCGGGGCTTAGTTTAAGAACAGAATACCACAAAGTGAAAAACGTGTCTATATCCAGAAGGGGACATTTTAATTAAGGCATGTATTTTTCCTATTCTCAATATCGACACATTTTAGTCAATAAAACAAAAATAATGTGCAGTGTTACCAACGGAGAAAAGTTACATTTTTGAATCGATCTGCATTAGCACTAGACATCCCACGACATTAATTGCAAAACTAATCACAAAATCTAAAAGTGTCTAACGTAGTAATCAAAAATTCTTAGCCGTTAGACATTACCATTTCGAATTCTGTATGCGAATTTCACGTGATCACGTTCGCACACGACATGTCATCATTATAGACACTCGTTGCACACTTGGTAAAAATATAAGCTGTTTGTAAAAGAACACAGATGTATACACACCCAAAACTAACCCCCGTGATTATTTGATGAATCAAATTGAGAGTACTCGCGAAAATATTCGAAAAATAAACAACTTGAATGAGATAGCGCATATATTCAGAAAACTGGAAAAAAATCCATCACACACAGAAAACTCCCTGTTATTGAATAACATTTGCCTTCATGAAAACATGCTGCCTAAATACACACACAGACCACACCCATAAACACACGCACACACACACACACACTCACACACACACACACACACACACATATATATATATATATATATATATATATATATATATATATATATATATATATATATATATATATATATATATATATATATATACATATCTGGTTGAACAGGAGTGCAAACTTCTGTTTATTCCTTTTGTGATCCAATCTTTCTATTCGTCAAACGATAAATCTTGTACTATTAACCATGGAGTGTAGGAAATCTCCATATTTGACGCAAACGTTTTCGACCATCATTGGTCGTCTTTAGGCGGATGATTGATCTATGCAAAATAAAATTGGTGAATTTATTAAGAAGACGTTTTTATGTGATAAAAACATTAAAAACATTCAACAGCATTTCAACACATCTTCGCACCCCTCATAACGAGCATGGTTGATGTTGGGCTTTTTTAATTGAATGAACAATGCTTCCATTATGGGGAAGCGAATACCGCAAAATGACACAGCAAGGATGGATGTACTACCGGTTAAGATATTTCTAAAATTATCTTTGGAGATGTTATGTGCTGTAAGGTGTTTGTAAATGGAGTTTTGAGGGGAGGTCAGGTGGCAAGTTAATCGACGGGAAATACTGGTTCTAGTCATGCCAATATACGTGCTGTCGGCAAAGACACATTCGCCGATAGGACATTTGAACACGTATATGGCATTACTAGTTTTTAGTAAGCCATTGTCGGTAGGATTATTTTTATTAGTAAATTGCAAGTTTTAAACCTTTTATAGTAAATAATAAATCTAATTTTAAAGTCGTTATCTACAGGGGATATATATTTATGTATAATATTTTTAATGATTTTTTCATCTACTTTATGGTTGGAGTACATCTGGTTGCAATAGAACAAGTTATATATATATTATTTGAATTAACCAATTTTCTTTTCGTTGGACTATGTTTTTTTATACAAAAATATTTCTCTTAACTTTATTTCAAATAACAGTTACTCTTATTCGATACTTTTTTAAACAAGGAATCCATACATCGCTCATCACATTCGCATCTTCAGCTGAAAATCAAAATTAAAATAAGATTCTACATTTCTCTAACTTTCACTTTTTAGTGTATATACTTACATATGTTTAAACATCTAGTTAAACTTTTGTATTTATTTAAATCAATTGCATATGTATAGTAACACTAGTTAACATTATTGTAATATAAAAAAAAACATTTACGATTTTGTCATAAACGGCTATAGTATGTACTTACCTGCTGATCGCATTTATTATAACTACTTTGAGAACGAATAAGAACTCGTCCATTATTCAAAGTTTAAAAATGAATCTTTTTGAATGGAAAAAATAAAAATAATTTTTAATATGTGTACAATGTCGATTTCTTTCTTAGTACGTAAAAATATATTAATATTCCACACGTCTGAAAGAAAATAATTGCATTAGTAACCATTGTGTGCGTACACATCTTATTATATGAGTAGTTTTTGTCTTGTGAGCTAGTGGCAAGTTCAACAGGTTACTATTGTTTCCATAGTACCAGGTTGTATGTAACAACACAGACATTATTAAATTTTGAAACTTCTTTCCTTGAATGAACATAGATTCAAAAGACGGAGGCATACCACGTTCACTTTATTTTTTTAAGACACTGAAGGATAAGTTTAAGATTGACTAGTGGCATAAAAGCTATGTATCACACCGTAGCTATTAGTAGTGATGCAACAAGATGCCACGAGTCTGCTTCCCAACCGAATGTTACTCTTCAAGTCTGACGTAAAACAACCCCTTGTCGAGCCGTCTTCTAAGAAAAATCAAGTCCTCTTAATAATCTTCTGCCATTTATATCCACTGTTTCTAATCATCTCGTGACGGCGATCATCGTCCAACCAGGAATCCTTTCAACCTAGGCTGTCCCCGGGCCTTGATAAGCAGCGACCTATCAGTACAAAAAAATCTCACCAAACAGAACGAATTCTTTCGTATTCAATTCATAATTATTTTTAGAAACAAGTAAAATAGAAAAAAAAATATTATTTAACAATTAAGAAAAGGACAATTGTTCATATTCGGGTCACAGATTTTCTTTGTTTAAATGGAAATTCATGCAAACTTTCAATACATTTCATTTTTTAATAATAATAAAAATACTATTAAGAAATATTAATTTATTCACACAAAGTATTTCACTGATAAAATTAAATCCACTAGAATGCATTTCCGTTTCATACACAACAAGTCAGCCATTTTAATAAATTACTTTATGAAATAAAATTCCGAGTTATAAATAACAATTTATTTCTAAAGTTATTCTTCTCATGTTTATTACAGATATTTTGTGGTCGGATCAAAGAGCAGTACCTGTTCTTAATTAGAGAAGGGGTATTTCGGGTGAAAAAGTGCATTACGGTTTCTTAGAAAGCAATTCAGCCATTTTGATAAATTATTTTGTGAAATACAAATCCTACTTAGAAATAATAACTTATTTAAAATAGTTACTCGGCTGATACAATTAAATCAACTAGGGTGCATTTCAGTTTCTTTGAAAACAAGTAAGCTATTTTGATAAATTATTTCGTGAAATAAAAATCCTACTTAGAAATGAACTATTTCGTGAAATAAAAATCTTATTTGTAACAAATACTCCATTCACTAAAAAAATGATTGAATTATTTAACAGAATCTACTCGTATGCTTTTACCGTTTCTTAGAAAACGAATCAGAAATTTTAATTAATTACTGTATACAAGTCTACTTTTCTGGTTTTAAATCGTTGTTTATTCCTTGTCTGTTATTACTAAACCACTATTACCTTAACTCCCGGGCAACGCCGGATAGATATATTTACTACGTAATAAAGTTACATGAAGAATCTAAAACAACCATATCAGTTATTTATTCATCACGAAATCCGCAAACAAAAATAAACCTTTACATGACAAATAACGCTCTAACTGAGAGTTCAACATTCAAACTCCTCGGCCTAACCTTCACATGTAACATGAATTGGAACAAATACATTGAAGACATTGCCAACGGTGCATCAAAGAAGATGAGCTCCTTCTACCGTACTAGTAAACCCCTCACACCTGACATTATCCTGTATCTCTACAAAACCACCATCCGCCCGTGCATGGAGTAATGTTGCCACATCTGGGCTGGTGCATCATCCACTAGTCTCTCCCTCCTAGACAAGGTCCAAAAAAGAGTCGCCAACTTAATAGGCCCCTCACTATCAACCAAGCTCCAGCCCCTGTCCCATCGTCGCAATAGTGCATCCTAGTGCTTCTTTTACAAATACTTCAATGGATTGTGCTCCGATGAGCTGGCTGCTCTGGTGCTCCCTCGACGTAAATTCACTAGACTAACTCGACAATCAACTAAATCCCATCCATTCACTGTGGAGGTCCCCGGATGCCAGAGAGACTTCTACTCAAATAACTTATTTCCTCGTGCTGCTGGCCTCTGGAACTCCATCCCTGCTCCATGTTTCCTCGACAGTACCGACATGGAGAGGTTTAAAACTAATGTAAACAGACATCTCGATACACAGCTCCCAACTAGGGGTGACAGCCAAAACTTACACTATAATTCTCAGTAACCTCCTTACGTCTACAGTGGCGGTCTGCCTTGTTTAGGGTAAAATATGTTTTTTAAAAAAATTTCCACTCCCAAACAGAAAGTGAAAAGAATTCATATTCGGGTTTCCAAAAAGCTATCCTAAGTCATGAGAGGGGAAAAAGGGATGAGGGCTTCACAGTTCAGATTTAAAAGCATTCTTTAACACTTGATCCTATCTAAGTGACGGCAAACCTCATGCTGTAGATTAACGAATCACAAATTCAGAAGTATGTGTGTAGGCGCTATAGTGCACCAATATTGAGTCGCACTCATACACATATCTACACACCCGTCCACATATTCACACACATACACAAACACTATGCATAGTCACATGCACACATATACCTAAACAACAATCTTGTGTCTCATGATATATATATATATATATATATATATATATATATATATATATATATATATATATATATATATATATATATATATATATACACTAGCAGGGCTACCCGGCGTTGCCCGGGGCGATAAAAACAAAGTAGTAGAAATTAAAGAGTGGGTGTAACATCTTTATATAAACACTTAAATCTCTCTTCTTTCTCTAGCCGTCTCTCTTTCCCTGGTCTTTATTATTTCCCCACCACCTTCAACCCTTTATTTCCCTTTTTCCCATATGATTCTTCTCTTGTTTAAATGTGTTAAAAACTAATAATAATGTAATTCACGTAAATTCTCTTTACTAAATATGTATTTTATGTAACTGTGGATTTTCTTAAAGAAATATGCCATGTAAACAAACATTTTGGATGAAAGTTATTAATTATTCTTACATTGTATTTTTGATCCCGAAATAAAATTATATTTTATTTTTTAAAGACTTTAAAATCGAACTTGAATGCAATGACTTAATCGCTGGCGGCCATGTTGTAATTTCCTATAATTTTCTTTCGTAAAATAGTAGCAATAGTTTGATTAGCGTTTGTCACTTATTTAAAAAAACAATACCAAAAAACTAAAAATTTAGATGCGCGTCCCTGTTTTATGTAGTTTAGGTATAATTTGCCGGACAACGCCGAATACTGTTCTTATATAAGATATTATAAAATGTACATGTACATGTATTTGTGTACGTACAGAGTGGCGGGCAGTGGCGGCTAGTGGCGGCTAGTGGCGGACCTTCAATAGTTTCTTACCGCCCTTCATGTAAATAGCATTGACGCTAAGAAACGTTAAATAAAATTAAAAGTTATCTCAAAGTATATATATATATTTATATATACTAGATTGATAGATATAGAAAAAAGGGAGTGAGATATATATATACAGAGATTGAGAGAGAGAAATATATTGATAGTGAGAGATAGATAGATAGATAGATAGATAGATAGATAGATAGATAGATAGATAGATAGATAGATAGATAGAGACTACGAACGAGACATATAAAATAGAAAATAGAGTGATAGTGACAGAGATAGAAACAGAGAGATAGATAGATAGGAGATGGAAAGATAGATAGATAGATAGATAGAGAGAGAGAGGGAGAGAGAGAAAAGAAAGAAAGAGAGAGAGATAAAGAGAATGCGAGAGAGAGAGAGAGAGACATAGACCTATAGACAGAAAGAGAGAAAAAATAGATAGAGATAGATATAGAGAAAGAGAGAGAAAGAGAATGAAAAAGAGAAAGAGAGAGAAACGTTGTGAGCGTAAATAACTCAATCTATACACGAGCGGATATTTTAAAGCGTGACGGATCAACAAAAATACTATATCGAAATTAAGCATGACGATATACCGACGGAGTTCTCATCTTGCAATGGTGGTTGGACGCATCTAACACAAGATACGCCCATTCAATATGCGCCTTGAGCGTTAGAAAATGCTTTTTCAAATTGAAGCGTAACAACCGACCGACGAACAGATCTTCCCAGAGCAATGCAAGGACGCATTTCAGGTAAATAGATCTCGCCGAGAACGCCTCGGGTTATCCAAGGAAGTTTTTGTTTTGTTTTTATTTCTGTAGATATTTCTGTGTGTGCTCGGGGGTAATTTTGTGCCCACGGCCATGTCAGAAAATCTTGGCTAACGACGCCAGAAATATCGGCAGAGTAATTTTCTACCGCTTCTCTCTACGTTTTAAACTCGCAAAGAATCTAATGAGGAGTGCGCTTGTTTTTAGGGGCATAATTGAATCCCAATCCTATCTACAGATTGCGTCAATCCTACGCATCGCCTGACACTTCGCTCGAAGCCCGAGATGCCCGTTCAAAAGAAAGATGTTAACCAAACGTTTTCTGCCAACATTCCTATTTACTTACGTCAACACGAGGGCAGAATTAAACATAAGGTCGGTTTTTAATGTGGCGGAAATCAAACTCCCCCCCCCCCAAAAAAAATAAGGGGGCACTCTAGATTGGTAAAATAATTTAAAAAATACCTCAGTCTAGAAGGATTTCTCCTTCACTGATCGAGGACAGAAAAGATGAAATGCAGTATCGGAACAGATACGACACTTTGCTCCGAGCCAAAAGGTCAACGCTCATTTATAAAACTCTGAATTATAACCTTTAATTGTTCTCCATCTCTCCTGGATGCTAGCCCAGTTTGATAAAAGTAAACCAGGAGTGGAATCGGGAAGGTATAGATTATAATCTAGAACAGGGGTGGCCAGCATTTTGTACACCATTCACTATTTTTCTTACTTTCAATTTAGACGAATCGTACAAACGTGCATCTGTGTGTGTTCATTGCACAGGTTGTGATCCTCCGATCGTTGTGCTGGCCCAAAGTCGTGGCTCGATTTCGACACTGGTCGCAATGTTAATGTGATCTCAGTCAGTATTTTTATTTACCTCCTCTCCAGGAGGTTAGGCACAAGGCCAGTTTTATCTTACTCCCACAGAGTAAGATGTGACCCAAGGTCGGGTCGGGAAAGTGGGACTCGAAAAGCCAGTCCCCGAGAAGGTGTGCACTTTGGCCATTAAAAGTTGCCTGGGCAACTCCGTCGGCATTCCCCGGTAGGGGCGCCTCAGGCAGTAAGCAATAAAATTACTGGGAGGGTTTCAATTAAGCCTGGGAGGGTTTCAATTAAGATTTAAAGTGGGATAAAAATGTATAAATATCAGCGAGCGATGATGCATGTATATTTCATTTTTCTTTAACTATTAATTTCAAATCCTTGGCCTGAGATAAAAATAGAAAAAGAGAAAGGGAGAGGCAAAGAGGAAACGAAAGACGAGGAAAGGGCATAAACCATAAATTATGTGAGGTGTGTCAAAACGAATGCTGGATCAACTTGCTACTTCCCCGTCATTATTTTTTATGATTCCAAAATGGCTCTTCGTCGGCGCCTTTTATAGCATCACATACAGAAGTCTCTTGAGAAAAAATATCAGATTTGTAGAGTGTTCAATGCAATTTTTGTACAATTTATTCAAGTAAACAAAATATAGTAATTCTGAGATTTCGTTTTTCACTCCGGCCCGCGATCTCCTTCGAAAAGTCTCATCTGGCCCTCACTCTGAAAAGGTTGCCCGGCCCTGTTCTAGAGTAAGGAAATTTTGCAACAAAAAAAAATGCTGAATATTTGTCCATGAAATAAAACAATATTGCGAAACAGAAGTATTTGTTGTATTAAATTCAAAACACTCATTGAATTCAAATACAATGACAAATGATTGTTAATTTATATAATGTCTCTTTTAAAACCAAATATGCAAATTAGTTAACCTTTTGACTAATGTCGCATATAGATAACCAGTACATTAAAAGATGGTGCGTCTACTGTGTCGAGTTGAGTTTTGACTTCATCCTTAGTGCGAGAAATGGGCTCAACTTTCGTATTTATTCATGAAGATTTCAGTTTGGTGGGAATATAACTGCCGGTGTTACAAAGACTGTAGCGGTCGGACATAGGACCTATTTCTTCTTGTCCCCTGTAGGCAGTTTGGTCATACACTGACCAATCGGCTTGCAGGGCGTATGATTTTCTAGCTGTCCCCAAACGGACTACTTTGACAGTTGAGTCTAGGGACGACATCGCCAGAGAGAAACAAGACGCGATCGAGGAAACATCATCTCTCTCCTGCATGACCATCGTTCCAGCTGCAGCCACAACGTTGACGCTTCTTTGATTTTCCTTTCTGGACACTGTCCAATATTTTGTTACTTTACCAGATAGTAAAGTAACCCTTTTAAATAAATTATATTTCGTATCTTGTTATACAGTGTTTGTTTGCTTGATTCAATTTCGTGCATAGAGATGTAAGAAACATTTCTACAAGACGATCAAAAAGTAAAAATAAGTCGAAATATTCGTTTAAGGTTCATTGTATTTATTTCGGAATGGTCTAATGAAGCAGCACTTACAATTAAAATGGCTTAAAAGCAACGTATTTATTTTCTTGGTACTGATATCGATCCTGACCCAGCTTTCGTGACGTTCGACTCGGAATCGTTCGGCTGTCCTACGCAAACGCCCGAGTGTTGACGAGCCCTCTTCTTCTGCCTGTCCGTCGTCGTCCGCTGTGCTTAGCGCAAAAGAAAACACGAAACAGTGAACAAGTAAAAATAAATAATAAAATTAAAAATATATGTCGTGATAAAAGTAATTTTGGTACGTTTTTTTTTGTTTTGTTTCTTCAAAAAAATTCCTTGTAAATAAAAATACAGTATTCATTTTATAACAGTAACCTCGCTATGTTTTTCCCCCCTGTTGTTTCTTTCAAAAAAATTAATCAAAATATGTTTAATTTTCTTTGTTGTTTCTTTAAATATTCCTTACCCTAACCCTAACACTAAACGTTAACCCTAAACCTTAATCCTTAACCCTAACCCTAAACCTAAACCTAAACCTAAACCTAAACCTAAACCCTAACCCTAACCCTAACCCTAAACCCTAACTCTAACCCTAAACCCTAACCCTAACCCTAACCCTGAACCCTAACCCTAACCCTAACTCTAACCGTAACCCTAACCATAACCCTAAAAAAACATAAAAACAAAACAAGCAAAACATTATTATCATAGGACGCAGCACTGTATCGTCAACTCTCGGGCGTTTGCGTAGAACAGCCGAACGCTTCCGAGTCGAACGTCACGAAAACTGGTTCAGGATCGATATCAGCACCATTTTCTTAATACTAAGTTTGACGAATTCTTTCACCCTCCAAACAGTATTACATTCAGACATTTTATCAGAAGCCATCTTATAACAAATAAGAAAACGAATAAATAAACAAGCGTAAAATACATTCATAAAACTATGAAATAATTGCGTCCGGAGGGCGCATATTATTTTTTTTTCCTTTAGAAAACACCTGCTAGACCGATGGTTGCACACGTGTTCCACGTGGTGAACGCATGAGAAATTCGACCTTAATCTTTTATCTGGCAACGTTTCCATACAGGAACATATCAAATAGTTAAGAAGCTTTTGGGATTTGTAGACATAAGTGATGAAAGTCTTTTATTTTCGGTAACAATAACATTTTCAGGATCTTAAGAATAACAACTGATTTTTGTGAACAAAAGATACTTTCGCGACGACCACATTGGCGGTATTAAGGCAATATATATATATATATATATATATATATATATATATATATATATATATCACGTGTCATGTCACGTTTTATTTGGAAAGACTTTAAACAATTTTCGAAATATCCAATCAATATATAATCAAAAGTTAGATTACATTTCTATTTATGTAATTTAAATTTAGAAGAAACAGTTGGGATGAAATTAAATCCTAAGCCCATTGCGCTCTCTCTCTCTCTCTCTCTCTCGCTCTCTCTCTCTCTCTCTCTCTCTCTCTCTCTTGACAGTATAGTTTTACTAAGCTTACTTGGAATTGGTCTTTCCAAGATATCGTTCTCTGCTCTCTGTCAGTTGAGAATTTGTAGATGAGATAATTCGTCAAGTTTCACGGTTTGTTACGGACAACTCGTTTCGCCATGCCTGCAACACCTGGGTCCAAGAATCATTCTCCATCCTACAAGACCCATAAAGACAAATAAAAAGCTATTTCCCAGACTTGTGCACCTCTGTCTGGATCAGCATCGTCTTGCATGTAGAATAATTGCATCACCGAGGTTTAATCTCTCGCTGATTTATCGGGCTGTTTATAGTGACCGTGTGGGCTAAAGCGTCGGAATTTGAGTTAAAAACATGATTCGTGTATATATTCTGCATACTCTTTACCGCTTATGAAGTGGAAAAATACAAAAACAACATTGTTGCTATCACCAATAAAAAAAACAATAAAAATCTAATTTAGTATCTTTAGGCGATAAAAAATTTGTCATGTTCCGGGGATAAAACCTCAGACTAGGTTCGATCCATGTCTTGGTTAGCCATTTTGATGACGGCTGATACCCAACACACACACACACACACACACACACATATATATATATATATATATATATATATATATATATATATATATATTAATTTTATACGTGCATAAAAGTAATCCATGGACACGTGTTTCTGGCTCACAGCCGTCATCAGCATGGATAACTTACACAGAGATCGAATCCTTGATGTTGATGTCTATAGTTCAGCGTTATACCACGTGGCCAAGACGTTGTGTTGAAATATGTACGATTTTTATCACTCAAAGATATAATGTATTTCTATGTAATTATTTTTAAAGGTGATTTTCAGCTCGTTGTTATTGAGCTTACTATTATTTTTAATTGTTTCACTTCCTAAGTGATTAAGATGCAGAAAAACTGCATTATTAGTCGTCCTAATTTCAAAGGCCGTATTTTTTGTTTTTGATATATATATATATTCATTTTATACGTACATAAAAGTAATCCATGGACACGTGTTTCTGGCTCACAGCCGTCATCAGATGATTAGAACAAACCTAACGAAGGTACCTATAATAGGCCTTCTTACCGGTCCTTTCAGCCTCTGTTCATGTCTGTCTCCAGAGGCTGAAGAGAGTCCGGTAAATAGGCCTATTATAGGTCCCCTTTGTTAAGATTTGAAATCGACGGTGTCGATGGTGTTCTGACCTTAATAAATTAATATCACGCTTTTATTTTTGATCTTTCTTGATAATTGAGCACTTCGCTAGAGTTCTCTTTCACTAAACTTACACACACAGACGTATATATATATATATATATATATATATATATATATATATATATATATATATATATATATGTGTGTGTGTGTGTGTGTGTGTGCGATCCACAGACAGTAACCAATGTACTTCCCTTTATCGACGTAAACTTGAAAGTACGGCTGGGGATTCGAGACATATGTCTTTTCATTGTGTTTTGTCAACCACTCTCCGCACAGTATGTTATCAAAAGTAAATCCTTGCTTTACGATTCGATAACTTGTTGCATTCCTTATAGTTTATGAATTACGTACCCATGTATATAACCAGTACGGAACAATCAATTCCTCAGAATCAATATGGCTCCATGCAGAGTATCCAATGTTGTGAACGCTTTTTTTCTATAGCCCTTTTTGATTCGTACTTCGTAAATGTTCCTCTCGCGCGATTCATGTCTGTTGTTTTCACTAGGTTTTTAAACCACCGTTTTAATACAAAATTTCTGGTGTAGTTGTTCGATTCAGCCAGGGTTTTTTACCCCGCCTAATAAACCGGTATCGTCCAGGCCTTTGGGTCTGGATTTACGCCGGTCTATTAGGGGTTGCCGGTCCTGTGCAGTTCTAGGAGGTGCACCCTCCCAGGCTTTGCCTCTCCTCTTTGGAGAGGAGTAAGTTTATTGCTTACTGTCTGAGGCGCCTCTACCGGGGAATGCCGACGGGGCTGCCCAGGCAATTTTTAAATGGCCAGAGTGCTCACCTCTCGTGCGCTGGCTTATCTAATCCCACTTTCCCGACCTTGTGTCACATCTTACTTTGTGGGAGGTAGATAAATAAATTCTGGTGTAGTTGTTGGATTCTGACGGGAGAGGTCCTCAAAATGTTTCCAGTGTTCATCCGTGCCCCCCCCCCCCTGTCAGTGGATCCCTCACCGCCTTCCTCCACATCTACCGCATTTTGATCGCTAGAAGAACTAGAACGACTAAAAGCGAAACCGTCGGTGTTACCTCGCTTGAATCAAGTCCAAGCTACTTTTTGCCTCTGATAGCGACTCTACTAACCACTCCGACAACTCCTGTTCCTGCACTGTCGTCGATGAATTTCTCCCAAGCTGCTAAAGTTGATACACCGTCCCTCTTGTACCGTAAGTCGTGCAGTTTTCCCGCCTGGTCACACTTATTTAGTGCTGGATGATACCTTAAAGTATTTAGGTCTGTACCAGGACCAAGGAACTTATGTCCAGGTACAGTGAAGGAGATACCCTTCTTCTTACATTTGTCCTAAGGGCGAACTGGCGGCATGACTGACTGATTTCTACTTTTATAGCCAATTCATAATGGGCGATGATGCAACATCCAGGTAGCAATATGTATTCCTCAGCAATGACAGGTGTAATGAAATATTACTTAAATATGCACATCAACTTTTACATATGTTACGACTACTAAAGCAACTGATCGAATTTGTTGACATTGGGTTTCAAGACAACCAAGTTGTAAGCAACAGGCAAACAGTCCAGCGGTAATGTGTTACACAGATGAGAAGCCATTGCAAAGTAGCCCTGTCCATGAAAATTCCGCCTGACGTTAGGCACATGCAGGGAGAAAGGCAAGTCATTTTCGATGTGGTATAAAAACGAATTTCTGCTGCGAATGTCTTACAAAGAGGAACCAAAGTAATAACGATGGAGTAGAAAGAGACTAGCAACGTCTCTTCTGTGAGAAAGGGGTTGTCAGGAAGAGAAGAGATCAGCCTACACAAGATTTTGAAGTTGATTTTTTACTCCGTCAAGGCAGGAAAGCGGCAGCAGTCTTTGGACGTATCTCAGACTTATATAGGGAGTGGATCGAATCTGGAGTCAGGTACTTTCTCGAGTTATTAATAGGTAACATATTCCCATTAAGGCAAATGTTATTAAATAAAACGAAGTTTTTTTTTATAACATTAATTTATCTTTTCAATTTCCCGAATAATCGATTTGGTACAGCAATCAAATTGACGTATATAAGTTCCATCGGTTTCTTGTCCCATATTTTTGCAAGTACTTTCGATTTCAATTCGATTCCTCAAAGCATCATTAGGCGTGGGTTTTGGTGATGATTTTTTGAGGAATCAAATCGAAAATACTTGCGAAAATATGGAACAATAAACCCATGGAATTTATATATATCTATTTGATCGGTATACCAAATGGATTATCGGGAAAATTGAAAGAATACAAAAAACCTCATGAAAAAACATACATGTTATTTAATAACATTTTCCATAATACACACACACACACACATAGATGTAACATAATGTACACAAATACAATGTACCTACATATTGATGAAATGTAAAATATGTTTATAACACAGCAACGTTCCCACATGAGAACATACCATTCTCTCAAAAACGGTTTATTGTATATGGCCGACACTTTCAGGATTTCTCGAAGACGAAATTTATGAAATATCAAAAGGATATTTAATAGTGGCAGATAAATGTTAGCCTCTGTATTTGAACGCGCCTTTTCGTTCAAAGTTGTTGTCGAGGGTTTCCTTTCTCCTAGAGAAATGTCAAGAGAGAAGAAAAAGAACAACCGTAGTTCCTTCTTGTTTCCCGAAGACGGCCTAAGCAATCAGGGAAATCTCCCCAGTATCATTAATCCCGGGGATGCGGTGTCGGTCGATTGACCTTGGTTAAGTTAGCATTTGAATTAGTTTAATGGGCCATTTTACAAGTGGAATCTCGCCCAAGAAATCTTTACTACGCCGAAATGCTATGTAGCATGGATGCTGCCGCTGCCGCTGCTGCCGCTGCCGCTGCTGCCGCTGCTGCCGCTGCTGCCGCTGCTGCTGCTGCTAGCGCTACTGCTATTATATTTCTATGTGTATTGAAGTAGTAGTAGTAATAAAATTATAATAAGAAGGAAAAGAAGAAAAAGAAAAAACGAAGAAGAAGAAAAGGAAGAAGAAGAAGACGAAGAAAAAAGGAAGAATTAGAAGAAAAGGAAGAAGAAGAAAAGGAAGAAGAAGAAAAACAATAATAATAATAATAATAATAATAATAATAATAATAATAATAATAATAATAATAATAATAATAATAATTAAAAGCAGAAACAGAAAGAGTAAACAGACTCCTCACACACATCCCAACAGAAACTATTACAGACCTAAACAACCTGATATATGCAGGGGCAAAATCGGTAAGTATGAAACTAAGAAACGAAGAGAATGGACAAAAGAGAGGACCGACAAAACCTGGATGGGAAATCAGACTGGAAACCCAGATCACCAAACTTCGGAAAGAAGCTAAAGTCGTGAACAGAAGGAAGGAGGACATGAAACGATTAAGAAGCAAGAATCAGAAACGCAAGGAAAAACTAAATGAGAAACATGAAGAAATAAAACAAAGGATAGCAGCAATAGAAGGAGGACTGAGACGATACAGGTACAAATCAGAACAGAGCAAACAGAACAGGACCTTTGAAAACAATGACAGCCAGTTTTACAAAAACGTAAATGGAGAAAAAACAACAACAGAGCAACCGAACCCAACAGAAACAAAACAATTCTGGAACAAGATATGGGAAGAACCAAAACAGCACAACAAGAATGCCCAATGGTTGAAAAACATGAAAGATGAACTGCAGGAAATCGAAGAAGGTTCGAAACAGAAATCAACAAAGAAACGATCAAGAAAACCCTAAGAAAAATGGCAAACTGGAGAGCACCAGGACACGATCGAATACATGCATACTGGTTTAAAAAATTCACGACCCTGCATGAAAGACTAGCGCAGAAACTGAGTGGATGTATCCGCAAAACAGACGTACCAGAATGGATGACGGAAGGAAGAACAACACTAATACAAAAAGACCCCAAAAAGGGAACGACCCCCAGCAACTACAGACCGATAACATGTCTACCAATAATGTGGAAAATTCTCACAGCACAACTGAGAGAACAAATCTACCAATCCCTGGACAAACGTGGACTGCTCCCCGAGGAACAAAAAGGATGCCGGAAAGGACAAAGAGGGGCACATGATCTACTATACATTGATCAAAAGACCCTGAAGGAGGTGAAGAGCAGACAAAAGAACATAACCATGGCATGGATTGACTACAAGAAAGCCTACGACAGAATCCCCCAAACATGGATAATTGAATGCTTAAAAATATACAAGATACCAGACAGGATTATTAATCTCATCCAGAAAGCAATGGAAACATGGAGACTAAAACTGACAGCCGGAGGAAATTACCTGTCTGAGATAAAAATACAGAGGCATTTTTCAAGGAGACTCTCTATCACCACTATTGTTTATAATAGCCATGATGCCACTCAACTACATACTCAGAAAGTGTGATGCCGGATACAGGTTCACGAATACAGAACAAAGAATAAACCACCTGATGTACATGGATGACCTTAAACTGTTTGCAAAAAGCAAAAAAGAACTGGAAAAGCTGATAAATACAACCAGGATATTCAGCCAGGATATCCGAATGGAGTTTTGAATAGAAAAATGTGCACTGCTAGAGATCAAAAGAGGAAAACTGGAGACGACAGAAGGTATAGAACTCCCCAACCGAGAGGAGATGAGGGCGCTAGGAGAACAGGGTAGTTATAAATACCTGGGAGTTCTTGAAAGCAGACACAATCAAATATACAGAAATGAAAGAGAAGTTTGGAAAAGAATATCTACGAAGAACAAGGAAACTCTTAGAAACTAAACTATATAGCAGAAACCTAGTAAAAAGGATAAACAGATGGGCTGTATCACTAATAAGATACTCTGGACCATTCATAGGCTGGACTAAAGAAGAACTCAGGCACCTTGACCAGAGGACTAGAAAACTAATGACTATGCACAATGCATTGCACCCAAGAAACGATACGGACAGACTCTACATGAAAAGAAATGAAGGAGGTAGAGGACTGGTAAGTATAGAAGACTGTGTGGAAGAAACCAAAAAAGAGCTGGAGAAATATGTAACCCAGAACACGGAAAGACTGATCACCACAGCAAGAGACACCAGCCCAACAAACAACTCCGGAAGCACTGAACCCAGAAACAAAAAGACAAGAAAGGAAAAGTGGGAAGAAAAACAACTACATGGACGCTTTATAAGACTCACAAGCGATGAAGCCAATGAAAACAGCTGGGCATGGCTAAGAAAAGGACACTTTAACAGAGAAACGGAATCTCTGCTGACGGCCGCACAGAACAATGCGATTAGGACAAACTTTATTAAAGCAAAAATAGATAAAACCCAGGAAAACTGCAAATGCCGATTGTGTGGACAAAGAGACGAAACGATAAACCATATAATAAGTGAATGCAGCAAGCTAGCCCAAAAGGAATACAAGAACAGACATGACAGCGTGAGGAAAGAAGTACACCAGGAAATGTGCAAACAACTGAATTTCGAATATGCAAAAAAACCGTACAAACACAAACCAAAAACTGTACTAGAAAACGAAAAACACAAAATCATATGGGATATGAATGTACAAACAGACAAACCCATAACAGCAAGGAGACCGGACATGATAATAATCAACAAGAAAGAAAAATCCTGCAAAATCGTAGACATCGCCGTTCCAGCGGACCACAGAGTGAAGATCAAAGAGACGGAAAAAAGAAGCAAATATACCGAACTTGCCAGAGAATTGAAAGGAATATCGAACATGAAGAAAGTCAGTATAACACCATAATCATAGGAGCACTAGGAACAGTCCCCCAAAACATGGAGAAAAGACTAGGAGAAATAGGAATCAAAGGGATAACTGAGACCATACAAAGGACAGTAATGATCAAAACAGCTACAATCCTGAGAAATGTCCTCGAATGCGGAAACCAACCCACATAAGCAACGAATGGAGAACAAACACATGGAAGCACAAGACAATAGAACCGGGGAAAATACAACCGCACGAGAGAGGCGCAAGCATAGGCTGACACCACAAAAAATTATGGACAGAGGGTCGAGGAGGGAAAGCGCAAACCAGACCTCCACTGGAAGAGCGCGGACAGCTCTGTGACCTTGGGGAGGCTTGTTGCCACTCGGGCCCCAGAGGGTACCAATGGCCCTTATCAGCGGGAAACCGGTGGTGGGTAGCTGTTGAGATACCGCAAGGTCATCATCAACGGTGATGAACGAAAAGAGGTGGAGCATACTGGAAGTCTGAGGAGACTTGTTGTCACTCAGACTCCAGGGAATACCACAGGTTGTTGGCAGTGGGCGATCACTGACGATGACAATTGTGATAACTCCTAGTGAGTAAATAATAATAATAATAATAATAATAATAATAATAATAATAATAATAATAAAAAAGAACAAGAAGAAAATGAAGATGGCAGAAGAAGAACAGGAACTAGAGGAGGAAGAGTGTAAGGGACCTGAATTGTCATTGACGCTCTGGTATATAGTCTCATTAGTCTTTACTTAACTACTACTTCTACTACAAATACTACTACTACTACTACTACTACTACTAATAATAATAATAATAATAATACGGGGAGGGAGAGCACCATCCAGACCTCCACTTAAAAGGGTCGGAGAGTGCTGGAACCACGTGGAGGCTTATTGCCACTCAAATTCCAGAGAAAGCTTATGGTCATTGTGGGCGACAAATCAATGGTAAATGGCTGTTGTGATAAGAAAAAAAGATTTGAAACGGTTATCGAAGGAGTCAGAGAGTTTTCGAAAGTTGTGGAGATTGTCAGTTAGACTCCAGGGGTCACCACTTTTTTTAGCCAGTGAGAAATCACTGATGATGACCCCGTGTATGAATTAATACTGAGTAAACATACGAGTAATAATAATAATAATAATAATAAATTGGAATCAAAGGTATCACTGAGACCATGCAAAGGACGACAATGATGAAAACAGCCACAATCTTAAGGAAAATCCTCGAATGCGGAAACCAACAAGTATGAACGGTAACCAGTCACATCGAAGTTACAATAAGAAGAAAACAACAGCAAGATCACCACCACATGAACTGCAAGAAATATAAACTGCAAGGAATTTTCATAAACTCCCCCCCCCCCAAAGTGATAGCACCAGACTCGACTAATACCACACAAAATTGTCGTGAATGGTGAAGGAGGATTAGAAGATTGAGGAGGGAGAGCACTAACCAGACATCCGCTGGAAGAGTGGAGAGGGTATTGGGATCTTGGGGAGGCTTATTGCCGCCAAAATCCTAGAGAAGAGCAATGTTCGTTACTGGCGAGAAACCAATTGTTAACGGCTGTTGCGATACCGCAAAGTCATTTGCAATGGTTATCTAAAAGCGGTGGAGAGTACTGGAAATCAGGGACGCTTGTTGTCACTCAGACTCTAGGGAACACTACCAGTGATTATTAGCGTGTAAACTCCTGGTGAGTACAAATAATAAATCAAAGGAACCAAAATTGCTATCCCAAAGAAAAAATAAAAAGCTTCGGTTGACGTCATCGAAAATGATCATGGAAGGTCTAGTAGGATAGAAAGACCAAGGAATGAGAAAACAATATTGACCGCCACTTAAGGGGCACGGAGAGTACTGGTATAATTAGGACGCCTATTGTCACTCAGGTGTCAGGTTCATCAGGAAATCAATAGAAAACGGCTGTTGCGAGAACGCAAATTAATTTTTAATGGTTCTAGCAGAGAATACTGGAAAGTTTGGAGACTTGTTATCATTCACAGTCAAGAGGATATAATTTGTTGTTGCCAGTAAGCGATAATTGGCAACAATTATAGTGAGTACCAAATTATTATAATTATCATCAGTATTATGATTAATAATAATAATAATAATAATAATAATACCAAAATGATTTGGCCATCTGTTGAGACTTATTGTTGTGCTGTATTATGATAGACCCTATTTTGAAAAGGTGTACTTCAGCTAGTATTGATTGTGATGAAGGTCGAAATAATGTCAGGCTGACGTAAACTTTGGAGAAAATAATGTTTCCCCACGAGCAAGTAAGACAGGTGAACTTATGGGACAAAAAGGTCAGAATAGAGACCGGCAGATCGAGACGCAATGACCTAACTTGTTGTTATCGGGACAATAAAACGACAGTCGGCCATGGACTTCACGCGAGTCAGACGTGATAAATGATATGCTGAAACTTTAAGTTAAGTCTCAGTGTAATACCGAAAGCTAATTCCCTGTCTGTCTGTCTAGTCTATAACTGTTCCCCCCTTTAGCAGGTTAAGAGATAACTTGAAGTTTAAGATAAGAGAGTTCTGCCATGGAGTTTGAAGCGAACAGACGTGAAAACGATGTGCTGAACTTGAGTTAAGTTAAGTCTCGGATGAGACAAATATGAGAACCCTCTGTCTTTCTGTCTAGTCTATAATTGTCCTCCACCTTAGCAAGTAAATAAGTAAGAAGTAAAGAAGGAACTAAAAATATGAGGGAAATTAGTTAATGTATCACATACCTCTCTTTGACGTGGTTTAATACAGAAAAATCAATAAAAAACCCTTTGAACCTCTCTAAATCTGTCTGAGACTCCCTTTGGTTAGTCTAAATAAAGTTCGTTCACAGGGATATACTGATGAGACACGGCCACAAGACAAAGAAACGAAAAAGATATTAACGCAAGGCTACCACGACGACGATTACGGCATGGAAAAGAGAAGAAATATCGAGAAGTAACGAGGAAGACGAATCACAACGCCCCATGTAATAGGAAACGAAGAAAATAAGAGGTAAAGTTCGTTTTGATTTGTAACGAACATTTGTAGAGAAAATCACGGCATACACAAGCATTGATACACGGTAAATGGTATTACCGATGCTTACATTTCCAACCCCGCACACATTGTAAAGAACACTAGATATGTGAGAGAAAACAAGAAAGAGAAGAAAGGGATAGATACACGTACAATTACAATAAGAAGCTAACGATTGTAATCCCCCACACGTATAACGATTGAAACACACACACCAATACGTCAAATGTGTAAAACACGCCACATTTTGAGGCCCACACGCAAAACCGCATACTTGAACTAAAATACACGCCCGCTCTTACCCCCGATTAAGTTACATAGAAAAGAACTATAAAACCAGTTTAAAAACTTGTAGTAACGTTTCAGCTTTTCGAATTTTTCGGAAACGTTGCATTTACGGGTTTAGTAACAATGAAAAAATCCGTAACGTTACATTATCACTCTGATTCCATGGGACTACCACTGGTTAATGTCAGTAAGCAATTTCTGTTAATGACTTGTATGGGAACTCCTATTGAGTAAATAATAATAATAATAATAATAATAATAATAATAATAATAATAATAATAATAATAATAATAATAATAATAACGACTCTACATGAAAGGCTAACGCAAAACCTGAGAAGATGTAACCACTAAACAGACACACCAGAATGGATGACTAAAGAGAGAACTACATTAATATAAACAAAGTTAAAAAAAGGGAACGATTTCAAGCAACAACCTGTTTACCAACCATGTGGAAAATCCTAACAGCACAACTGAGAGAGCAGATCTAATCGTAGACTATACCCCGATTAACAGAAAGGATGCCTGCACTGGAAAAGAGGGATACATGACCTGTTATACAGGGATAAAAAAAGATCCTGAAGTAGATAAAAAGCGGAAAAAGAACATAGCCATAGTATGGATCGACTACAATAAAGTATACGGCAGAATCTCCTAATTAGGAATCATTGAATGCTTAAGGATGTACAAAGTACTCGACCAAATTATCAATCTTATAAAGAAAGCAATGCGAACATGGAGACTGGAATTGACTGCTAGAGGACAAAACCTGACTGAGATAAGAATACAGAAAGGCATCTAACAAGGAGACTCTCTATCCCCACTGCTGTCTATCATAGCCATGATGCCACTTAACAACATACTGTGATGCCAGATACAAGCTTACAGACACAGGACAAAGAATAAACAATTCCATGTATACGAACGACCTAAAAATATTCTCAAAAGTCAAAAACGAACTAGAAAAAGCTGATAAACACGATCAGAATCTAAAGCCAGGACATGGAAAAGTGTCACTGCTAGAGATGAAAAGAAAACTGGAGACAGTAGAAGGCATGGAACTGACCAACTAAGAGAAGCTGATGGCGCTTTGCGAATATGATACCTATAGATATTTAAAAATTGTGGAAGCAGATAAACAGACATGAAAGAGAAGATTGTAAAAAGAATAGCTGAGAAGAACAAGAAAACTCTTAGAAACTAAATTATATAGTAGTAAAAGAAATAAACACCTGGGCAGTATCACTAGTAAGATATTCTTTAACATTCATTAACTGGACCAAATAAGAACTTGCGCATCCTGGCCTGAAAACTAGGAAACTAATGACAATGAACAATGCACTACACTCGAAGGGTGATATTGACTGACTCTCCGTGAAAAAGAGTGAATGGGGAAGGGGAATGGTTAGTATAGAAAGAAGACTGTGTTGATGATACAAAGAAGAATCGAAAAAATACATAACCCAGAACAGAGAAAAGCTGATCACCGCAGCAACAGACACTGTCTACATGAACAACACAGGGAGTAGCGAAACGTGAAACGAAAAGACGATAAAATAAAAGTGAGAAGAGAAACAGCTACATGGATAATCCATAACAATCACGAGAGAAGTACCCCACGAAAACACATGGAGATCGCTACGAAACAGACACTGGAACAGAGAAACAGAATCGCTGCTGATAGATCGCTGTCACTTGGATATGAGTTCAAAAGTGATCTGCATGGGAATGCGCGTGTCCGAAAGCAGGAGGAATCACGTGATCGCTTAGCATGAGTTAGGGACTTTTGAACTTGAGTTTTGAAGTCAAGGTAGAGATTCGTTGGGAGGCTGACGAGAATATCTGTAACAAAGCGTGAGATCTTAGAAGCCGGCAATAGTTGTGTCTTTCTTTTTCTCCGTCTCTCCCTGTCTATCTCTGCCCGAAGTATGCACCCCTAAGATGAAGTAATCAACAGATATATATTTTAAGTACGATTCTCTTACCGTATTTGTCCCAACCAGTTCAGCAGAACAGCTAGCAGAAGTCTTCACATAACCCTAGAACGGCACAGTGTACAAGATCTAAAGAAACTCTTTCGATCTAAAAGTCTTCCCATCACCAGAGAAGTCGCGATCGTTATACAACACTGCATTCACTAGACTAGTACGCAATTACACTAGACGGGACTACACAATTTGATAACTTAAATTGGAAACTATCAGCAATCGTACGTTTATGCTAATAAACTGACACATCTACACATACATATCAGACGGACTAAGTTTGTTTGGTTTGGTTTGGTTGTTTTGTTTTACGGCATATCAACCCCTTTGTGTGTTATTTAATGCCGAATGCGGTCATTTTGATAAAAGTCTTTATACTTCAAGTTATATATATCTTCAAATATTTGGCCATGCCTGCAACGTCTGGCTTCAATATTGTTTCGGTTCAAGAATCATTGTTTAACCTACGAGACACAAAAAAAGACAAAAAACAAAAACTATTTCACTGACTTGTGTATCTCTGTCTGTTTTTTCAATTGCGCCCGGATGAATAAAAGTCAATAATGAACATAATGATCTCCGTAAACCCGTCTATGATTCTTTTTTACTTAATTGTAATTAACAACTATCCGGCTAGACAACAAAACCAGAAAATGTCATTAATATTAAACTGAAAGCAAAGAGATAGTAAGTAAGTATATTTCAAAATTTAGCAGAGTCTTTTAAAAAAATTTTTTAACATAGTTCACCCCAAACAAGGCAGGCCGCCACTGTAGACGTAAGGGGCTACTGAGAAAAAGAAAAAGGGTGAAGGTAGGGGGTGGTCAACCTAGATTGGGATCAGCGCAGCGAGGTGTCTGTTTAGAGCTAGGATATCCGGGGAGTTAGTCAGGAGAAAGGATTCTACGTCGTTGATATTGGTTCTAAGTCCCCGGATATTTGTGAATGCGAAACTCAAGGGCGGAGGCGAAAGTGTTTTTTGTTGGGTGTCTGGTTTAGGTTTGCTTTTATTTTTTTGTAATGACATGTTTATTTTGATTATAGAGTGGGTTGGACAAGGTGGGTACTTGTTTGGTGCCAATAAGCTCACACAACCAGTCCATTAGTCTGAACCTGGTCCATGGGGGTTGTGGCCTCGGGAAAGCCCACCGGAGATAATTGCAGGATCCCTTTCCATGCGAGACATGGCACATACAACTACCCACGGTATTATGCAACTGATGATGGAGCAGCCGTTCTTGGCGCTACCCAAGAGTTTGGGCTCCTGCCCTGTCAGTCGGAAACAGCAGCCAGACAAGCTGTCTAACCTGTACCCTCAACCTGTTGGAACAAGAGAGACCCAGACTGGCCATGTAAGACTTAATTACGAAAATATTTTCCCCAAGTTGCCCAATAACCTAGTAAGGAAACAAGGCTAGGCACTGAGTGTTTAGAGGCGTCCCAGCACTGTTACCTCTGCGCCTGACTAATAGACAAGGAAGGAGTGCGAAGGCCGGCGATAGGCAGAACCTATCTACTCCTTAAGTCTTAAATGAAAAAGAAGTTATCAGACAGAAATCAAAGCATACATAATACGACAAAAGTAAATAGATTTTTACCGACAAAACCAAGTGTTTCAAACGAACAAGATCTGGAAAAATATGTATAGCAAATATAATGGAGTTAAAACAAACACTGAATGGATAAAACTAAGATGAATGTTGTACACTAAATAATACACTATAATTTTTATGATTTATTGATTAAGTTAAAGAGGCTCTCAGCAAATCTATTATTTGATAAAAATTTGAAAATTGTAGAATTCCAAATTGCTGGCTCTACTTAGTATCCTTCGGAAAACTTCTTTACAGATGAAACACAGTCAAAACTACCAACCTGGTCAGTATAAACATCAATCTTAACAGATTTATTATTTTCTCGATCAGAACCAAGTGTAAATCGTCATCATATACAGTTTTAAAAAGTTTTACTTTAGGTACATGTTTAGGGCAGAGAAAGGATGAGAGACAGAGAGAGAAAGAGAGAAAGAGAGACTACTGATGATTTATAGGACTACATTTCCAGGCCTTTGTCTTGTTCTGCTTCTAACACATTATTTTGAAAAATCCAGCCTACCTTATTAATAAGCTTATTTCAGAAAATTGTAACAAGAAACATTTTAATCTTAGTACAGCACGGATATGTTATCAAACGCGTTTGCTAATGTCTTTCATTCATAGATTACAAAAGCACTAACTAACTAAAAATATAGCCTTTATAATTAATATTGTTATCCAATATAGTATGCATCCGTAGTACACAGAACGTTGTATGTCACATAATAACAACAATACCATTTCTAAGAAAATAAAAACTGAGTGGGGCATCTTCGAAAAAAAATTTAGACACAGTAATACCAGTCGAGGATCTATTTTCGACAATCATCCCGACAGAAACCGAGTTATTTCGGTGGATTTTATCAGTTGGGTTGGTATTAGATCTGGGTAATCCTAGGAAGTCCACCCTCCCAGGTTTTGCCTTCCCTCTATTCCAAGAAGATAGTTAAATGGTAACAGACTAAGGCGCCCCCACTGGGGAATGCTGATGAGTTTTTTCAGGCAATTTTTAAGGGACCAGAGTGCCTTAATTTCGAGGCGCTGGCTTATTTTCTCCTCACCTTTCGGCTTTGTGCTACATTTTTCTTATGGTAGGAAGGAAGTACATACCGAGTGTAGCATCTCCGAAGATGTGACTGGCGGTTTGATACACTTGTTATGTCGAGCAGCACTGATGAGTCGTAGACGAAGAAACAGCAGTCTGTGGTTGACTATATATATATATATATATATATATATATATATATATATATATATATATATATATATATATATATATATTAATCAGACATAAGAGACCAGATTAAAGATCAGATACTTTTTTAGACTTTCGGTTTAAAACAAATCTTCATCAGTGAATAGATATTTTATCTAACCTTGACACATACCTCTCCGTACACATCATGCATTCTTCTATAAATTTCAGACTGTTTGCACTTCTAAGCAAACTTTCATAACCGACTTCGGTTTAAGCTTCCAGCATCATGTTTGATTTGACGCCATCATAATTGCCCTAAAACAAATATTTCTGCGAGATTAAAAAAAGTTTTGCTGAAATATCAATTTCAAACAAAGCAAAGTTTAGATTTATGGAAGAAAATGCTTATAAAATAACAGGTTTTGATCTACATAAATAGGATCACCTTATTGAATAACACTCATAGATAGACAGCTATCAGCTCTAGTGGGGTTTGGTTAAGTGCATAAATGCATGTTGCATACGACAGGCCTGCAATGGGTTAATATCTAGCCAAGAGAAATAACCACACACGAAGTGACTCGCGGTTTTTTCAATAGAAATGTCTTTTAGGATACGAGCTTCTGTGCTGTGATTTGGGGCGAGTTGAGACTTTGCAAAAGTAATGAACATACCAGATGGTGGGTTCCATTGTCAGTCAGTTTTATATCCATATATTAATGGTTGATAAATTTCCGATCATCTCGCGGCGTTGTTCAAGTGATATATATATATATATATATATATATATATATATATATATATATATATATATATATATATATATGATTATTTTTATTTACACAGACATGTACACAATCTGCGACACTGGCATGTCGATGTTATCGATCAATAGCTATTATAAACTGTCATCTCATCAGGCAGAGTTAGAATCCGATCTTAACCTTAGGTTCTTTCCAAATATTATCTAAGGTTAAGATCGAATTTAAACTCTGCCTGATAAGATCTCAGTTTATAACAGCTGTTGATCGATAACATCAACATGCCAGTGTCGCAAATTTTGTACATGTATGTGTAAATAAAAATAATCATATATAAAAGCTCGATTTGATATTGAGCACTTTTTATAAACCCGGTTGAAATTCTTTGATTACTACCCTGTGAATGTTTTACCTGGATTATTATTATTATTATTATTATTATTATTATTATTATTATTATTATTATTATTATTATTATTATTATTATTATAAATTAATTTTATACGTACATAAAAGAAAAAGTAAAAGTCAAATTTATAAAATTAATTAAAATCAAATAAAAATTAAATTTAAATTAAATTCGTAAAATTAATAAAAATAAAATTAAATTAATAAAAGATATATATAAACAAAAATACGTCCTATAAAGTTAGGGGCGCCTAATAATGCAATCTTCTGCATAAATCTGTATCACTTTGAAATGAACAATCGAAATAGTAGTAAGCAAAGTAACAAAAGTCTACCATCACCAATTAAAACAATTACATAAAATACATTATATATATATATATATATATATATATATATATATATATATATATATATATATATATATTTGTCGCTCCTCGTAAAATAAGTAGAGCACTCTAATGGTAGTACAAACACAGCATGACGTCACTTGCTTTATATGCATCATTCCTTCTTTAATAGAAGTAGAAGGCTTGGACATCGTGTCGACGTTGGATTTGAGTTGAAAAATACTTGTAATCCAGGGTTTCGAATCGTACGACCGGTAGCGAATAGTCATATCTCTATGCTGATGAGTCCTGATTGAAAAGGGACGAAACGTATACGTACATAGATAATAAACAATAACAAATATATTTGTTTATGGAATATATACACATTGGGTTTCTATGGATTTAGACATCAAGCTGATAGACTGTTTTTGTTCGTTTGAAAGGGATAGTTGCCTCAATTTGCAAGTTAGTCGTTCGGTAAAGAATTAGATTATCCAAATAAAACATCGTTACTTGTTTTAAAGTTGTCTTTTTGTTTTGAAGTAAAATGCTTTCGTTACAGCACGGACCTGGACCACGTGAGTAACACTACGGCCAGTGTCAAAATAAGGCACTAAATTCGGACAAAGACAACGAGTTGACGATACTGACATGTGCAGTGAATACACACAGACGGCCCTTATAGTCAAAACATGACTCACCGTGGTGGAAGCAGTGGCAACATGGTAGTTTATAGCCGACAAGATGGAACTACCATAGTTCTATTGCGACGTGTAGCTACACGTAGACTGACTTTAGGTCAACAATCACAGCTCTCCCGCCAACCGTCTCCACTTTCGCATATTTTAACCACATACGTCTATTACGTTGCTTCCCTATGACACGGTAAAAACGATTCAACTCCCGAAAGTGAAAAAACTAGCCTGACTTTTCTTTTTGTGGCTGGAACAATGCCGTCAATGGTATCAAAATTTTCCTCCACCCTTCTATGATTTTAATTGAATGAAAAAGCATTAAAATATTAACTGTAATAATGAAATAAGATTCATCATTTTTTATAATTTTTTAAACGTTTAACGTTTTATTTAACAACAACTCTTTTCGAGCCGAAAATACAGTAGAACACACTACTGTTATATATCAGTTTTAATGCTCTTTAGTAGAATGTATCTCCGAAAATAATAACAAAAATAATTAATTGTTACATCGGTTTTACTATAACAACACTCTCTCGTAGACTTATCATGCATATCCCCGACACTAGCTTAATTTCCAAACACATAAAATAATGACTGCCCTCCTCTCAATATAGACACTTTTTAATTAATAATACAAAAACAATACACTCCTAATATCAGCATAACAGATTAACATTTTTTAAAGCAATTTACATTTAAACTAGACATCCCTAAAATTAATAACGTTAATTATGAAACTAGTTACAAAATTTTAAAATGCAAAACGTAGCACTTAACATTAAAAGATTCTTAGTCGTTATACAACATCCTTCTGAATTTTATATGTGCGTTGCATGTAATCACGTTCGAATACATTTCATCACTATAGACGCCTATTTTAAAGTCGTTAACGACTACACAGTAAAAGACTGAATTATAAACATACCTAGACTAAACTTGTCTGATGATGATTTGATGAATAAAATGAATGTACTCGTGCAAAAGGAAAGAACAACAAAATAGAACAAGAAACCCACGGAACTTATATACACGAATTTGGCTAGAATAGTAAATGAACTATTTGGAAAACCAAAAAATAACAAAAAGCGTTATTTAATAACATTTGCCTGAATCTAAATATGCTACCTAAATAAGCACATACATGTGTGTGTCTGTGTTGCTTTGCTCTTATTTGTTCCTTTCCTTTTCTTATACGACATCTATGCATATTTTTATATATATTTCGAGTGCATATATATGCATATATGCTTTTTTATTTAAAAAAAAAATTATTTTGTTATTTTATATATATATATATATATATGTATATAGATTTGTATGTATATATATGGATACATAGTGATTTATATGTATATATATGTATATATATACCTATATTTTAATATATAGACATATACATATATATATATATATGAGGAATTTTTATTTTTTATTTATTTATTTATATATATATATTATTATTTATTTATATATATATATTTTTATTTTTTAATTTATTTATTTATTTTTTGTTTGTTTAATAACTAATATAAGTTAGCAAAACATTTATACGGAACAAAACTTAGATTTAGTATACGGAACGTTTATGTTTTTGCCTTTTAAGGAAAGTGTGGTCTGATCAACTCTGCTGGGAAGCCATGAAATTAAATACTGCCTTGTTTTTAAATTCCCGAAACAGTTTTTCATGGTAAACAACTGATGATCCCTTAAATAATGTTAGAAGCAAACTAATATAATAACTGTGAAAACTAGATTGACTTACATGAGTGATTTTCCACTGAACAACTTGGGACTTAAGGGTTTTTAAAAAATAAAAAAATTTTTTGGTTGAGAAACTTCCGAGACTATATATGTATATATATATATATATATATATATATATATATATATATATATATGTATTTGTATATGTTCCTACATAGATTTAAATTTATTATACCCTATCACTAAATCTATATTCCCCCAAATTACAGATCTTCTCGTTCTTTTCCTACTTTTTCGGTCTTGATAAAGTCCGCACAACAACTTGGCGTAACGTTGAGTTGTAGGTTTTCCTCTTTCCCTTTTTAATTCTTCTCTCTATCTCTCTCTCTCTCTCTCTCTCTCTCTCTCTATATATATATATATATATATATATATATATATATATATATATATATATATATATAGAGAGAGAGAGAGAGAGAGAGAGAGAGAGAGAAGAAAGAAGAGTGATAAATATGCGACGATTGTCCAGATTTATTTCAAATTTCAATTGTTCAATGCAAGGTGTATTCAGTAATAAACTAGTGTTTATTATTCTTTCCTTAAGCCAAGGCTTTTCAAAGATCGAAATCTTATCATCAGAGGAGAAAATACAGATGGATAAGTTGGCTTTCGAAAAAAACAAAGTTCAAATATTTGAAAAATATGAAAATTATTATTAAAAATTATTAAAATAATTTTTGTTAAAAAAACGTATTGAATGAAAAGAAAAGTTCCGTGAAAATATATATATATATATATATATATATATATATATATATATATATATATATATATATATATATATATATATATATATATATATATATATATATGGTGGAGAAAATTATGTTTTTTTTTTGTAAAATTCGTGTAAAGGTTCTATATATTTCTTATATATTAACAGCAGGCAAGTTGGCTCAAAAGTGAAGGCATTGGACTTTCACGGTTTCCAAGGTTTGAATCTCGGTGTTAATCTGTTAGCATCGTCTAGCAACAATGCTGAATCTTGAAAAGACGAAACACATGTCTGTTCATGACTATATTTTATATTTTTGTTTTAGTACAGGCAAGCTACATAAACTTTGGCTCGAGGGATTCTTTTAATGACTATTCTATCGATGGCTGCGCATATCATTACAGCCGTTGAAATATAAGCCGTTTATAAAAACATTACTTATTAGTTTCTTGTTCGCATGCAGGAAACATATCTGCATTTTCGACAGCTGGTTTTGACTTGATGAGTGTATAACGAATGTTAAAACCCGAGACATGTGATCCTGTCATAAAGGTCTCTACACGTAGCGTAACATTGCATCATAAAACATCATCTGAACGAACATCGACATATAAAAAATGGCGACCATCGAATACGCATGCGTACTGCGCAGTCGTTAATCTCCCAGACACTAATCTCCTTCAAATCGATTACTTCTCTTTCTTTCATAGTGTTTTCTTCCTTTTTGTTATTTTTTCTTTTTTCGTCTTTTAGCGTACTTGATTCTTCTTTATTTTTTCTTTCTTCGTCTTTTTTTCTTTTTCCTATAATTTTTCATTTTTTTTCTTTCATGTCTTCTTTTTTAAATTTAAATTTGTATTTTTATTTTGATATATAATTAATTAATTTCTCTTTTTTCTTTATTATTTTTGTTTCTCTCATTCTTTTTTACTTTCTACAATTGTATTTATTATATTCACATTATTCGTTATTAGTAGTCATCAATGTTCCGATTACTTTTCCTTCTTTCACACGTATTGTCTTCCCTTTTCTTATTCTTTCTTTCTCTCTGTTGCTTTCCTTTTTTTTACTCTCCCCTTTTCTTCTTTTTCTTTCTTTCCTTTTCTTTTTTCTTTCCGTCTGTTTTCTTGTCTTTCTAACCCTAACCCTAACCCTACATGTACACACATATACCAACATAAAACTCCCCCCCCCCCTTGTAGATGTGAATCAGCTATCCAAAATCTCAACTGTCCTCGGGTGATTATGACGAAAGAAGCCGATCCTATGTACCTAATACCCGCTTCCTGTACCTATGACGTCACATCCGGGACACGTAGCCTTCCTAAAATTCTAATAGTAAATTACACTCTACCTAATTGTTAACCTACGTGGAAATTTACCATATTAATCCTATTATTTACACATCCGCCTTTTATCTTGCCATACCTTTAACGGATTCAAATGTCTTGACAAATCCGCTACTCTAAAAAAGCTATTACAGTTCAATGGCGACCATCGAATACGCATGCGTACTGCGCAGTCGTTAATCTCCCAGACACTAATCTCCTTCAAATCGATTACTTCTCTTTCTTTCATAGTGTTTTCTTCTTTTTTGTTATTTTTTCTTTTTTCATCTTTTAGCGTACTTGATTCTTCTTTATTTTTCATTTTTTCTTTCTTCGTCTTTTTTTCTTTTTCCTATAATTTTTCATTTTTTTTCTTTCATGTCTTCTTTTTTAAATTTAAATTTGTATTTTTATTTTGATATATAATTAATTAATTTCTCTTTTTTCTTTATTATTTTTGTTTCTCTCATTCTTTTTTACTTTCTTCAATTGTATTTATTATATTCACATTATTCGTTATTAGTAGTCATCAATGTTCCGATTACTTTTCCTTCTTTCACACGTATTGTCTTCCCTTTTCTTATTCTTTCTTTCTCTCTGTTGCTTTCCTTTTTTTTACTCTCCCCTTTTCTTCTTTTTCTTTCTTTCCTTTTCTTTTTTCTTTCCATCTGTTTTCTTGTCTTTCTTTGTGTTAACGCGTTTTCATTTGTTTTTTTGCTTCTTTATTTCTTACATGTTTTCTTCCCCTTTTTCTTTCTTTCAATATGTTTCTTCTTTTTCTTTCTTTCTCTCCTATTTTCATCTTTTCTTCTTTTCTATCTTTCTTTCTTTTTTGTCTTTGTTATATTATTTATTCTACTTTGATTTTTTTTTTCTGCATTTGTAACATAGCTGGAGCGTTCTTGGATCGTCACGGTTGCGTTCTATTTGGATCTCCACGGTGCACCTACTCCGTTGGCAGAATCAGCTGCTCATATTTCCGTCGATGGCTTCTTCTTCTTCTTCTTCTTCTTCTTCTTCTTCTTCTTCTTCTTCTTCTTCTTCTTAATGATTTCTTTCACGAACGTGATTAAAAAAGAAACATCAACAAATGCAATTGGGCTTTAAAAAAGCTTTTTGGGGTTTTATTTGTTCTTCACTATACATGTACACACATAAACCTAACCCTAACCCTTACCCTACATGTACACACATACACCTAACCCTAACCCTAACCCTACATGTACACACATACACCTAACCCTAACCCTAACCCTACATGTACACACATAAACCTAACCCTAACCCTAAACCCTAACCCTAAACCCTAACCCTAACCCTACATGTACACACATAAACCTAACTCTAACCCTAACCCTAACCCTACATGTACACACATAAACCTAACCCTAACCCTAACCCTAACCCTACATGTACACACATACACCTAACCCTAACCCTAACCCTACATGTACACACATAAACCTAACCCTAACCCTAACCCTACATGTACACACATAAACCAACATAAAACTCCCCCCCCCCCCTTGTAGATGTGAATCAGCTATCCAAAATCTCAACTGTCCTCGGGTGATTATGACGAAAGAAGCCGATCCTATGTACCTAATACCCGCTTCCTGTACCTATGACGTCACATCCGGGACACGTAGCCTTCCTAAAATTCTAATAGTAAATTACACTCTACCTAATTGTTAACCTACGTGGAAATTTACCATATTAATCCTATTATTTACACATCCGCCTTTTATCTTGCCATACCTTGAACGGATTCAAATGTCTTGACAAATCCGCTACTCTAAAAAAGCTATTACATTAATGTGCTTATAAAAATTCTAAAACTGATTGGATGAGACAGAATAATTGAGAGAGCTTACCTTCGAATTAATTCTGGGGTTGCCGCCATTGTCGCTGTAAACTCAAACAGACCGACCAGGATTCGGCCGGTTTAAATATATTAAACACATTTCGTTTCCAGTGCTGTAAGTCGGAAATTGAACTCCGACAGGAAGTAGTTAGGCTCGCAGTAATCTGACTGACAAGACACAATAATAAAAACAGCAAATAAGAAAAAAAAAATCACACCTTAACTGTTTCCTATGACATTCGTTTATAATTCGTCAAACTTGTCTCCCTTTCTTAACAAACATTATTTATTTATTTGTATGGCACAGTATTTAGAATGTACTTTTCCGCCTAAAACCGCAGCTCGTTTCTTTGTTATTTCTTTCTTAATGTTATACATTTATCTGCCAACGTCCATTGTTTCTTTGTTTCTTTCGTTAACTGTGTTGTATTATACATTCAAACGCACTATAAACCGCCACCTTTCATTACACATCACTCCAACCCCGTCTGTACAAACACTGACTGTAACCTCACCCTGTCACTCATTCTATCTGAGATGCCCAAGTCTAACCATCTAATGTTCCTGTGTACATTCTTCATTGAAATTAATTTACTCTAAATGTCGAAATACTTCAAAAATTTCAAAAAATTGTTCAACGTCGTGTAGTGTTTTCATTAGTTTTTTGTTGTGAATTTCATTGCCTAATAACCCGGTAATATCCGGGCCTTCGGGTCTGGATTTACGCCGGTCTATCGGTTGTCCGTGCTGTGCAGTTCTAAGAGGTCCACCCTTCCAGGCTTTGCCTTCTCACCCTTTGAGAAGGAGTTAGTTTATTGCTAATCGCCTGAGGCGTCCTCGCCGAGGAATGCCGACGGAGCTGCCCAGGCTATTTTTAAACATCCAGAGTGCTTAAATTTTCGAGCGCTGTTTTTTCCCCCATATTTCCCGACCTTGTGTCACATCTTACCTTGTGGGAAGAAAATAAATAGATTCATTGTATTCCTTTTTTTGTTTTTGACTTTTGTTTTGTTGTCTTATTCAATTCAACCACTCATTCACCATTAACCGGGACAGATATGTTGCGGTACTTTCCAATCGAAAAATATTCTACTTAATAAAACAATTATTTTTAATTTCTAGAAGCGTTTTCTATCGTAGTTTTTACACATTTGTCTTCTACAAATTTCTCATCTGAAACTGTGGCAATAAAAATTTAAATAATCAGTTAGCGTATGCTTCTTATTTACATTTCAAAGAAAAAATAGTAACACTACTACTCTTTCCTTTGCGTTCATTTCTTTACGTTTTTAATATTTTTCGTTTTTCGTTCGTCTTTTCCTACTTCCTTCTTTTACAATTTTCCATTTTTCCTTTTGCCTTTCTTTCATCTTCACTTTGTTTTTTTGTTACTATTCTTCTTTTTTCTTCTTTGTTTATTTCTCCATTTAGTGATATATTTGAATCATGCAACTGCAGTTTCTTTTTTACACCTTCTTTTTAAAATTTAATCTACTTTTTCTAGATCCTTCATTTCTCTAATTCTTATTTTCTTCATTTAGTGATACATTTGAAGTATGCAACTGCAGTTTCTTTTTTACACCCTTCTTTTTAAAATTTCATCTGATTTTTCTAGATCCTTCATTTCTCTAATTCTTATTTCTCCATTTAGTGATATATTTAAAGCATTGAAACTGCAGTTTCTTTCCCCTCTCTTTTTTTAAAACAAATTTCATCTAATTTTTCTAGATCCTTCATTTCTCTAATTCTTATTTTCTTCATTTAGTGATACATTTGAAGTATGCAACTGCAGTTTCTTTTTTACACCCTTCTTTTTAAAATTTCATCTGATTTTTCTAGATCCTTCATTTCTCTAATTCTTATTTCTCCATTTAGTGATATATTTGAATCATGCAACTGCAGTTTCTTTTTACACCCTTCTTTTTAAAATTTCATCTGATTTTTCTAGATCCTTCATTTCTCTAATTCTTATTTCTCCATTTAGTGATATATTTGAATCATGCAGCTGCAGTTTCTTTTTTACACCCTTCTTTTTAAAATTTCATCTAATTTTTCTAGATCCTTCATTTCTCTAATTCTTATTTCTCCATTTAGTGATATATTTGAATCATGCAACTGCAGTTTCTTTTTTACACCTTCTTTTTAAAATTTAATCTACTTTTTCTTGATCCTTCATTTCTCTAATTCTTATTTCTCCATTTAGTGATACATTTGAAGTATGCAATTGCAGTTTCTTTTTTACACTCTTCGTTTTAAAATTTCATCTAATTTTTCTAGATCCTTCATTTCTCTAATTCTTATTTCTCCATTTAGTGATATATTTAAAGCATTGAAACTGCAGTTTCTTTCCCCTCTCTTTTTTTAAAACAAATTTAATCTAATTTTTCTAGATCCTTCATTTCTCTAATTCTTATTTTCTTCATTTAGTGATATATTTGAATCATGCAGCTGCAGTTTCTTTTTTACACCCTTCTTTTTAAAATTTCATCTGATTTTTCTAGATCCTTCATTTCTCTAATTCTTATTTCTCCATTTAGTGATATATTTGAAGCATTGCAACTGCAGTTTCTTTCCCCTCTCTGTTTTTAAAACAAATTTCATCTAATTTTTCTAGATCCTTCATTTCTCTAATTCTTATTTCTCCATTTAGTGATATATTTAAAGCATTGAAACTGCAGTTTCTTTCCCCTCTCTTTTTTTAAAACAAATTTAATCTAATTTTTCTAGATCCTTCATTTCTCTAATTCTTATTTTCTTCATTTAGTGATATATTTGAATCATGCAGCTGCAGTTTCTTTTTTACACCCTTCTTTTTAAAATTTCATCTGATTTTTCTAGATCCTTCATTTCTCTAATTCTTATTTCTCCATTTAGTGATATATTTGAAGCATTGCAACTGCAGTTTCTTTCCCCTCTCTGTTTTTAAAACAAATTTCATCTAATTTTTCTAGATCCTTCATTTCTCTAATTCTTATTTTCTTCATTTAGTGATACATTTGAAGTATGCAACTGCAGTTTCTTTTTTACACCCTTCTTTTTAAAATTTCATCTGATTTTTCTAGATCCTTCATTTCTCTAATTCTTATTTCTCCATTTAGTAACTTATTTGAAGCATGAAATTGCAGTTTCTATTTTACCCTCCTTTTTAAAATTTCATCTGATTTTTCTAGATCCATCATTTCTCTAATTCTTATTTTCTTCATTTAGTGATATATTTGAATCATGCAGCTGCAGTTTCTTTTTTACACCCTTCTTTTTAAAATTTCATCTGATTTTTCTAGATCCTTCATTTCTCTAATTCTTATTTCTCCATTTAGTGATATATTTGAAGCATTGCAACTGCAGTTTCTTTCCCCTCTCTGTTTTTAAAACAAATTTCATCTAATTTTTCTAGATCCTTCATTTCTCTAATTCTTATTTTCTTCATTTAGTGATACATTTGAAGTATGCAACTGCAGTTTCTTTTTTACACCCTTCTTTTTAAAATTTCATCTGATTTTTCTAGATCCTTCATTTCTCTAACTCTTATTTCTCCATTTAGTGACTTATTTGAAGCATGAAATTGCAGTTTCTATTTTACCCTTCTTTTTAAAATTTCATCTGATTTTTCTAGATCCTTCATTTCTCTAATTCTTATTTTCTTCATTTAGTGATATATTTGAATCATGCAGCTGCAGTTTCTTTTTTACACCCTTCTTTTTAAAATTTCATCTGATTTTTCTAGATCCTTCATTTCTCTAATTCTTATTTCTCCATTTAGTGATATATTTAAAGCATTGCAACTGCAGTTTCTTTCCCCTCTCTGTTTTTAAAACAAATTTCATCTAATTTTTCTAGATCTTTCATTTCTCTAATTCTTATTTTCTTCATTTAGTGATACATTTGAAGTATGCAACTGCAGTTTCTTTTTTACACCCTTCTTTTTAAAATTTCATCTGATTTTTCTAGATCCTTCATTTCTCTAATTCTTATTTCTCCATTTAGTGACTTATTTGAAGCATGAAATTGCAGTTTCTATTTTACCCTTCTTTTTAAAATTTCATCTGATTTTTCTAGATCCTTTATTTCTCTAATTCTTATTTTCTTCATTTAGTGATACATTTGAAGTATGCAACTGCAGTTTCTTTTTTACACCCTTCTTTTTAAAATTTCATCTAATTTTTCTAGATCCTTCATTTCTCTAATTCTTATTTCTCCATTTAGTGATATATTTGAATCATGCAACTGCAGTTTCTTTTTTATACCCTTCTTTTTAAAATTTCATCTGACTTTTCTAGATCCTTCATTTCTCTAATTCTTATTTCTCCATTTAGTGATATATTTGAAGCATTGCAACTGCAGTTTCTTTCCTCTCTCTGTTTTTAAAACAAATTTCATCTAATTTTTCTAGATCCTTCATTTCTCTAATTCTTATTTTCTTCATTTAGTGATACATTTGAAGTATGCAACTGCAGTTTCTTTTTTACACCCTTCTTTTTAAAATTTAATCTAATTTTTCTAGATCCTTCATTTCTCTAATTCTAATTCCTCCATTTAGTGACTTATTTGAAGCATGAAATTGCAGTTTCTATTTTACTCTTCTTTTTAAAATTTCATCTGATTTTTCCACATCCTTTATTTCTCTAATTCTTATTTCTTCATTTAGTGATATATTTGAATCATGCAACTGCAGTTTCTTTTTTACACCCTTCTTTTTAAAATTTAATCTAATTTTTCTAGATCCTTCATTTCTCTAATTCTTATTTCTCCATTTAGTGATATATTTGAAGCATTGCAACTGCAGTTTCTTTCCCCTCCATTTTTTTTTTAAATTTCATCTAATTTTTCTAGATCCTTCATTTCCCTAATTCTTATTTCTCCATTTAGTGATATATTTAAAGCATTGAAACTGCAGTTTCTTTCCCCTCTCTTTTTTTAAAACAAATTTAATCTAATTATTCTAGATCCTTCATTTCTCTAATTCTTATTTTCTTCATTTAGTGATATATTTGAATCATGCTGCTGCAGTTTCTTTTTACACCCTTCTTTTTAAAATTTCATCTGATTTTTCTAGATCCTTCATTTCTCTAATTCTTATTTCTCCATTTAGTGATATATTTGAAGCATTGCAACTGCAGTTTCTTTCCCCTCTCTGTTTTTAAAACAAATTTCATCTAATTTTTCTAGATCCTTCATTTCTCTAATTCTTATTTTCTTCATTTAGTGATACATTTGAAGTATGCAACTGCAGTTTCTTTTTTACACCCTTCTTTTTAAAATTTCATCTAATTTTTCTAGATCCTTCATTTCTCTAATTCTTATTTCTTTATTTAGTGATATATTTGAATCATGCAACTGCAGTTTCTTTTTTATACCCTTCTTCTTAAAATTTCATCTGACTTTTCTAGATCCTTCATTTCTCTAATTCTTATTTCTCCATTTAGTGATATATTTGAAGCATTGCAACTGCAGTTTCTTTCCTCTCTCTGTTTTTAAAACAAATTTCATCTAATTTTTCTAGATCCTTCATTTCTCTAATTCTTATTTTCTTCATTTAGTGATACATTTGAAGTATGCAACTGCAGTTTCTTTTTTACACCCTTCTTTTTAAAATTTAATCTAATTTTTCTAGATCCTTCATTTCTCTAATTCTAATTCCTCCATTTAGTGACTTATTTGAAGCATGAAATTGCAGTTTCTATTTTACTCTTCTTTTTAAAATTTCATCTGATTTTTCCACATCCTTTATTTCTCTAATTCTTATTTCTTCATTTAGTGATATATTTGAATCATGCAACTGCAGTTTCTTTTTTACACCCTTCTTTTTAAAATTTAATCTAATTTTTCTAGATCCTTCATTTCTCTAATTCTTATTTCTCCATTTAGTGATATATTTGAAGTATTGCAACTGCAGTTTCTTTCCCCTCCCTTTTTTTTTTTAAATTTCATCTAATTTTTCTAGATCCTTCATTTCTCTAATTCTTAATTTCTCTAATATCTTAATTTTCTATGTTTTTATATTTCTGAATTTTTTAGATGAGGATTGATAATTTCTATAATTTTTGTGATTCGGACTTTATTATCATCACAACGCTCCGGCCGCTGTAACATACTGTCTTCTTCCGGTGTATCTTTTCGAACTCGGGAATATGTCTCTCGAACTCGGAAATCTGGACGGAATTTCGAACGAAACCTTTTATTTAATCCACGGAGGTAGCATGCTCTTGTTCTGTCAGCCATGACTTGGAGAAGTTTTCAGTAATTCCCCAAGGAGCCGTGGCGCAGGGGATATAGTACTAAGTTAAATACAGCTCAAAGAGATAGTAATTTGAAGGTTCAATCCTCGGTGCGGACGATACGAAGAATTGCGAATTGCTGAAATTCCGTCCAGATTCCCGAGTTCGACATAAATATTCCAGAGTTCGAAGAGATACACCTGAAGAAGACCGGAGGTTACAGCGGCCGAAACGTTGTGATGATAACACTCAAGATGAGAAATGTAGTTCGAATCACCAAAATTATACATTCTATTTTTTTCCTTTCAAAATGTATGTTTGTTACAATTTCATATAGAAATTGAGTCTTTTTAATTTATGTGTTAGAAATTTGGGAGCAAGAGTACAATAAAGACCCCAGTTCATTAACACAACACGCGGAACATATTCCGGAAGTCACCGGCGTCTTCCGGTTCGTCTTCCGGTTGACCTCGCAATGTAATGTACTCGCCTCCTATAAAAAGAAAAAAAGTATTTTCATATAGCCCTCCACTTTTTCTTAAAACACACAACACGAAATATAGAATGTTCTGCGTTTAAAATTTGTTTTTTTAGTAAAAAAACGATAAATTGTTTTGTTTATTGCAAAACGAAAGATTACAAATCAGCCGATTTTTAAAAAAGCGTATATATATATTTCGTTTATTTTATTTACAAGTTGTTTTGTAAATAGCGACCACGTGTATTCCGAGGTCAACCGGAAGACGCCGGTGGCTTCCGGAATATGTTCCCCGTGTTGTGTTAATGAACTGGAGTCCTTATTGTACTCTTGATCCGAAATTTGAACTAATTTTATCTTCAAACTCGTTAGCTGATGTCCCCTGGCGGGTTTTAAGCAAGAACGATGTCATCACTAAAGAGAGATAATCGTTATTTCTAAATATCCGCCATCGGCATCAATTACTGTTAAATTTAAACAGCCAACTACAACAGAAAACTGGGAGGTTTATTAAAAAAATAATTGAATTAAATGTAAAATTAGTTACATTTAAAAAATAAAAATTCATTTCTGTATAAAGTGTATATTTATATTTGTTCTTTTGTTTTTCCTTCTCGATTATTTTCATGTATTTATATATTTGTTTAATTTCATCATACACTACTTTCGATGTTAGTTATTCATGTTAATTATTTTATTGTTTTTTTCTTTTTATTATTATCATGTCTTTCCTTCTTTCTTTCCTTTATTCTTTCTCTTTTTATTTATACTATGCTTATTTTGTTATTTTGTTTCTTTCTTTTCTATTTATTATTATGTTTTCCCCCTCTTTTCCTTCTTTTCTTTCTTTCTGCTATAATCATTTTGTTATTTTGTTTCTGTCTTTTTTTGTTGTTATTATCTCTTTCCTTTTCTTCCTTCCTTTTTTCTTTCTCTTTTTCTTTTCTATAATCATTTAATTATTTTCTTTCTTTTCATTATATTATTGTCTTTGCTTTTATTCCTTTCTTTCTTTCCATTTTTCTTCTTCTATAATCATTTAATTATTTTATTTCTTTCTTTTACTTTTTATTATTGTCTTTTCTTTTTCTCCCTTTCTTTCTTTCCGTTTTCTTTTTCTATAATCCTTTAATTATTTTGTTTCTTTCTTTTCCTTTTATTATTATCTCTTTACTTTTCTTCCTTTCTTTCCATTTTTCTTCTCCTATAATCCTTTAATTATTTTGTTTCTTTCTTTTCTCGTTTCTCTTTCATAATTACTTCCGGGTTTTTATGTTATCTCTTTTTTTTCTTTTTAAATTACACTTATTCTTTTTTCCTTTAGTTGTTATTTAATTTTATCGTTTTTTCTCTCTTTTTTCTTTCCTATATTTTATTTTTTCATCCATTTTGTTCTTTCTTTTTGTTACACCGGCCGTTCTTACACAGGAGAAACTACACCGGTTGTCACTATAAATAGTGCGAGTCACCAGAAGACAAAGCACAGTCTTGTAACTGTCTAGCCAAGAGCTAGTCACTTTCTTACTTTGTTAATACACTTGTTAAACCAACCCTCGACTTGACTTCCTTTATTTATTATTTACTGTGGGACAACTTCACAACACTTTTCTTTATTTTTTCTCTTTCTGTCTACTATTTCAAATTTCATCTAATTTTTTCTTGGTTATTTATTTCTCTAAATCCTTATTTCTTTCATATATTAATAGTCTTTTGTCTTCCTTCGTTTTTCTAACGTCTTCTCGATGTTTTTTACTATTTTATACAGAAATGTATTCTTTTTAATTTGTTTTTAGTGAGTTTAACTAATTTCCCTTCAACCTCGTTAGCTGATGCCCCCTGGCGGATTTTAAGCTAGAACGATGTCATCAATAAAGCGAGATAATCGTTTTTGCTAAATAGCGGCCATGGGACATCCATTAATTGTAAATTAAAACAGCCAACTGAAACAGAAACTTAGAATGTTCATTTTTAAAAGTTAATTTAATTGAAGGCAAAAATTAGTTTAATTCAGTAAAAAAATGAATTTTTTTTAATATAATATATACCTATATTTCTGTTTTTTTCCCCCTTCTTTCTTATTTCATGCATATTTTGTTATAAATTTTTATTTTTAAAATGTCCTAACCTAAGCTTTATTTATTTATTCAATTTAATCATAAATTATTTTTCTTTTTTATTTATGTTTATTACTCTCTTTTTTATTTTTTTCTAACTTTCTTTCTTATATAATCATTTAATTAAAAAAAATTCTGTAATTACTTTAGTTTTTTAATATTTCCCTTTCTTTCTTTCTTTTTTTAAATTATCTTATTTCTTTTCCTTTCTTGTTACACTTTTCTTTTTCTTTTCGTTTTCTGTTTATTCTTTATCTTTTTTCTTTATTTCTTCCTTTTCTTCTCTTTTTCTCTTTTTCTTTCTTTCTTTTTATTTTCATTTTTCGTTTGACTTTTTAAAATCTTTTTCCTACTTTAATTTTTTTCCTTTTTTTCCCTCTATTTTTGCTTTTCTTTTATTTTCACTTTTACCCTTTCTTTAGTTCGTCTCTTGTTTATTATTTTTCTTTCTTTCTTTTTTCTACTTTTCTTTCTTTCTTTCTTTTCTTCATTTCTCGATTTATTGTCAGAGTTGAAGTATGAAACTACCGTTTTTATATCTGATAGAAATTTGATGGAGTGAAACAATTGTTCTATTTCTAATCTTGTTAGCATTCCTACTAAAATAGAAATTTCGTGTTTGTATATGTGTTTGCAATCCAACAATGAAGGACGTGTTTAATCACAATGGCCATTATATATACTAGCGGTACCCGCAAGAATTCGACAGTTATTAAAAAAAATAGGTCTTCGTTTTGTTGTATATTGAGGAATAGTAGTCGTGCGAGACGTGATAGGATCACGCATGTCATAACGTCACGTGTGAAAACTGAAACAATATCGCCCAGTCTCTTATTGCTTTGATTTCAGGCGTAGTTAGAACGTGTGAAGTGGTCTTTTCTGACAAGTCATCATATCCACTCAGTTGCGGTGGGGATTGGTTAGATACAAATATGGCCAATGAATACTACGCCTCGCGCGCCATGTTTTCTTTGAGCTCACAAACATAATGAAAACATCGAAACCATAGAAATTATTGTGTGGTTATTGCATCCCAAATGGACGGATCGGCTAAGTAGGGAACAAAAGAAAGATGGCATCGACAGAAGTCAGATACGAATATTTATTATTTTATCTACTTTTTTTATGTACTAACGAGTTACCACCTATCAAGGCCCAAACGCCACTCGAGGATAAGGCCTTATTAGTGTGTCAGGTGGATAGTGAGACAACACTGAGAATTGGTAACGATAGTTGAAACTGGGCAGAATTTGGTTATTTATGAAGACGACTAAACCATGTTGTAGTCATCTGTGAAACAGCCCCGTGGTATTGTGCTCCACAGACGGGTAATTCTTGGAAATAAACTTTGCTCATGGAAGTTGTTTCGTTTACGGAAAATATGTCATTTGTTTGTGAATTGCAAATATAATGACTACTAGTACAACACTGTGTTGCATATTGGTTTATAAGATGTACAGGAACTATTAGTGTTTAATAGTGAAAGTGCTGCAATAGACTCCGGCAAAACAGGAACACTGCACAGTGGCTACACAGCCCTTACTCGTACCCACTGCACAACAAGGACTTCCACTATAAATATAGAGGTCCCGATGCCCTGATTTGGGGGGAGTGTAGAGTTACTTTTTAGTTACCATTTCCTCTAGGTCAACCCTGACTCGGTGTGATAGTTCCTGCAAGGGGCCCATCTATGGGGTAAATAGTATTTGTTCGGGACATGACACTTAATTGCTTCGCAAATCTTGGGTAACGTGTTCGTTTTACCCCATTCCATCACTCTGAAATCCATCTTTCTCAGTACCTTTCTACCTCTGTGTTTAACTACACTATTTCCCAACCTTGTAAACGAGTGGAGTTCTCTCTACCAAAATGTCCTATGTATAACACTAAACTAAATTTGTTTAATTTAAAGTAACCCCTTTGTTATTACGACTAAGACTGTGTTTATAGTACCTATTATGGCCACATTAAGGAAACTATTATAGAAACTATCGTTTACAGATTATTTCATTCACGCCTACAAAGCAGATTTATCTACATATAAATCATGTAAATGGTATGATTTCGGCATAAAATGATAAACCACGGTTGAAAATGCCGTAAAAGTAAACAATAAAAGCAAAAACAAGTTAAATATTGGACGGGTAGATCAACTCGTGTATATGTTAGTTAACAAATCCTTCGTGAATGGAACATGCGAAAAGGAAGAATAGGTCAACTCGCTGGCACGGGATGAAATTAAATAAACTGTGGGAATATATATATATATATATATATATATATATATATATATATATATATACGGATAATAAGTCACATGGCTCTGAGATAGAGTGTGACAGAGAAGGCCGTCCGGGCAAGCACGCAGCGCATGCAAACGTGTAGAGGAAATGGGCTGACAACATATAATTGATTAGTGATTATCATTTTCTCTCTCCATTACTGGTCAGTGATTTGAAACGAAGATCAAGTTGAATAAATGTTCGCTGTCTTCCATCAGTTTCGTCTCGAGTTTGTCATTTTTTAAGTATAAATAAGAAGCTTTGATTACAGGATGGCAAGTGCTCAGCCTGAACGGATCAAGCGGAAGTGCGCCAAAAGGATCAAGCGGAAGTGCGCCAAGACGTTCACCAAACAACAAAGTATGAATAATAATTTGTTAATTTTAATATTTCTGTGATCATTTTAAAACAGGATTGGTGCATGTATGACACAAAGTCGAAAACACAACACAAGAAGAATAAGAAAAGGCGGAAAGAGAAAAAAATAGAGTACAACATTTCATAAAGAAGACTACAATGATTCAGCGCATGCGTATTGGCAGAATTATGTTCGTGCTAACTAACCAATGAAACACACACACAATTATTGCTGGTGCTATTTAACACTAGCTTTCTTCTAAATACTTTGGTTGCAGTAGTAGAGATACGGAACCTCCATTAAAATAATACTCTATTCGATGCCATGCCTCAAAACAAACATCTGATGAGAAGCGGGGGAAAATAAGAAGTGAACAAAAATAAAGAAATAAAACAAAATGTCAAAAAGAACATTATTTTCAACAGATGTAGAATTAAAATAAATTGCGAATCAATTATGAAAAAAAAAGATAAAATTGTGCAATTTTGTAGAATAACGTCAGAGAAAATGAAAGTGGTGCAATCGACAATGGCACGAACTGATAGTCCCGACATGATGCGTAAACTTCCACCGGAGTCGTAAAAAGTCACTTTCACTAATACTCCTCGGAAAACTACAACTCCATCTCTACTATCCAGCCTTAAGGGTGAGTGAAATAGGGAAGACTAGACTCTCAGACCTTTGTAGGGTAACTATTCTAAGAGAAAGAAAAACTCCGGAATAACACGTGCGACCTGGTAGGTTTCTAACACATGTGCGTTCGTTATCTGCCCGGTGGAGAGAGAGTGTCCTATTCTCGACAATTTATGACCTACTGTAATAAACTTTATCTGCGGCGTTGTCTCCTCAGGCAACTGATTTCATCTTACCAGTAGTTGGTCGCGTCTCATTATTAGTTGGGCTCATGAATTATTATTATTATTAGTAGTAGTAGTAGTAGTAGTAGTAGTAGTAGTAGTAGTAGTAGTAGTAGTAGTCTCATTGCTTGGATGGGTTTGTCTGTTTGTAACTCCATGCCCCAGTAAATTTAGGGCTTTTCGTTTTCTAGTACGGCATCCAGTTTGTGTCTTAACTATTTGACTGTATTTTCAACATAAAGCCGCTTGAATATTTCCTAAATGTACTGCTTTTCCCACGCATTCGTGTCTGTTTTTTGCATTCTTTTTGGACTAGTTTGTTACATTAACTTATGATGTTATTTATAAATAATAATAATAATAATAATAATAATAATAATAGTAATAATAATAATAATAATAATAATAATAATAATAAATATTATTATTATTATTATTTACTCACTAGGAGTTATCACACTGGTCATCGTCAGTGGTCGCCCACTGCCGACAACCTGTGGTATTCCCTGGAGTCCGAGTGACAACAAGTCTCCTCAGGCCTCCAGTATGCTCCACCTCTTTTCGTTCATCACCGCTGATGACCTTGCGGTAATCGCAACAGCCACCTACCAACGATTTCCCGCTGATAAGGGCCATTGGTCCCCTCTGGGGCCCGAGTGGCAACAAGCCTTCCCAAGGTCCCAGAGCTGTCCGCGCTCTTCCAGTGGAGGTCTGGTTTGCGCTTTCCCTCCTCGACCCTCTGTCCATAATTTTTGTGGCGTCAGCCTATGCTTGCGCCTCATTCGTGCGGTTGTATTTTCCCCGGTTCTGTTGTTTTGTTATCCACTCGTTGCTTATGTGGGTTGGTTTCCGCATTCGAGGACATTTCTCAGGATTGTAGCTGTTTTGATCATTACTGTCCTTTGTATGGTCTCAGTTATCCCTTTGATTCCGATTTCTCCTAGTCTTTTCTCCATGTTTTTGGGGACTGTTCCTAGTGCTCCTATGATTATTGGTGTTATACTGACTTTCTTCATGTTCCATATTCCTTTCAATTCTCTGGCAAGTTCAGTATATTTGCTTCTCTTTTCCGTCTCTTTGATCTTCACTCTGTGGTCTGCTGGAACGGCAAAGTCCACGATTTTGCAGGATTTTTCTTTCTTGTTGATTATTATCATATCCGGTCTCCTTGCTGTTATGGGTTTGTCTGTTTGTACATTCATATCCCATATGATTTTGTGTTTTTCGTTTTCTAGTACAGTTTCTGGTTTGTGTTTGTACCGTTTTTTTGCATATTCGAAATTCAGTTGTTTGCACATTTCCCGGTGTACTTCTTTCCCTATGCTGTCATGTCTGTTCTTGTATTCCCTTTGTGCTAGCTTGCTGCATTCACTTATTATTATTTACTCACTAGAAGTCATTATCGGTGATTTCTTCCTTGGAATATTATTGACAACAAGTCTTCCTAGTTTTCCAGCACCCTGTATCTCTTTCGATAACCGTTGTAAATCATTTTGCCTAATCGCAACAACCGTTTACCATTGATTTATCGCTCATATTGTTCTTATATTATTTTTGTTTTATGAAACGAGGATAAAATCTATTTGAAAAAAAATCATTTCGTTTCTTTACGTTATATATATATTTCAGTTATTTTATGGACCTAACCGATAATTACCTCTAGTGACCATTTACAAACAAGCAGACATTGGCGTATGTATACATATAGAAGATGATGTAAAAACAGAAGTTGCTTTCCAACATCTAATACAAAATATATACAATATCAAAATTCAATCGTACTCGTTCGTTACTTGAGAAAACGAAAAAAAAAACACGAGCAGCCGAACCGATCTGATCGACGTTCACAATCGTAGTTAAAGTCATAGTTTAGTGGAACCGACCGACCGACCGAGGAATTCAAACAAGTTATAAAAAAAATCTTTTCTGTAACTGCCTTGCAATTAATATAGTTCGTAATCATCTCGAAACTGCTGACAGCCGTAGTTTTACTATTTGAAAAAATATTTTCATAAAAAGTAAAACTCTGCAATCCACAGAAGGAAACAGCAAAACATGGGAAAGATGCAAAACGGTATGTTTTTGGCACGGCGGTAGTTAATGAAAAAATATGCAGCGCGTGCGAAAAAGACTTTAATTGGGAAAAAACAGAAATAGAAAAACAAAGAAGAAAAGGAAACTAAAAATGGAAACATGGATCAATAGCAGTAAAAATAAGTATTATTTAACCGAAGTCGGAGTTGATGATGCAGTAATGGGGCACACTGCACCATTAGAGTGCAATTTTTCCAAATGCTTTTTATGGACTATATATATATATATATATATATATATATATATATATATATATATATATATATATATATATATATATGTGTGTGTGTGTGTGTATATGTTCCTTCATAAGTTGCATGTCGGCTGCCTGAAGTAAATTTTAAATTCTAACCGTTTATATAGTTGTTCATAGTGGCCGTGAGGGGTAAAACGTCGGAATTTGAGTTATAACCAAGACTTGTTCTGAGGTTTCTAATCCTGCGACCGGCTTAATAAATTATCTCTACACTAACGATTCCTAAAGGATGAAACGTATACGTATGTAGATAAACAAATATATAAATATATACGGCACAATCACGTTGACACACCGGTTCCCGTTAGATCACCGAAGTTAAGCGGCGTCGAGCCTGGCCAGTACTAAATGGGTGAACATTTGGGAATACCAGGTGCTGTATGTGCTCTCTGCTTATCTCGGCATTGTTTCCAGTCGTCTTGTATTACTACTTGCCATTGGAATCAAGCAATGCCGACGCAGGAGAGCGGTTGTTAAGGATTGCGAAACCCTTGCAATTACAAATTCACGCGCGGGCAGCCCTGGCGGGGCACTCATACGTCGAAATCGACGGGAGAGTCCATTATATATATATATATATATATATATATATATATATATATATATATATATATATATATATATATATATATATATATATATATATAATGGTCTCACATTCGAAAGCATTGAATATTTAAATGTAATAAAACTATTGGAAGACTTACAATGTATTGAAAAAATTTAATGTATTTAAAAGTCTCAAATTTTCGATGTAATCCGTCCTCATGGGGAGTGCAGGGATTTTTTTTTGTTTCATAGCGATCCTTGTCTAAGTTAGCCATGCTAATTATTGTGAAGTAGTCCAACAGTAAAAAGAAGAAGTCAAGTCGATGTTCGGTTAAGATAACAAGTGCATTAACATAAAAGGTACAAAGGTAAGGAAACTGACTGGCACTCGGCTAGACAGTTACAATGCTGTCCTTTTTCTCTCTGGTGATTGTCTACTCGCACTATTTATAGTGAGAACCGGTGTAGTTTCTCTTCTGTTAGAACAGCCGGTGTAACACTAATGGCGGCTGTGAGCCAGAAACACGTGTCCATACTAGGATATATGCACCGGTGAAAAAGAGAAAGAGAGATAAAGAGAGAGAGAGAAACAGATAAAAACCATTATCGACTTTTAAAACCTTTTATTTTTTCACGGTGTTTCGTTCCTTTGCTCGTTACAAAGAACTGACTTCTTAAAAACTCTAGTTTCGAAAATTAAATCTATGCGTTAACTAACCTTTTGCCTGGGCCATCCATCTACACTTCCCATGCATATCACATTTGAAATTTGATCTCTGCGACAGTCTACGATCTATGCTGTTTTCGTTGTTAACTGTCTGGACAGGGTGTTTCAGGGCCTCCGAAAAATGCATCATTAGTAAATGCATATTAAGCACGTTTTACTAATGATGGTAGGTACGTGTTCAAACATCTGTGTCGATTAATCTTAGCTGTACAGCATAATTGTTATTAATTGTTTGTTACTGGACTTCAAGACAATTACAAAGCAATTCTCTGCCAATAAATTTCGCAGATGTTTGTGTTGAACATTTGATTAATAATAAAAAGTCTTGGTAATTGCCATCTGCATGGTTTACTAATTGAATAGCGTTCATATGTTCATTATCGTTCACTGTTTAATCCTTTCAGTGGCGCATTTTGTTTATTAATAAGAAACCTGTATTTTTTTTAATGAAAATGGATGACTAGAAATGATCGAGATGGTTTAAGAAAACAAAGCAAGAAAACTCGTTTGTAACCAGGGCGTTCAGAGGCAGGGGACGAGACGGTGACCTCTTGAATTAATTGGAGGGTTGCATCTAAATAAAAACGTAAATTAGATCCCCTCATCGACAAATCAACTTTCGGGGGCTAACCGCACTGTCAGAAACGTCTGTTTGTCCTTTATTCCTTACGAGTATAATCTGTGTCCTGGTGTTACCCGGGAGAATTGAGGAGATCAAGAATCGCGACCCAAATGTAAATTGACTGGAAAGGAACATGCAGGTTTAGCATGTAACGCATGTGTATATGGGTAAATTTCCAAATAATATCTATTTATAAATAATTGTTTAAAGCTCTTGTCAGATGGAGCACTTTAAGTAGGTTGACGACAATCAGTCATTTATAGCGTAATGCAATACTTTAGGCCCCGCCTATTGATTTCTAGTTGACAGCTTGCTAACATGCCCGCTGAATTTGGCATATAAACGTTAATTTACTCTCCCATTTTCAAGGCAATGCGTGTTAGCCTCAACCGTTTACGCTTCGACTAATGATCCAATAATGACTTTCGTATAGGGGTTCGAATCGTGCGAGTAGCAGGGGTAGTCTCCTCCCATACTGATGATTGCAAGTTTGGCATGTAACACATGATAAATATTTTTTTAAATTCGTATCAACACACACACACACACACACACACATACATCTCTCTCTCTCTCTCTCTCTCTCTCTCTCTCTCTCTATATATATATATATATATATATATATATATATATATATATATATATATATATATATTCAAATGCCCAATGGGAGAATGTGTCTCCAAAAACAATACATATATTGGTATGACTAGAACTAGTATCTTTCGCCGACTTATATGTTACCCCTCCTTCCCCCTAGCTCCATTTACCAACATTGGTAGAACATGGCACCCTAAAAAGATTTCAGAAACATATTAATAAAAAACACTGCCATCCTCGCTGTCTTTAATTGCAACTTGCGCCTCCCCATAATTGAAGCCTTACTCATTCGAGCAAACAAACCTACCATCAACTAAGCTCGATATGAGGATGGAGAAGGTATACTAAAATGCTTTTAATAAAATAAATAAATAAATAAATTAATTAATTAAAAAATAAATAAAAATAAAAATTATATAAATTCATTAATTTTAATTTACGTAACTCCTCATGTGCCCGATAAAGACTCATGAGAGTCGAAAACGTTTGTAGTTTTGGCGAGTTCCTGTTGAACAGAACATCAGATCGTTGGTCAGCAAACTTGACAATATGGTTAAAAAAGAAACAAATAGGAATTGTCACTGTTGTTTAATCAAACACGCATCAGCAAATAAATTCTGTGTAAATACACACACACACACACACACACACATATATATATATATATATATATATATATATATCATCTAATAATGAAATATTTTATATTCACTTCACAGACAGGCATTTATTTTGTCTCATTAGAACTCATCAGTATGGCTATATACAACTGACTCGCCGACTACATGTTTTGAACCTTGGAGCTCAGGTCTAATAATCCGACAATAGATGTCTATGCACTCAACGATTGAGTTGTACGAATGAGAAGTATAAATACTGCATTATAACTTTAAATCGACATAATTAATTCTTCCTAAACAAAGTCTCCTCCCTGTTAATGGGGCTATAATCATGAAACTTCGATTAAGTGTAGGCATAGTAAGTTATAGTAACTGGTAACACTTTTACTTAGTAACTTAGTAATACTCTTAGTAACTTGCATACAACCCCCTGAATCTATAAGACTCTTATCTTCACTTGATCAAATAATATTATTGATAACTATAACTATTGATCTTATTTATTGATCTGGAATTTCTATCCTACCTACTATGAAACACATGTGTATATGGGTTAATTTCAACATAATATCTATTTATCAATAATTGTTCAAAGCTCTTGCTAGATGGAGCACTTTAAGTAGGTTGACGACAATCAGTTATTTATAGCGTAATGCAATACTTTAGGCCCCGCCTATTGACGTCTAGTTGACAGCTTGCTAACATGCCTATGTCCGTTCTTTCTACATAATACTATTGTTTCGGTATATAGACTATAGACTTTGTGTTGGCATGTTTGTTTTTATATTTATTTCGATATCTGTATATATGTAATGTTTTGTGCAAAGCGATTCTGTAATTGTTTTTGTTTGAAACGGTATGATTATTTGTATACCAGCGTACCGGTTAACTGAAGTTTTTGTAGCGTGCTTGTTGCTCCCACCCGTTTGATTTCTGACTTATTTTGTTTTACCGGATGCACCCTATGAAATTAAATACCTATCTATCTTGATACGTTACTTTTTACATATGTTAGATATATTTGATGCACTAGTATTGGTATTGGCATATTTAGTGTTGTATGTATATTGTTTTGCATCTGTGTGTTGGGGTCTGTGCGTGACCTTCGTACAAAAGTAAGGCTTGTTCGCTGCAAAATGACGTCATGCAAGTAGGTACAAGCAAGCGAGATCTGTCGAACGGTAAGACTTTTGATAATGAATGAGAGCTTTAAAATAAAGCGTTAGAAAACTTCAAAAAATTAAAAGAAAACACGATCGATTCATACTGAAACTAAACTTTATTCAATATCAATTAAAAAAACAAGAATTCAAAATGAATAATTAAGTTGTAATTGCTGCGTTAACATTAAAAAAAAACAACATTATGTTGTTTCATGGATTTTAAAGACTAAAATTCGTTTATTTTGATTGCGAAAGATCAGGAAACAATTTTCTTTACATAAGTTATAACAATAAAAACATGCAAAGTCAAGCAATGCCGAATATAATTTTTTAAAGTTACAATAATATCAACCTATTATTTTCTGTGTAGAAAATATTGTCGGTTACAATGTATGTAAAATTACGTATGTTTTTATGTGGAATACAATCTAATACTGAAAAAAACTGAATTATGAATTTAAGGAAAAAATAGACAAAAATTAAATAAACAAACAAATTCGAAATAAGCGATAAATTATTTAAAAATGAAAACCAACGATGAATAATTACAAAAAAAAAATGAAAACAAACTATAAGTTAGTTTAAAAGTTTGTATTTAAGCAGTTAGCTCCCCAAATGGCTGCCAAATTTTATCGACTAGTTTTTTCTGATAAACCAAGCGGCGACAGGTTAAATGAATCCACTGTATTCATTTGCTCTCTGATTTCTCTTTTTTATTTTGTTCTGTTTTTTTATTGCGGATTAAATTGTATTTTAAAAACAATTGCATCGGAAATATTCTATATTGGATACGTCATTATTATAATGCTTAATTTGAAATATATTTCAATTTCATTTAAATAAACATTGTTTGATTTTATTATTTGTTTCTTACCAAAACATACCCCCTTAACCCTTCCAATAACCCTAAGTCCGAGTGGCAACATTTTTAATAAAAAGTTTGATTTGATTATTTGTTAATAATATTGCTAAATAAAAATTAAAGTTAAAAAAATTAATTTGAAAAAATAAAGCAAATTAAAACGGTGGATTCATTTGCCCTGTCGTTGTTTGGCAAATCAAACAAAACTAGCCGATAAAATTTGGCAGCTATCTTCAATATAACCGTTTTATATGAAAACAAATGACGAATCAGTTAGTTTAAAATTTAAATAAAAACAATAAGTTATTTCAAAATGAAAATAGACGAAAAATAAAGAAATAGAACAAATGGAATTCAAACAAATAATTTCAATACAAACAAAAAGTAAACATTTTTTCTTAAATCAAACTTATAAAAAATCTGTTGAATAATTTAGAAATTTTCTTTTAAAAAAAATAAAGAAATAGAACAAATGGAATTCAAACAAATAATTTCAATACAATAAAAAGTAAACATTTTTTCTTAAATCAAACTTATAAAAAATCTGTTGAATAATTTAGAAATTTTCTTTTTAAAAAAAAATAAAGAAATAGAACAAATGGAATTCAGACAAACAAAAAGTAAACATTTTTTCTTAAATCAAACTTATAAAAATTTAAACTACTTCAGACAAGCATTCTTTCGATTTTTGTTCAATACTGTGATCCGAGTCACGATAGTCAACATATATTGACTTTCGTCATGTTCCATATTTCTTTCAGTACTTTGGCCAGCTATTTACTTCGTTTTTCCGTCTCTCTGATCTTCATCATGTGGTCTGCTGAAACAGCAAAAGCTACAATTTGGCAGTTTCTTCCCTTCTTGTTAATCATTATGATGTCCAGTCTCCTTGCGTTGATGAGTTTTTCTGTTTGTACCTTCATGGCCCACAGGATTTTGTGGTATCGTTTTCCAGTACTTGTCTTTGGTTTGTGTTTTGTACCATTTGTCTGTGTATTCGAAATGCAATCGTTTGCATAGTTCCCAGTGTGCTGCTCTCCCCACGCAGTTGTCTGTTCTTGTATTCTTTTTGAGCCAGTTTACTGCATTCACTTATTATTATTATTATTATTATTATTATTATTATTATTATTATTATTATTATTATTATTATTATTATTATTTTTATTATTATTATTATTATTATTATTATTATTATTATTATTATTATTTGTACTCACACAGATCATCGTCAGTGATTGCTCACCGACAACAACCAGTGGTATTACCTGGAGTCTGAGTGACAACAAGTCTCCCCAGATTTCCAGTGTTCTTCACCTCTTTTCGATAACGATGCGGTATCACAACAGTCTCTAACCATTGATTTCTCGCTGGTAAGGACAATTGGTCTTCTCTGGGATTTGGGTGGCATCAAGCCTCCCCAAGGTCTCAACACTCTCTGCACTTTTCCAGTGGAAGTCTGGTTTGTGCTGTCCCTCCTCGGTCTTCTCATCCTCCCCGACCCTCTACAAATATGTTGTCTGGTGTCAGCCTAGGCCGGCACCAGTTAAAAAAAAAATGAAAATAAGAAAATAAAAAATAAAAAAAAATAAATAAAAAAATAAAATAAAAAAATATTATTATTATTTACTCACTAGGAGTTATCACACTGGTCATCGTCAGTGATCGCCCACTGCCAACAACCTGTGGTATTCCCTGGAGTCTGAGTGACAACAAGTCTCCTCAGACTTCCAGTATGCTCCACCTCTTTTCGTTCATCACCGCTGATGACCTTGCGGTATCGCAACAGCCACCTACCACCGATTTCCCGCTGATAAAGGCCATTGGTCCCCTCTGGGACCCGAGTGGCAACTAGCCTCCCCAAGGTCTCAGAGCTGTCCGCGCTCTTCCAGTAGAGGTCTGGTTTGCGCTTTCCCTCCTCGACCCTCTGTCCATAATTTTTTGTGGTGTCAGCCTATGCTTGCGCCTCTCTCGTGCGGTTGTATTTTCCCCGGTTCTATTGTCTTGTGCTTCCATGTGTTTGTTCTCCATTCGTTGCTTATGTGGGTTGGTTTCCGCATTCGAGGACATTTCTCAGGATTGTAGCTGTTTTGATCATTACTGTCCTTTGTATGGTCTCAGTTATCCCTTTGATTCCTATTTCTCCTAGTCTTTTCTCCATGTTTTGGGGGACTGTTCCTAGTGCTCCTATGATTATGGTGTTATACTGACTTTCTTCATGTTCGATATTCCTTTCAATTCTCTGGCAAGTTCGGTATATTTGCTTCTTTTTTCCGTCTCTTTGATCTTCACTCTGTGGTCCGCTGGAACGGCGATGTCTACGATTTTGCAGGATTTTTCTTTCTTGTTGATTATTATCATGTCCGGTCTCCTTGCTGTTATGGGTTTGTCTGTTTGTACATTCATATCCCATATGATTTTGTGTTTTTCGTTTTCTAGTACAGTTTTTGGTTTGTGTTTGTACGGTTTTTTTGCATATTCGAAATTCAGTTGTTTGCACATTTCCTGGTGTACTTCTTTCCTCACGCTGTCATGTCTGTTCTTGTATTCCTTTTGGGCTAGCTTGCTGCATTCACTTATTATATGGTTTATCGTTTCGTCTCTTTGTCCACACAATCGGCATTTGCAGTTTTCCTGGGTTTTATCTATTTTTGCTTTAATAAAGTTTGTCCTAATCGCATTGTTCTGTGCGGCCGTCAGCAGAGATTCCGTTTCTCTGTTAAAGTGTCCTTTTCTTAGCCATGCCCAGCTGTTTTCATTGGCTTCATCGCTTGTGAGTCTTATAAAGCGTCCATGTAGTTGTTTTTCTTCCCACTTTTCCTTTCTTGTCTTTTTGTTTCTGGGTTCAGTGCTTCCGGAGTTGTTTGTTGGGCTGGTGTCTCAGCTGTGGTGATTAGTCTTTCCGTGTTCTGGGTTACATATTTCTCCAGCTCTTTTTTGGTGTCTTCCACACAGTCTTCTATACTTACCAGTCCTCTACCTCCTTCATTTCTTTCCATGTAGAGTCTGTCCGTATCGTCTTTTGGGTGCAATGCATTGTGCATAGTCATTAGTTTTCTAGTCCTTTGGTCAAGGTGCCTGAGTTCTTCTTTGGTCCAGCCTATGAATGGTCCAGAGTATCTTATTAGTGATACAGCCCATGTGTTTATCCCTTTTACTAGGTTTCTCCTATATAGTTTAGTTTCTAAGAGTTTCCTTGTTCTTCGTAGATATTCTTTTCCAATCTTCTCTTTCATTTCTGTATATTTGATTGTGTCTGCTTCCAGAACTCCCAGGTATTTATAACTAACTTGTTCTCCTAGCGCCCTCATCTCCTCTCGGTTGGGGAGTTCTATACCTTCTGTCGTCTCCAGTTTTCCTCTTTTGATCTCTAGCAGTGCACATTTTTCTATTCCAAACTCCATTTGGATATCCTGGCTGAATATCCTGGTTGTATTTATCAGCTTTTTCAGTTCTTTTTTGCTTTTTGCAAACAGTTTCAGGTCATCCATGTACATCAGGTGGTTTATTCTTTGTTCTGTATTCGTGAAATTGTATCCGGCATCACACTTTCTGAGTATGTAGTTGTCCGGCATCACACTTTCTGATTATTATTATTATTATTATTATTATTATTATTATTATTATTATTATTATTATTATTATTATTATTATTATTATTATTACTACTACTACTATCATCATCATCATCCTCATTATTATTATTTTTATTATTATTATTATTATTATTATTATTATTATTATTATTATTATTATTATTATTATTATTATTATTCCGTTCCGTATATCGCTAGTATATCTTTTGCCCTTATAAAAATTATAATTTTATTAGAAGTATTTTTAAATTTTTAATTAATTTTTATTCAATTTCTAAATCTAGTCACGTGACCCTTACGAATTGGAATGTTGCTTCTTCTTTTTTTCAATCTGAAAACTTAGAAAAGAAGCCGTTGCTTACAGCTGAAATATTTCCATGGATGTGTAACATAAATATGTTTGAATAACTAGAACATATATATATATATATATATATATATATATATATATATATATATATATATATATATATATATATATATATATATATATATCTGTATTTGTAAGTTAACATGAGAAAAAAGGAAGTGTATGATATTAGAACAATACACAGACACATATATATGTTTATTTTACTCGTCATGATCATGTTTTCATACTACTATCTCTCTCTCTCTCTCTCTTTCTATATATATATATATATATATATATATATATATATATATATATATATATAATTAACTTGTTACAAATATCCAGGGGGTATGAATCCGAAGGAAGTTGAAACCGGGTTTATGAGAGTGCTCAATGAAAATTCAGAGCAAAATATATATTTTTTGATTTTATTCCATTAGTTGCGACAAAACAAGTTTTGTTTCATTGGTGCAAATAGCGACCAACTCATCGGGCTGGCGAAGGAAATCCTTCGCCAGCCCGATGAGTTGGTCGCTATTTGCACCAATGAAACAAAACTTGTTTTGTCGCAACTAATGGAATAAAATCAAAATATATATATATATATATATATATATATATATATATATATATATATATATATATATATATATATATATATATATATATATATGAACATTTAAGTTAAAGATCAGACTTTTCCGCCTGAGGAGATCGCAGTTTCTATACACAAAAGATCGATAACATCGACATGCCAGGATAGCAGATTTTTCTATATGTCTCTATAAATAAATATATCAATATGAATAGCTCTATTTATTATTGAGCATTATTATTTAAGCCCTGTTTAAATTCTTTGGATGTCTATCTTGTGGATATTTACGTTACTTCGTGGATTACTATATATATATATATATATATATATATATATATATATATATATAGTAATCAACGAAGTAACGTAAATATCCACAAGATAGAAATCCAAAGAATTTAAACAGGGCTTAAATAATAATGCTCAATAATATATATATATATATATACTGAATATAAAGCGTTATTTTGGTCCGGCGTTCAAATCCAGCGACGGGTGGCATGCCTTCATCATCCGTATCGACGAGTCTTGAAAAAGACAAAACATATATATATATATATATATATATATATATATATATATATATATATATATATATATATATATATATGATTAACTTGTTACAAATATCCAAGGGGTATACATCCGAAGAAAGTTGAAACCGGGTTTATGAGAGTGCTCAATAAACATTCAGAGCAAAATATATATTGTTGAGGGCTTTATTCCATTTAGCTACATAATATATTTTGTTTCATTAACGCTTAAAATAAGCGTCAATTCTTCAGGTATTCTGAGTGTTTGTAGGAGAGAGAGAGCAGAGAAGAAAAAACGGTGTGGCCAATCAAATCACAGATATGTTTCTGCATCTTATCAAGAACCCTCAAATAAGACAGAGATTCACCAACCCAAATATAACAACAGTACTGTATACGTTGTCTGGTAGTAGATTTGTAGAGATAGAGAATAGCCCTAGGTGTGAGAAAGTGTTGGAGCGACAGAGACAACCGACTTTACGAGAAGCAGAAATAGCAATGGATCTAATGTACGTAGGAATATTACAACTGAAGCATAAGGGGCTAATGTGATGAGGACAAGAATTCTAAGAGCAACCTGAGTAGGGAGTTGAGCAGAAAGATATTTGTTTACAGTTCATTGAATTTTCGGAATATTAGTATGGTCGGGGAAATAGGGAGCAGGGATGGAATTCCAATGGCAAGCAGCTCGTAGAAAGAAGGTATTAGATTAGAAAATCTTCCGGTATCCATAGGCCTCTACAGTGAAGGGGTGAAATGTTGTTGCTAGTCGGGTGGGTTGTGGTGTTGTTAGTTGAGAGGGTACAAGTGTAGTACGGTTATTGGAGCACATTCTATGGAATTACGTATAAAACAAGCATAAGGATATAACATTGCGGCGACGCGATAGGGCTGCAGAATGGAAGAGTGATGGACCTATTAGATTATGAATGTTTTTACACCATCTCCAAGAGATAGAGACTAGTGGTTGGTGCACCAGCCCAGATGTGGCAACAATACCTCATGCATGCTCGAATGGTCGCTTTATAGAGATATGGAATACTAACAAGTGTGAAAAGTTTTAGTGGACGTAAAAAAAAACGGGGCGAAATTTAACGAAAATACACGTTTTTCGTGGACTATAAGCGTGCTGACATCTTTCGTATTCTCTTGTTCCGTACTACCAGTGATGCTGCTATTTTCTTCATTAGTGAAAGTTCTTTCTACTAGGGATTGTTTATAGTATTCTCTTGTTCTATTTTTCATACTCCGGTTCCGTTGTTCTCATCATTCTTTTTTTCTCATTCATGTCAGTTTTTGAAAATCTTTAAGTCGCTGGTTAGTTTCTGCGTTTTGTGTAATTCAACCCGTCAAGTAACCTGATTTCAAGTCACAGATTTAAAGGAATAAAATAACAATGCATTATGGGTATATATTGATTTGAAAACGAGGCTAAAAAATCGTTTGCTGCTGTTTTTCTATGTCGAAATACGCTACATTGCTATTTCAACGGTTAAACGATTTTGTTTAAAATAACAATTGACTAATAAACCTTGTAGATACCATAATGTCGGTAATCAATGATACACTGTTTATGTTGCAGGTTAAGGGTTTTTACTCATCAGACCTGTTCAACCAGCAACCCAACCATTTCTCAAGAGAAAAATGTTTCCTTTTCGAATGCGACGTCGTATGTTAATTTGTGTCGACAATTTTATTCTTATGCCGTTCAGTACTTTTGTATGTAATGGACCTCAATGCGCTATTTTCTGTTCAAATGTCATTGCGTACACTGTTAGTTACTCACATTATCTATGAGACTGCCTGGTGTATAGCTCTCGGAATTCGTAACAGAATTTAATACCTAAAATATTAATCAGAGAAATTAATCATTTAAAAAAATATGGAATTGTGAAAGCTTAAGCGGAAATCGAACTCTAAATTTAGCCAGTCCAAATTGTTAATTAGGAACGAAGAAAATGAGAAAATGAGAAAAGCAGACGTTTCCCCAAGCTGTAAAAATCGAGCGTTTAATGTCAAGAATAATAATCACCACGCGACTAAAACATTGTCTTCAATTAAGTGCTGACATCTGATTGTCGACCAGCGATTATTTTGACTATAAAATTAATACTTCAATGGATTGTGCTCCGATGAACTAGCTGTTCTAGTACCCCCTCGACGTAACTACACTAGACCAACTCGACAATCAGCTAAATCCCATCCATTCACTGTGGAGTTCCCCAGATGCCGGAGATCCTTCTACTTCAATAGATTCTTCCCTCGTGCTGTCGGCCTCTGGAACTCCATCCTTGCTCCCCGTTTCCCCGACTATACTGACATGCAGAGGTTATTTTTAACAATAAAACCTTTTCCGAAGCCCTGGGTGAGGAGTTTCTGTCTCTGGGATTCGCTACTTTTCCGAGTTTCTTTTTTCGGTTCATTTTTTCGATGGTGGATTAGTTTCGTACTGCTTTCAACCCCCCTTTTACACCCATGCACTCTGGGATTCATATTTTTTCGGGGTCTTTCTTTCTTCTATGTACATGGATAGATTGATGCGTCAAGCCCTTAACACCTGCTACTCAGCTATATTCCTTTCGAGATACGTCGAAGACGTTCTGATCGTAACATCGTCACGGGAGGAAGCTGATAATATTTACACCACATTCTCTAATGTAGACCCATATATACGGTTCACTGTTGAACACCCTGATGCTTCTGGATCCCTGTCACTTCTGGATTTTAACCTTAAGATTTCCGATAGGGAGCTCTTATAACAAAATTCTACAGGAAGGCAGCTAGCAGAAACATCTTTGTGCATTACAAGTCGGCCCTCTCTCTAAGAGCCAAAATAGGATATGCGATGAATGAAATAACACGCATCCGGGACAAGTGTAATGTATTAGCAGACAAACCCGCATGCACTAGGCAATCCCATCAGGTGCTAGACTTGAATGCATACCCCAATACAACCATCAGGCACCTGGAGAACCCTAAAAAACGGATGAGACGCTTTTCAGCCAATACCCGCTTCTTTAAACTGCCTCATCTCAGTGATAAAATTACAACAGCAATCCGCAAGGCCATTAGAAGAGAGGGCTTGAACTTACAGCTTGCCTATTCGGATCCATCACTAAGGAAGCAGCTAGCTACACGCAAACACCAATATAACCCAACACAGTGCACCCTAGCTAACTGTCCAATGAATACCACGGACATTTGTCACCGCATATATACGGTGTAAAGATTAGAATGCACCATCTGCAGTAAATTTTACATAGGTAGTACCATGAGACCCCTACATATCAGACACAAGCATCATCATTCTTCAAACACCTTAACACATGCAAAAATACTAACAGACTTATTAAAGTTAACATCTTGGCCACGGAGAGGGAGATTGGAAATCTTCGAATTAAAGAAGCTCTATTCATCTCTAGATTAGGACCTGAACTTAATAGCAGGCTTCAACTGAATTCCTCATTTATAATATAATATATAGTATATATCGTATTTAACCTCACCCCCCCCCACACACACATCGCATTAACACAATTTCAAGTAAACTTGAATCAGTTTTAAATACATAGATTAATGAATCATCAGTAAAACAACACACTTGGTATATGGATTTACAATTTCTTCCTTTATATTTGACTCCACTGATGAAGTGTTATGTATTTATACTGCATGCCACATTCACATTCACCGTTATATGCAATATTACAGCATTGCTGTTAAAATAGATAAATTATATAAGTATATAATACAATAAAATAAATGAAAATTAATATTCTTATATTAATAGAATAACACACCTAGTGTGTAGATACACATTTCATCTTCTTCCTCTACAAAATATTAAAAGTAACACCCAAATAAACTCTATAAATAAACAAAGAGAAACTAATAATCTTAAAGGAAACGGAGGAAAAAACATATATATATATATATATATATATATATATATATATATATATATATATATATATATATATATATATATATATATATTTACAAACAAAAAATAGAACAAATGAAGAAACAAATATATTAATAAATATATAAGTTATAAAAAATGTAATAATAGAAAAATAGAATAAAATAACCAATTTACTATATAGATTCACTTTTTACCCTTCTACAATTGAATGATATATATCCAAAAGTAAGGTAAAAGATTTAAAAATTTCAAATAAGTGTTGAAAATCCTTTAAAAGAAATTATATATTGGAGATTTAAAATGGTGTGTTATATTTGTATGTATGTGTGTTTACGTGTATATGTGTATGTATATATATATATATATATATATATATATATATATATATATATATATATATATATATATATATATATATATATATGTATATATATATGCATATATATATGTAAATATATATACATACATATATATATATATATATAGTGTGCGTGTTTGTGTACATGTATGTGTGTATCTGTTGGTACACATAGTTATAAGAGAGATAATTCATTACTATTTTGCAAGAGTTGTTCCACTTTCTCGGAAGAAAAAATAATTAAATTAAATTTAACTTAGAAAAAAATCGTTACTGAATTAGACTGTGAATTTTACTAACATTTTACTAAAATTTTCAGATTAAGTGGATAATGATAATATTAAACATAAATAAAACAAGAATTGATGAATTAGTTCCGTTCACCACATTTTCTGCGTGGTACACACAATCTGGCCCGGGTATAAATCAAAATATATTTAGCCGTTAATCATAAAAATAAATTAAAAAAATCTTTTTAAAAGATTTTAAATTTCAGAAAAGCAAAGAAGTAAATATGTTTAGAATAAAATAAGATAACAATAGTATATATAAAAATATTTAATAAATAATATTAGAAAAAAAATTAATTGAACACCGCTCTTGGCTGTTATCCCTACCTCCCACCACAAAAAAATATATATGTATTTTTTTAGATATAAATATATGGCACTTCGCTGTTGGGTCCAAATATAAAATATTCAGAAAAAAAAGTAATTAAAATAATAAAAACAAAACAATCAATTATAGTTTTAGTTTTATTACATTTGCTGCTGATATTAATATTTACTGCGTTATAAGCAATATTGCCATCTGCACGTTTTTTGAGATTTGAAACACCTACCATTTGACAAAGAGGTCTTTCTCGAAATATATTATGGAACACAGTCACACACATTACATCATAGTGTTAAAGTCTAATCAAGTAAGATTTGCTATATAGGAAATAAAATTGTTAAAACAATTATTTTTGAAAATTATATAAATTAAAATCCGTTGTTTTTGTCTTACTTCTCAACGCCGACATATTTCCATTTCTTGCATTGTGATAGCCTTCGAATACTTCTCTCTATATATATATCTCCCCTCTCCCCCCTCTCTCTCTCTATATATATATATATCCACTTTATATATATATATATATATATATATATATATATATATATATATATATATATATATATATATATATATATAGTGTGTGTGTGTGTGTGTCAGGTTGTATATGAAAAGAAATCAAATAAAGTGCTCGATCATATAAGAGAGCTAATATAATTTATTTAGATACTGTATATTACAGTATATGTCCTCGCTATAGGCTGAGCCCCATCTTCGTCCCCCTCCCTCTTATGCATCTTCAATTTCCGGTTGGGGTTGAATTTAAAATTTTAGGCAGTTGGATTCCGTTGACGCTTGAAAAGTTGGCGTTCATTATGAACGCTAATGAAACAACATATATTTTGTCGCAATAATGGAACAAAAAAAATATTTTTTGCTCTGAATTTTCATTGAGCACTCTCATAAACCCGGTTTCAACTTCCTTTGGATTTATACCTCCTGGATATTTGTAACAAGTTAATTATATATATATATATATATATATATATATATATATATATATATATATATATATATATATATATAATATATATCACGCCTGCGATCGGTTATTGTACGGATTATCTGAAGCGAATGAAGTCAAAAAACTATCGTAAGTTCACAGCATTGACAACCTGATCCGAATGTTAGCGCCCATACTAATTAAACGCCTTCTGAAACAATGTCGAGTTGGCTTGGAAACGACTCGCTTCTCAATTAATAATGGAATTACTTTGAGCTTTTCAGAATCATAATTCTTATATTAATTCGATTGGTGTCGTACACAAAGAAATATATTAATCAGGTCCAAGTTCAGGTGATGATATAGATGACAGTAATATTAATGTATACATTGTGCCCCCCCCCCGAACATATAGTAATACTTATAACAATAAATATTGTTTCAATGGAAATTGCTCCAGACAAGGCATGAAGCTACTTGATGTAAGGAGCTAAACAAATACTACCTCAGGGTCAAAAACTAGCCAACGACAAGTATTAGATTGATAGATTCCGACCTAGAAAACAGCAATTCTTACCTCTTTGTCAGAAAGATCGTTTAGTGAGGACTAAATGACAAAATAAGTGAAACGTGAGTCACGAGGCTGCGGAAAGTAAACCCAAGGTTTACTTTCTGGTCTGCAAAAATAAATGGTAATTATTGACATCAATAACGTATGCACGTTTGCGCACGATCCCAACATCGCGTGGCTCGTTTAAAAAGGGAAAGTCACTCCAAGGGGAAAAAGGATAATAATTCACCGTATATTTAGACAGGTTTGTGTGTTGGGCAGCCAACATTAAGGAAGACCCCATTAAATGTTACAACTAACCCTAACCCAGCTGCTCGTCAGACAAACTAACGCCGATCTGATGTTTCGAACACAATTTCTTATATATCTTTTCTTTTACTATTGCGTCACCATTTATCAAGACCAAAAGTCACTAGAGTTTAATAATACGGGAATAAAACCAGCCGAAAAATGGGGAACACTATGGGAGTACTAATATTGATCAATGGTATAAATTTATTTTACTTATGGGAAAATAATTTGCTGACATTGAATTTGAAGGCGACCAAGTTGTAATTAGCAGAGAAGCAATCCCGCGGTAATGTGCTCTACGGTCAGGACTCCCGTGTAAATAATCCTTTGCCCATTGAAATTCCTCCCGGTGCTAAGCACATGCAGGGAAAAAGCAAAGTCTTTTTTTTGTTGTTGGAGAAAAATGAGTGCTTGCTGCAAATGTCTTACGATGAAATAAAAACAATTATTGGAGCTCAGTCGAGCACCTTGCATGTAACTAACGATAGAGTAGAGAAAGACGAGTAATATCTCTTCTGTGAGAAAGGGATTGTAGAGAAAAGATAACTCTCCCACTAGATTTCAAATTGGATTTTGTACTCTATCAAGGCAGGAAAGAATGCTTTGTGCGGCACCTCCGCTAATCTGACAGCAGTATTCCAACTTTGAACGTATCTTACTCTTATATAAATCAATGAACGCAATAGTCGTATTCCATCCGAATGGGTAATTCCACTGTTGTGTGTTTGACGCCTTTCTTGTTATAAAGCGTCATTAAGGTAATTAATTAACTAAGCTGGACTTGAGGCCATGGTGCTGAAAGCTGAACGCTTGTAGTAAAGAAGCGAACGAATTTAATATAAAAATGTACAACTTTGATTTATTCATTTCGAAAACCATATAAAACTCGAAAGTCGGCGGAGTTGACGTCGGACACGTCTGTCATGTATGAAGTAGAAGTCCAAACTGCTAATTCTTCCTCGCGCTGATAAAAACGAACGAGAAAGAGAGAAAGAGAGCGAGATAGATAGATAGCTAAGTAGATAGATAGATAGATAGATAGATAGATAGATAGATAGATAGATAGATAGATAGATAGATAAGTAGATAGATAGATAGATAGATAGATAGATAGATAGATAGATATTAAAACCTCTCATGAATAAGGAAGAGAGAAAACAAGTATACAAATAAAAAAGAGACAGAGATAGCAATAGTTACTCATTCCCACGAGATAAAAAGTCAGCTAAAATGCTTTTAATGTGAGGAAACTCAGCCTCCCTCAAAGGAGCGCACATCATTGTGCAAAAGTCTCATAATCTGAAGTATGTGAGTTCGATCATTGTACAAGCAAAACATTTTCAATTTATCTTCAATCGCTCAAAAAAGTAAAGGCAGCAAAATGTCAACCTTTTTCTTGATAATAAAAAGAAAACGTGTAAAATATTATAAATAAGAATATTTTTCAAATTCTCATACAATTTCTTCGACTCCATGAACTAACACAATAACTTAATAAATCCCGTGACAGACATATAGATAGTGCCACTAATAAACATGAATATTATTTTATATGTACTACCTTTCAAATGGCAAGTATCAAAATTTTAGCCCAATCGGATTATTAGTTTTCAAATTACAATTATTTAAGTGAAGCTACCGTTTCAAAGTCTTAAAACAGTGGAAAAATCTTATTTGTGTGAGTTGATAAAGCATTGAATTCTGATGCGAAATAATACTGTTCAAGCAACTATATGACTTGACAAGTGTAATTCGGAATGCTCTAGGGAAAGAGATTTGGTTCCAATGAAGAATGGATATCGGAAGGTTAGGCATATTTTGAGGCTAAAAACATATCGTTCGACAAAAAGGGCACCAAATTGTTAAAGAAGCGTTAGAATCAGTGTGTCACCATGACATAGCTATGTTTATGTGTTTAACTATACCAGTGCATGTGCTGTGGTTTTTCTTCGTTATCTTTTTATTTTGGTCGTGTCGATTCTAGTATTGGCGGTAGCGAAGCGCGAAGCACAGTACACACTTTGCATACATAATAAGAACCAACACAGATACAGATATGAACATTGTATACAAGACTTATTGAGCACGCGTGTGTATGTGTCATTAAGGTCCCGTCGCTAGTTTCTACATCTGAGCCAAGTCTCCCAGCAAGATCTCAGCTAAGACTAACTCCGCCGTACGATCTTTCTACTCCGCACTATGTCGCTGATCTGCCCGTTAGTCTCTTCAAGGCCCGTCTCTTGTTGGTTCCGCCTGAACAGCCCATTCCCCACAAATATATCTACCCTCGACCAGAAACTGACCACGTTCGCTTCTTCCTAAGGTTAACTTCAACGGAAACTACACATTTCGTTCCGAATTTTCTATCCTGCCCCTTCCTACGCAAACTTCTCATGGCGTCACTTCGTCTGTATAACACAATGGATCTCTAGGTCTCATATTATAATTTATTTTCTAGCTAATCCCAACCGGTTGTCCTTGATTGTGGGGGTGCAATCTATAGTATCAAGGATGAATACAGTCGAAATTTACCTAAAAGTAGTTGTTTTATTAGTTAAAAAGGGACTTATTAAGTGATGTGTTAACAGAATTATATGCACTTTAAAATATCTATCTATGTCCATTCACTGCGGATTAAGGACACTATACGTATACACGAATATACAATGTACCAACATTTCACGGGTAATCGTATAGTAGCATTTAACACTTTTTGTATCTATGTTTAGTGAAATATAGGAAAAATAAAATCTAGTTAATTTTTTCTAACTAAACTCTAATATTTGTGTTCCATATTCTATTAAACTCCCCACGTGTGGACCGTATCGCTGGCTGCTATGTTGGTATACAATGATGACTACAAACGACGTTGATAATTTAATAGAAAACTATTCATTTAACTATTAAACACCAGCAATCACCGGCTGGATGGTTGCATCATGTATTCCTAGGAGCTTTCATTATAATTTCCTTCTCTATGTGGCGATGAAGCAGAACATCCCACATGGTTACATGAATGTTGCGTATCACCTCTATAGAATTCTTTAATTTAGCGGATATAAATATTTTATGGTGATGGGAAACGGATTAAGCAGATTTTATCATGATGTGTAGCAAAAAAATCCAAGCCTCGACAATGTTTTGACTGGCCGGTCAGAGCAATGACCCAGGGTGGGGTTCCCTACTTCTTATCGTGAAAAATCATGGATCATGTAGTTCGCTTGAGGTGTTTAATAAACTAGATTGACTGTTCTAAATTGGTTTCTATTTACATTATTTATTTCTTATTTATTTAAGTCATCTTCTGCTTCACTGCTGCTACTACTACTACTACTACTACTACTACTACTTCCTCTATTCAACTCCTCCAACATTCCTCCTTCTCTTATTCCTCTTCTCTCACCACTTCTCGTCTTTCCCGGGTTCTTTCTTTCCTCGTGGACTTGACGTGGTTACATGTCCGAGTACCCGGCGTCTGATCCAACCGACAGTAGTGTGTGTGTTTCGAGGGTACCCTAGTCTTTTCTTTTCCTGGGATGAAGTCATTTACTTCTCCCTTAAGTCACCATCGGAAGTCCCGTTCTAGCCTATCATGGCTAAAATGCCATCACTGCGGTCTCTTAGATTTCACCGAAATGTACCCACAAAAGATACTCGTTAGTCGATTTAGTCGATTTACTACAAGTGTATACAACCGTGGCCTTTCTCTTTTCTTTTTAGTAGCAGGCGTTAAGCTCTATTCACTAAATTGTTTTAATAAATTATTTAAACCAACAATTTTCGCAGAATAAAGAGAGAAGAAAATGGTTATCTACCTCAGTTTCTAGGTTTTGCGGTGTGTTCTGTTTTTTGTTTTTTTTCACTGTTCATGCTTTTTGGTAATCACTCGGGGTCAAAGTGACTGTTCTTTGGATTGTGTCCGTGGATTTCTTTAGTTTCAAATGTTGCTGTGATCGTCTAGTTGCTGTTTTAGCTTATGTCCGTAGTAACCCTGGTTCTTATCCTAGGTCCTAGGCACCAATGTGGTCCGAGCGTTTGCCGGTGAAAGTATCTTGGTGTGTCTGCGCCGTGGGAACGTGTTTGGAAAAGCTGCTACCTCTTGGGCACGGCATACCTTCTCTTTGGACCTACGATGGTTACCTTCGTCTGAAACGAATGGGTTTATACACGTATTCGCCAAGACAACTTTCTGTATAATCAGCATTTTACAGTTGCTTATATATATATATATATATATATATATATATATATATATATATATATATATATATATATATATATATATTGCTTGACAAGTAAAATGGCTCTAAAATGATATAAATTTAGTGTCGTTCTTTCTATCAAAAAGTTGTCGCCACATTTCCGTTTCAACGTTGTCATGAATCCTCCTATATTCACGTGCGAGAATTTAACTTGCTTTCAGGGATACAATTAACCCCAAAAGATTAGCCAATAACATATGAATATTGTATCATGTATTGTGTATAACAAGACCCAGTCTTTCTTTCTCTCCCTTTTCTCTCCCTCTATCTATCTATCTGTCTCTGTATCTGTCTCTCTCTTTCTCTCTCTCTGTCTCTCTCTCTGTATCTCTGCACCAGAAAAGCAATTACTTGTCATTACAAATTTACGATGTGCCACATATCCGATACATATCTGCTCGCTTGTGTTATTACTTCTCTTCGACTAAGTCACCCTTGCAATCAGAAATAATTTATTTTAAAAGTTCCTTGTTCATGATTGAGATCTATTGTTCGACACTTTCAACGAGTAATTACAATTTGCTTTCAAAGTTCTTAACATTGTAGTCATCATGTCTAAATCGACGCGGGCACGAGCCCTTCAGCAAGCGAAATAGATAATAGAAAAATGGCGCACAAGTGGATTTCCTGTCGTCTTTTCCGTTTTCTTCGGTCGTCAACGCAGAAAGAGATGATAAAACGCGGCAACTGATGACATTTCATTTTATATGTTAATGGCAAGAAAGGTACTATGAGCGAAAATAGCGCGGCCGCCATTGTCACTTAAAGAAGAAGAATTTATTAATACTAATGAATCACCGAAAGCCACTCGAGGATAAGGGGTAATAAGATTGTCAGTTAGCGATGAACAACACCTTAAAAAAATTTAGAAACGATGGTCAGAATGTGATTATTTAAGTGGGCGGCTCGAAAAGAATTTGTTAACAACCATGTTGTGCTCAGGTGGGAAGTAGCCCCGCGGTATTGTATTCCAAAAATGGGAAGTTTTTGGAAAGAAACGTTATTCATAGTTGTTCTGTTTAGTTATAGGTACACAGAGGACGAAAGGGACATTCCTTACAGTAGTTGGCGTTAACATCCGGTTTTCGTGTCGTCGTAAAATGGCGGATCGTGTGTCGTGGCGAGACTGTTTAGAATTTCGGAATATTTTAAACTCTAAAACTTTAACTTAAAAAAATATTTTATTGCATTTTTTTAATAGTTTTGCAACTTTTTATTATCCTGATCTTTGGCGTCAATTTTTAATGTATATTTCATTGTTATAGTAAAATTTATTTATCGTTTGCAAAAAAAAAAAAAAACAAAGAAAAAAAGAAAAGCACTATGTATGAAATGCAAAACTGAAGTTAATTCATATGATGAAAGGGCATAAATACAGACGCAAATCAACACAAGTAACACGAGAAGAAAGATTTAAAAAACACGAGAGTAAGAGAGAACGCCATAATGGACTGGACAAATTCCAGTCAAAGTGTTGCATCACTTGTCTCTCTCTTCCCCTTTATCTCACACACGCACATCGCAACCCCCTCACTCAAACCAACCATCATCAACAAGATATTCTTGACTTGAGTTTCGCCCTCCGTTGAACTGTTCGGCATTACATTTCGATCCAGAATTTGAAATTCTTATCATCTGCATGCGAACCGGTAATTCTGCCACTTACCATTGCACACACATAGGAGAAAGTTGAAGAACTACCGTAGTACATGCAAACAACCGCGAACAAGCTGTTCTTCTTAACGAGGGGTGCTGTCACCTAACTAGCAATTACAAACTAAAGCCAAGTTTAGGTTTGTTGTTTATGCTGGGATTGGTGTGTGTAGAGTACGGGTTGTGTCTGATTGTGAAATATATATATATATATATATATATATATATATATATAATATCTCACATTTGATTATAAAAATATAAACAGATTTTTGGTACAGCAGAAATATAAGATTAGCTTAAGATGGAAACATATTTATGAATTTAAAAGACTAGAAAGTGGACATTGGGTTTACTTTCGGCAGCCTCGTAACTCTCGCTTCCCTTATTCTGTCCTTTAGTCCTCACATTTTTTTAGCAATATTTCCGACAAAGGGGGAAGAATTTCTGTTTTTTTGGTCGGAATCTATCCACTTAACACTTATCGTTGGCTGCATGTTAACAATTAAGTAGTATTTATTTCTAGCTCTTTACATCAAGTAGCTTCATGCCTTGTCTGGAGCTATTTCTATTAAAAAAGCTAGTTGAATTTTGTTTTATAATGAGAAAAAGTTATAAAATGTCTTACAGGCCTTTTCGTCTGATCCTCTTCCGAAGAAAACGTGAGAAATTATAACAATAAAAACTAAGAGTGAGGAAAGGGGTAGAACTTTGTATTAATTAATTTATAGATTTATTTTATTAAAAATCTCCAACTTATTATTATTTACATAGGCTAGGTTGAGAGGTGTTAATAAACAATCGCTTTAAGAATATTAAGATGAAGGTTCGACCTAGCACTATGTAAAATGGAGAACGACTCGTCGGGGTAACTGTTAGAACATGTATTTGTACTAAGAAAGTGTTTACTAATAGCAGATTCATGCGCCTGTATATTCCCGGATGTACTCGAAACCTCATAGCACGAGTGATGTTTTTCGAATATTCTCATATCTTTTTGGTTGCCTTATCCATAGCTCCACACTTACAGATTAATTTATAAATTACATAATTTTTTTCAATAGTAGACAAAATATCCTTTCGAAAAAAAAGAAGAAAAAAGTTCATTTCGTGTAGGCTACTCCCATGGTGGTGGACGGAGAACAGCGTTGAGTAGAAAACGATATTTTCTCCACAATGACATTGAAATAAACAGGAAAACGAGACGAACCAATACACCTTCCTCTATTAATTCTAATAACTTTATATTCGATAGTTCGTTTTACAATATTAATGGGATATGCATTATCAAGGAAATTTCAGCGATTTTACTAAGTTATACATCGAGTCTATCGTTGAAACAAATCATATAAGATCGATGGGTACTGATTAGATTATTTTTACAGGCATAAGAAAACGATTTTAAATACAGTCCTATGATGGTCGGTTTTTAATACACAGAGGTTTCGAATATTGAGCTGACTTTGGACACTGAAACATCAAAAAATCGGAAATAACTCTTAAACCTCCATGGTAAATTGCAACAATGGATGTCACAGAGAAGTTGAAGAAACTATTCTGTCTCACTACGAGAGGAAAAACAAGCAGATGTATCGTTACGGTAACGTGTGTATAAACAGTTTGTTTTCCAACGAAAAAATTCGCTAACGAAGAACCAAGGGGGCTGCGTATGGATATACTATCAATTTAGCGATAAATGCTATTGTTAAAGCTGACATAAGCGATTTAGTAGGCAGCTTCATAAGTTCAACAAAAAGTCGTTTTAGAAATGATGATGATTTAATAGGGTTACGATAAAAATAGCCCGCACATATACTAATGGGTTCATCTAATGGTATCTTCGGGGAAAAGACTATTAATATTAAAGGATGCCAAGAACTCCATATTCTAAAAGAGCGTTAATGTGTGTATGTAAAACATACTTGAGAAGGAATCAGAGTTACAATAGCGCGAACAAAAATTAAGAAGAAACTTAAGCATATTATCATAGCTTTCTTATATTGTATTTACTTCTAATTCAACTCAACTCTACATTCCGAACTCAACTATTTTTCTAAATGCATTCTCTATAATAGATTGATATATTTTATTTTTCCCCTAGACTCATATGTTGAAATGTTCTTTGCCCTGGATCCTTCCAAGGATAACATCTTCATAAATAAAGATAAGTAATTGTAAATATGTTCTTCAATTAAAAAGAAAGAAACACATTTTCTTAGCTTTTGCTTAGAAAGAATTAAAATGATTTAAATTTTTAAAAAAGTTTTTAAGACTGTATAATTTTCTATAATTTAATCCATCTTTAACTTGATTTCTTTCCTCATGTGAATACATCAGAGATCTTCGCCACATGCTTGAGAACATAACTCCGCCACTTGTCAGCAATATACTAGTCTTCATCCTTATCTAGTCGGCCCACTACATTGGTAGTTGTTCTCTTTATATTTCTTTAATGAAATCTTCTTTAAATGATTCTTTTACATAGCTGGAGTCTGGTAGCCGGGAAATATGTCCAAATTTACTCAATTACTTTTTTTATAACGTCGTTGATTGATCTGCTAATATTTAGCTTTTTTTCATGTATCTGCATGTCTTCGTCTATCACGTAACGCTATCCCAATGAAACTTATTAAACATTTAATTAAAAAAAAAAACATTGATAATCCTCTACCGCTCTGTCAACATTGCGCATTCACTTGCATATGCAGCCATATGGACTCTCAATGCACTGTAAAGACAACTTCAAAGATGTCGATATGTTCTCCAGATATGTTCTATTGGACAAGCAAATACATGACAAAAAGGTACAAATAAAGCGACATGCTTGAAATCACATTTATTTATTGCAATTCGGAAAAGGTTTCGCCACAGTTGTTTTATGTGCGTAAAATTATGTACATAGGTTCAAGAAAGTCTTAAAGCAGTATGTGCTGGTGTGTGTAAAGTTTAGAGAATGCGCCTCACATACATTGGATTCTGTGCGTGCGTTAGGCGCCCATGTTTAGGTAAGGAGAAGAAGAGAAAAAAAAGAGAATCTCTTTGTGTTTAAACTTACGATTTTAGCGCCCTCTAACGTGGCGGAAAGTGATACAAATAGGTCTGAGCGCCTTCTGGTGGTGTATGTATGTGTAAATGAGTGTGTGGAAATGGTAGGTAATGTTACATATGTTTAAACATTTCATTAAAATCAGATATGCAGCAACTTTAAATGCTGATTTTTGAACCCTCAGGCCAATTAACAAGACAAGTGACAAATCGATAATCTGCATAGAAGAGAAACCCTTCAGTCGCCTTTTTCCCTAAGGTGTTGTGGAACTGCAATTAACCAATATGCTTCCGGTGATATATATATATATATATATATATAATGAACAGGAGAATAAATATATGATATATACCTTTATGGTAGAACCTATCATATATAGATATACGAGATAGAGCAATTATATAAACAAGGATGAGAATACAATTTGTACAAAATACAGTATTTATGAAGTCATCAGTTGTTCAAGACAGGGGGTTTGAAATAAAATAGATTTTATTGTTCTTTCCTTAAGCCATGATTTTTTAAAGAATGCTATCTTATCGTCAGAGGAGAGCAAAACAGATAAGTAGAAGCGCTCCTCAAATTGCTCCCGAAATCCTTCGCAAATCTCCAACAAATGCTTGACTTTTCGAATGTATCTATCCGAGACTCATCGGGAATATGTTCCTTAGTAAACCCTTAATGACTTGGTCATCATAACGCATGTCTTGCTTACCGAATTCTATGATTTATGTATTCCCAGAAACCATCCCAGTTAGTTTATCTTCTTGGTGCTTCTTCTCTTTGGCCTTATCTCGTGTGAGACACTGACCGTATCTGACGGAGATGCTTCTGATCTTACCTTTCAAGCTAACCCGTCACTTACTTTCGGTTATTCTCCTCCCACACACACTGACTCAGGCTTTTCCAGGAAGTCGCGTATCTCCAGCAAGAAGATATTCAACTTCCAGTACTCGGCTAGTTTAGGCTTATTTCTTAAGTTCAACCAGGTCAAGATTAGTTTATGGTCCGATTGGCTTAACTAATGGAACGTAAGACATGATATAAAGTCTATGTCGCCTCTTCAAACTAGCAGTTTATCCAAATAACTGTTCGAATAGGTAGTCACGCCATGTCCACATCTTTTGCACCGGGTGATTCACACGAAATCTGTCGACAAGATCGCATCTGGCCATCGGATGAAACAGACTGCTCTCATACTTCTCCGATCTTCTAGTCCCCTCGATCTTGTCTATCTTAGGATAAAAGGTGGCATCCAAATTCCCTTTAAAGCTACGCACCCCGGACCCGTGACGAACGCATTTAGACTCCCCTAATTTCTTTTAACGAATGTATTGGCTCCTCTTTTACCACGGCTTGCCGTGTTCTTTTCTGGATTACTCGGGGCTGGCACGTGGTAGTGTGTGTTCTTGTGTCTATTCTCGTATTTGCAATGTGGAAACAGGTGTCGTTACAGGTGTATGTGTGGGGCAGGTGTTTCTAGTATGAAGGCAAATGTTGGTTTTAATGTTGTTCTAAGCATGGGTGTTGACTGTGTGAGTGAAGATGTTGGTGGTGTAGTGGATGGTGTGTGCTCCATAGACGATTCGGTAATCCTTTCTTTCCCCTTGCTCCTTACCCTTTTTCTCTGTTTTTTTGTTGTTGTCATCCTTAGCTGAGGCGAAGAGAAGCGAGTTCTTACGCGCCTAGTTCTCGTTTGGCAACTTACTCCTCGTAAAAAGAGTTAGATTTTTTTTCTTTTTGTCCCCTGGCGTTTTTTTTTATCGCTGTGGGGACATTATGTCTTTCTGGTGGTGGTGGTTGGTGTTTCTGCTGTTGCTGCGGTTGCTTATGCTGTGATTGTTTATGCTGCTGCAGCTGCTTCTGCATGGGTGGAGAGACCATGACAAAAGCAGTTGTGTTCTTCCAGCCCCTGCTCACCACCGACCTCCATTTCTTTTCCCCTCTTCTAAGGCTTCCGCTGACCTTGGCACTGGAACTGGAGTTTGCATTGGAGCATCGCCGCAATGTAGCATCCTTGTGCTTGTTTTACAAATACTTCAATGGATTATGCTCCGATGAATTGGCTATTCTGGTGCCCCCTCGACGTAAATTCACTATACCAAATCGACAATCAGCTAAATCTCATTCATTCACCGTGGAGGTCCCCAGATGCCGGAGAGATTGCTACTCAAATAGCTTCTTTCCTCGTGCTGTTAGCCTCTGGAACTCCCTCCCTGTCCCCTGTTTCCCCGACAGTACTGACATGCAGAAATTTAAAACTAATGTAAACAGACATCTCGCTGCGCAGATCCCAATTTACGTCCCCCCCCCGCCAACCTTCTCTTCTTTTCTTTTTTCTCAGTAGCCCCTTACGTCTACAGTGGCGGCCTTCCTTGTTTGGGGGGAACTATGTTAAAAAAAAAACTTTTTAAAAAAGCGGGTGGAACTATTTGCTGAAAACTGTCTTTTTCAATCAGTTTTTCACTATGTGGCCTTACCACTGAAAAAAAAAACAGTACGAACGACTGCCTTCCACCACAACTGTTATATTCCAGCTTCTGTGCGTCAGCACCGCCGTAATCGCGTTGAAGACTTGGCGCTTCAGCCTCATGGCGACTGTATGGTACGCCTAGTGAATTCTATTGTTGGACTTTAAGGGGTTCACTTGTTCCACATCTCCGAACTGGCTGAAGTATGTTCCTATGTAATTCGCGCAAAGCTCAGTCTGAGGGTTTATATATGAAGATCCGGGTTCTCGCTCTGCCTTAGTATTCATTCTACAGCTTTACTCTTTTGATTCCAATTTCCTTAAACTCCTTAGTCGTTCTGCATTTTTTATTTGTGGGGTGTAAGATGTCCAACATGGTGTAACTCTTCTGAAAGAATTAAGAAGTCGAGGTGTTGAATTCCTTCAGGAGCTGTACCATGCCCTTCTTTTCAAGTTCTAGGAGGTTCTTTTCCTTAAGGTCCGAGTTGGCGAGTGAAGAGAACCTGTCCCAGGTACCACTGCAGACACTTTGATCCTAGCCCGAAGACCAATGAAGTCTAGTTTAGTTCGTGTGTCACATTCGACACAACAACGACACAAATTTAAAAAAACATTTTTTTTTTTGCATTGCATCGTCAGGAATCGGGTGATCCCAGATCCCATCTTTAAAAAAGGCGTGGAGAGTAATAACGTACGTACGAACATGAAATTGCCTTAACGTATTACTATTATGTAGATATATTGCGTAATATATATCTTGTTTCAGTATTTACTTCCGCAGTGCTCAATGCACGAGCAGAGCTTAGTAGTCTATACGCATGGCAAGTGAGCTATACAGGAGTGTTCGTGTTTCATTCTAAGTGGGTAATTCTTCAGGCCAACTTCGAAATTTAAAATTCTACTATCCATTTATTGCGTAAATATATTTTTATATATTGTAACTTCTTCACTGCATAAAGCTATAAGTTTTACAATTTGTGCTTAAGCTTCTTGAATAAAACGAAAGAAATATTAAAACTGCATGTTATATATATATATATATATATATATATATATATATATATATATATATATATATATATATATATATATATATATGTAATTATAAATATTTTTTATCTACATACGTATACGTTTTATCCTTTCGGGAATTGTCAGTATTGAGATGAATTATTCATTACAACACATGTCAGGTTTCAAACTCAAAGTCCAAAGATTTAGCCCACGCTATTAACAACCCGATAAATCAGCGAGAGATTAAACTTATTTAAAGGCAGCCGTCGTGAAAGTGTTCAACTACTGAAAGGAACACGCATTAAAGCCACGATGACGGCCGCGTTAATACTTCTCACTATATATATATATATATATATATATATATATATATATATATATATATATAAATATTAATTATTTATTACCTACAGACATCGATGTTTCCTGCTAACGCAATCTTCATTGCAGGAAGTTAATTCTCAACGGTCGCCGGGTTCGAACTCCGATCACAAATCGCCACTGATTCGCAGTCAAAAGCGTTAATACCTCGGCCATAGGGAATTAGCTAATAATTAAAGAGGAATTTAACATTGTAAATAGCGAGTCGGTGGCTAATTTACACGAGCAGTTAAAGTGATCAACAGACTGTGTTTGGTTCTTGCATGAGATTTTTTATTTTTTATTTATATATTGATTTTTTATTTATATATTGATTTTTTTATTTATATATTGATTTTTTATTTATATATTGATATTTTAATTATATATAGATTGATTTTTTTATTTATATATTGATTTTTTATTTATTGATTTTTTATTTATATATTTATCTATATTTATCTATATTTATATTTTTACTTTAAATTGATATTTATTAATTGAAACAATCGGAAATTTATATATACATATATATATTTTATATAATAATAAATAGTTACCTCCCCTTTTTTAGATAATTTAATTAATTAGAGTTGCGTACCCTTAATTATGTTCTACATATAAAAATAATACATATAAATATAAAAATAATATTTTATTATTATAAATTTTATTTTATTTTATTTTATTTTCCCCTCCTTTCTTTCTTTCTTTCTTTCTCTCTTTTCTTTCTTTCTTTCTTTCTTCCTTCCTTCTCGTTCTTCACTTCTAAATATAGAATCTCTTACTTAACGGCTTTTTCTGATCTAAGCGTCTCGTCGGCCCTCATTTTCAAAATTCTGTGTACATAGCGTTTCATAACGGTTATAAGTGTTTTTTGAAGAAATTCCATCATTTACTATTTCAGACTATGCTGAAGAAGACGGAATCGGGAATTAAACCCGTTTCTTGTCAGAAACCACTGGTCCATGTCTGATTAAAATCTGTATTTAAAAAATATATATATATATATATATATATATATATATATCATGGACGGCAGCACCGTGGGGCATGGTGGGGGGGGGGTCCCCCTCACTTTTGACTTGGGCACCCCCACTTTACGGTCATCAATAATTAAGTTGATATGCATGTGCTTAACCGCCCCCCCCCCCAGTCTTGAGGAGAAGGCTAACTGTCCCGCCGGCCCTATATATGTGTGTGTGCGTATGTGCGTGTGTGTTTGTGTGTGTGTGTGTTGCGACATTGTTATTTCGAGTGTGAACTAGAATGAACTCGCTTGTTTAAGCTATGCCAATTTTTTCAAATGGTTTTAAACGTATTAACGTCTATCGATCTTTGACAGCATAGCGCTGTGTTTAGATGGTAGAGAGAGAAAGAGAGAGAGAGAGAGAGAAAGAGAGAGTGAGAGAAGGGAGAGAGAGGAGAGAGGGAGAGAGGAGAGAGAGGGAGGGACATGGTCTGATACTGCTATAGCAAGTACGAAAATACCGATGACTGGTAAGAAAATACTATTTCAAAATTTGAATTTATTTATTACTTGTTTTTTTTTTCATTGGCATTCTTCAATGTCAGTGTTATTATTAGCATAAAAAGGCAAAGCAAAACAAAAGACAGCGAGGTAGAATCTTTTCTGTCCTCATCTCTAAGATCTCATGAAGTCAATTATTTTTATTAGTTTCGTGCGTGACGTCAACCTTTTTTCGTGACGGATATTATTTTTGTTGTGCACTACGAACAGCCATGTTTGCTTGACGTCTCGCACACAGAAAGTGAAACGTATCGGCGCTCGCACACCTGTGGCTTCCCGGATTTGCCTTCCAATCTGTGTAGAAATAGAACGTTCTTGCATCATATAGATACTAGCAGAAGACCGTGGAAATTCAGCATTTGCATACCTAACATATTCTCTTACCTTAAAAATACATGTCAACGATATATATATATATATATATATATATATATATATATATATATATATATATATATATATATATATATATATATATGGGAAGAGAAGGATGAAATTAATCCGACGTGATGGTAAAATGAAAAAGGAAAACCAAAAGCTGGATGTTTTTTATGTGTACATCAACGTTTCGTCTTTATTTATAAGACTTCATCAGGATGATGATATAGGGAAAAGATATCATGCAAGTACAGATACATGTAGGGTAGACATGTTGGGAAGAAAAATAAAATAAAATGAAAAATAATGGCAGCGTCTTGGTGGACGTCCGTACTTGTTAGAGAATGAAAATGAGTGACGAAAATGAGTGGGAGAAAAGGGGAAGGGTGAAGGGAGCAAGGACTACTGTGGCTGGCGATGAGAGAAAGAGGTGGGGGATGAGCAGGGGTAAAATGGATGGCAGAGAGAGATTGGAGGAAGAGGGGGAGGGGGTGTTTGACCAGATGGCTGTGGTCAAGATTGAAGGGGAAGAGTGAGTTGGAATGTTGGTGTGTGGGGGGTGTATGCAGGGAAAATGGGGATGGGTAGAGAGGGAGGGGGGCTGTGATTTTGGTGGATGGGCGAAAGTTATGGTCTTAGAGAGCGTTTTGAGAAAATGAGGGAATTTAAGAAGAGGTATGGGAGAAAATAGATGAGAGGGGGAAGAGGGAGGATTTGTCGTGATAGGGTGTGAAATATTTGAAATATTTGGAAAATGATAGCAATGAGTGAGGGATTGGAGTGGGTGGGGGAGGGCGGTGATTGAAAGGGTGGGTGAGGAATATTTGAAATATTTGGAACATGAGAAAGTTTATTTGGACTGTAGTATTAAAAATGTGAGGGGAAAAAAAGTAAGGGAAAAAAAGAAGATTCAGGGAGAAGAAGGAAGGGTGTAGGTGAATGGAAGAGTGTCATAGAGGTTAGAGATGAAAATAAAAGTTAGCCATGATCAGGCAAAAGACTTTGTTCTGTGAGGATGATCTTGCTTATTAAGGGTGATAGGTTAAAGAAACCATTTCGTTGCTTGATGGTGGTGGAGGAGGTTATGAGGGCAGTTTCCAATAATCTTCGCCGAGATTTGTTGTGGATGTGTTTAGTGATTTTGGCTTGTTCAAATTTGAATGCATGACCATATTCTAGAGCATGGGAGAAAAGTGCACTAAGAGGGTTGTTGTTTTTTATGTCCCTTTTATGTTCATTTAATCGTTTCTTTAATTCACGTTGTGTTTCTCCCACGTAGAATTGATGGCAATCATTGCAAGGGACAGTGTATAAGCCGGCATGGGATGTGGTGTTTTTTGGAAATGTCTAGATGTGTTTAAAGTTTGTTTTATGGATTGAGAAGTGGTTTGTACTGTTGGAATGCCTAGTTTGTTGAGCGTGTTGCATATGGATGTGTTATTGGAATGCGTGGGTAGGAGAAGGGGTCTGTCTATGAGAGAGGTGTTAGGGGTTTGATTTTTTTGTGTGGTGTTTCTGGAGAATATTTGGAAGGCTTTTTTCTTGGCATTTAATATGAAATGTGTGGGGTATTGCAATGTTTTTAGGGAATTAAAAATGTATTTTATTTCTTCATCTATGTGTGGGGGGCTACATATTCTAAGGGCGCGTAGGAAGAAGCCTATAATTATACCTGTTTTGATCTTGCTATGATGGTGGGAGTAGAAATGTATGTAGTCATTTTTGTGAGTGTTTTTGCGGTGTACCTTAAATTCTAGTTTATTGTTGGACTTAATTATAAGAGTATCAAGGAAGGGAATAGAGCCGTTTATTTCAGTCTCATGGGTGAATTTTATGGAGGGTTCTACATGAATGATTTGTGTGTCTGTGGGGAGGAAAATTAAAATATCCTCTATGTATCTAAAGTATTCGATGTTAGGAGGTAGTCTATATTTGAAAGGACCGGATTCTAAGAATTCTAAAAAGAGGCAGGCCAATACACCGCTAAGGGGGTTGCCCATGAACATAAAAGGGACATAAAAAACAACAACCCTCTTAGTGCACTTTTCTCCCATGCTCTAGAATATGGTCATGCATTCAAATTTGAACAAGCCAAAATCACTAAACACATCCACAACAAATCTCGGCGAAGATTATTGGAAACTGCCCTCATAACCTCCTCCACCACCATCAAGCAACGAAATGGTTTCTTTAACCTATCACCCTTAATAAGCAAGATCATCCTCACAGAACAAAGTCTTTTGCCTGATCATGGCTAACTTTTATTTTCATCTCTAACCTCTATGACACTCTTCCATTCACCTACACCCTTCCTTCTTCTCCCTGAATCTTCTTTTTTACCCTTACTTTTTTTTCCCTCACATTTTAAATACTACAGTCCAAATAAACTTTCTCATGTTCCAAATATTTCAAATATTCCTCACCCACCCTTTCAATCACCGCCCTCCCCCACCCACTCCAATCCCTCACTCATTGCTATCATTTTCCAAATATTTCAAATATTTCACACCCTATCACGACAAATCCTCCCTCTTCCCCCTCTCATCTATTTTCTCCCATACCTCTTCTTAAATTCCCTCATTTTCTCAAAACGCTCTCTAAGACCATAACTTTCGCCCATCCACCAAAATCACAGCCCCCCTCCCTCTCTACCCATCCCCATTTTCCCTGCATACACCCCCCACACACAAACATTCCAACTCACTCTTCCCCTTCAATCTTGACCACAGCCATCTGGTCAAACACCCCCTCCCCCTCTTCCTCCAATCTCTCTCTGCCATCCATTTTACCCCTGCTCATCCCCCACCTCTTTCTCTCATCGCCAGCCACAGTAGTCCTTGCTCCCTCCACCCTTCCCCTTCTCTCCCACTCATTTTCGTCACTCATTTTCATTCTCTAACAAGTACGGACGTCCACCAAGACGCTGCCATTATTTTTCATTTTATTTTATTTTTCTTCCCAACATGTCTACCCTACATGTATCTGTACTTGCATGATATCTTTTCCCTATATCATCATCCTGATGAAGTCTTATAAATAAAGACGAAACGTTGATGTACACATAAAAAACATCCAGTTTTTGGTTTTCCTTTTTCATTTTACCATATATATATATATATATATATATATATATATATATATATAAATGATATTAATTTAATTTTGACTACAAAATTGATTTTGTTTCACGGGAGCAGTTTGAGGGGCTCCCGATCCTCAGATCTTGAAATAACAATATTATTTCAAGACCTGAGGATCGGGAGCCCCTCAAACTGCTCTCGTGAAACAAAACCAATTTTGTAGTCAAAATTAAATAAATTATCATTTGTATTTATATTTCTGCTCTATATTTTTATTGAGCACTCTCATAAGCCCGGTTCAACTCCCCTGGATTTATACCCTGTGGATCTATACCATACCCGGATTATATATATATATATATATATATATATATATATATATATATATATATATATATATATCAAATTAGGATAGTTTAATGTCAACTATATATATATATATATATATATATATATATATATATATTTACATATTAAATTAGGAGAGTTCATATTTTTAAAATATCTTTGTAAGAATTTAATAATGATAAATGAGGCCTTGAAATCATGTTTAGATGCGATATTTATTAATAGAAATAAAATCAGAACAGACGTTTTTGGCATTTTTACTTTAATCTTTTGACTAAGCATTTGACTAGCTTCTTCAGAGTATGAGAATGTATTGTCAAAGGACCAAAGTAAAAATGAAAAAAAATATGTTCTGATTTTATTTTTATTAATAAATCTAAACATGTTTTCAAGGCTTTTAACCTCATTTATTATTTATTCAATTCTTAAAAACATATTTAAAAAATAGGAACTCTTCTAATTTAATACACAAATCAGTTAACAACAACACCACGTCAGTTTTCCATTCTGACGAATAGCTACCAACAGCAACGGAATTGTTACAATCTCATTTATTATATATACATATATATATATATATATATATATATATATATATATATATATATATATATATATATATATATATGGAGAGTCCATCATATATATATATATATATATATATATATATATATATATATATATATATATATGTCAATATATATATTCGTTAAGTATAACGAGATTACTACTACTAATCCTGTTATACTTAACGAATATATTTATTCAATTTATTAATTTATTAATGGTAAGCTAATAAACTCTAGACAAAATATAAAGATAATATAAATTCAGAATCGGCGACACATTTGATTAACACCCCACCACCACACCATTTACACGCGTCTGATCGGTTTGCCTTCACGCACACATACACTCATATACACAATATTATAGTTCACTTGAAAAATACATTTATAAGCTCTGCTTGAAAATAACAGTCGTTTTCTTTTTTACACTTGATTCGTGCATGTACACCTCCCCCCTCCCACTTTCTATTTCCTCTCTCTTTTCTCTCGATCTGAATCAACAAACGTTTTCTTTTCTTCTCCTTCTTTTCCTTTATGTGTCTACCTTCCTATCACTTCTCCCTTCATTATATGCCTCTCTTCCCACCTTATTTTTATATATTTATTTATTTATTTGTCGTCTTTGGATCAGATTTTAGATTTTAGACTTTTTAGATATTTTGTTTTTTGTCTTTGTTTTTGTTTAGTTTTTAGATTTTTTAATTTTAAACGGCCCTAATTTTTGAAATGTAAAATTTCTTTTCTTCTTCTCTTTCTTTATCCCTCCATTTCATTCTCTCCAAATATGATCTGAGGTTAAGATCGGATTCTAACTCTGCCTGATGAGATCTCAGTTTATAGTAACTGTTGATCGATAACATTATTGGTGACTTTCATACCCGTTTGAACTTTAAATTTTTTTAAAAAACTCTTTCAAATTTAGAACTTTGACAGTCCTCATCTGTCAACTTATCAATCATTAACCTCCTCTGATGATAAGATTTTAATCTTTGAAAAACCTGGATTAAGGAATTAAAGAGAAGAAAAATAAATGTTTTTATTAACTAAACTGCTCTTTGTTTTGAACAACTGAAGATATTGATTTGCTTCCATTTGCAGGTCTAATCAATTTTTATTGACTTACCATATATATATATATATATATATATATATATATATATATATATATATATATATATATATATAACAAGGTAGGGTTATATGTATATATATTTTTATTCACAGGATTCAATCCTAAATAATTGACCAACCATTATGTATTTTGGAACACAGCTGCTAGGCGCCAACAAAAACTATGCATATGTATACGCGAAGCAAACTTACCGGTGCTGGGTTCTAAATGAATAAACTCTAATAATAGAGAGAGGAGCAGTAGTGGTTAAGGGATTTTCATAGTTTCTTGGGTGCGTCGTCTCTCTTTGTTGGACGCTGGTCATTGTTGTTGCTGTAATTGTTGTTGTAATTTACAACGGCGTAACGGCTACACGGGGGTTCAATTTAGAGAATTAACTCAATTTTTGTTGCTAGCGAATGACTGATTACATTTGAATCAGTTAGTACACAAAAATTCGAAGTGAATTCGTTTCAAACGCACGGGAATTCTTCTCCTTGGTGGAAAATCTACTAGTTTTCACCGATATCTTAGTTAATTTCCCGCTGCGTTTGTGCGTTACAAACTAATTGGATGCATCCGCTTTCCATTCGGTATCAAAAGGAAGAGAAATGGTAAGCTGAACAAACGGAGAAAGAAAGAGAGTAGCGTATGCAAGCTAGTAGGTTTTTCACGTAGGCACGTCTCGTATAACTACTTAAAGCTAATAGATTTGATTATTTTTTAATGTGGCGGGGGGAAAAGTTCGCAATTTTAGCTCCGGCTTCATATATAAATAAATAAGAAAAATAAATCAAACAATTCTCTCTCTTTCCTATTTTCGCTGTTCGTGACACAGAAACAATGTCGCAGCACTAATAGCCTTGTCATTTATTTGGTTAATCTAAGCGAGAGCCGCTTTCTCGATGACGTCATTAACTAAACTTTATGTTTTTCTTTTCTTCCCCGTTTCACCGCTTTGCCAATATAGAAGCGATCGCAACAGCAGCAGCAGCAGACGCAAATAGATTCATTTTCTGTACATGCCCAAAAGCTAAGCACGCAACACTCACGGGCACACACACACACATGCCCCCCGCACACACTTATATATACACGCACACATACATACACAGATTTAATTCCTGAGAGAAATTATCGGGTTAACATCACGGAACTTTCGCGTTTGTATATTTTCCTCGTGAGGTTCTCGAACCGTCGAGCCATCTTTCTGATAACTATAAACTATAACTAACTGATAACTATATAACTATAAAACACTAACTCCAGTCTTCTTATTTAAATTAAAAACAAACAAACAAACAAAACCCTAATCCTGAAGACGACTACGAAAGTCGAAAGCGCTCGAGAAAATGGCCGAATTAAAAACTATCGGCGAAGTACTATACGGATTGCCACCTGAAACCAGAAAGATGGCTCGACGGTTCGAGAGCCTCACGAGGGAAATATACAAACGCGAAAGTTCCGTGATGTTCAACAACGCTTGCTTAGATATATATATATATATATATATATATATATATATATATATATATATATATATATATATATATATATATATATATAATTAACTTGTTACAAATATCCAGGGGGTATGAATCCGAAGGAAGTTGAAACCGGGTTTATGAGAGTGCTCAATGAAAATTCAGAGCAAAATATATATTTTTTGATTTTATTCCATTAGTTGCGACAAAACAAGTTTTGTTTCATTGGCGCAAATAGCGACCAACTCATCGGGCTAGCGATGGAATTCAAATGGCATACGTTTTAACTTCACCTTAACGGGAGATTGAAAATTGAAAATACATTGGAGGGGGAGGGGGACAGAGTTGGGGCTTTGTCTATAACGGTGACATGGGACATGAGAGGGGAGGGGGGAGGATCCCAACAAGTCGTGTTTCAAATTATTGCGTGGGAGGTTTTCACGTGTTTATGCTGTGATGATCTCAATTATATATATATATATATATATATATATATATATATATATATATATATATATATATATATATATATATATATAAAACCCAATGTCTATGTGTATGTGTGTTCCTCATAGAAAGAAAGGTTAGATAATGTAACGTTAACCGGGGAACATAATAGAAGTGTTCAGGTATCTCTAAGGTCACCCTAATGGGAGTATGCAACAGATTCCGTCGGGGGGGGGGGGGGGGAATTTGAAAAACAAAACGCTGTAATTTCAATGTATTCCTTCCGGAAATGAGTCAGAATTTTGTTTCAAATCTACTTAACGTTTCTTAAGTTTCTCTTCGGACTAAGTTTAGGCGGGGACTCGGAAATGGTGGCTTTAGTAGTGCTCTGGAGGCACTCTTAATTTTATTTGGATTGTTTCAGTAGCGCTACAAACGAAAGCAATAAATAAAGATTACAGCATTTTATTTGGTAAGTGGTCTATAGTAATTCAAATGTGCTCAACACCCTAGAAAGGTCAAGTGTTTCAAACGCAGTGTTGCCTTTTTTGAACTCGGATGCCCGGGAGCTATAATAGTAATAATGCAGTATTATATTTGGTAAGTGATATAAATTAATTGAAAGTGCTACATATAATAGATAGAGCAGGTGTGTTTACTCGGCGCTGTCAGGGAGATATAAATATCCTAGATAGAACAAGCCATACATAGAACAGGTGTTTTTAAACGCCGCGTAGCCCGGGAGAAAATATTTCACTGTATTTTGTTATACTATTTTATACTAGGAAAGATAGTAGATGTTGCTCAGTAGTCAGTGTTCAATATCCTAGATAGAGCAGGGGTGTGCAATAATACAGTAGTACATTTCCAATGTGGTATATGCTTGATAGAGAAAGGAGAAAATAACGTTGCCCCAAAATACACTAAATAAATATTAGTTTCATTATATTATTAAGAGACGGAGAGAAAGATGAAAAACTTGGCGTTACCCTGGAATAAATTAAAACAAATATAGATTTAATTATATTTTTTAAGAAAGGAGTGTGGAAGTAACTTTCTGTTGTCCTGAAAGTTCAGGTAAATGACTTACATTATTATTATGTTCAATACATTACAACAAGAAAGAGGTTTTGGTTGGACGGAAGTAAAAATTGGTTAAGACAGATATATGTGGAAAAATAGGGAAGGAGGAAAAGAGAAAGATAGAGAGACGGATTGAGAGAAATAGGAGTTTTAATATAAAGATGTTACTCACACTTTTGAACCTCTTATATATTTTTTCTGGCCTCGAGCAACGCCGGGGAGACCTGTTGATATATATATATATATATATATATATATATATATATATATATATATATATATATATATATATATATATATTCTACCATTGCTCTAGCCTTATGTTATGAAATTTATATTTGAAATATGAAAAATTGAAAATGAAATTATAATATATATATATATATATATATATATATATATATATATATATATATATATATATATATATATATATATATATATATTCTACCATAGCTCTAGCTTTACACAATTAAGCTATTATGATAGATTTATGTTATAAAATTTATATTTGAAATACGAAAAATTGAAAATGAAAATGAAAATATAAATATAAATATATATAATAAAAGAAATCGGAGGTAGACTGGTAAAAAAAGGGTGACATTTCGACCGAAAAGTTTCGGTGAATTGTACTTAATGGCCGCACGCTTTGCGCGAGTATTGATTTACTCCTATCCAGGAGTTAGGCACAAGGCCAGTTTTTATCTTACTCCCACAAGTAAGATGTGACCCAAGGTCGGGTCGGGAAAGTGGGGTTTAAAAATTGCCTAGGCAGCCTCATCGGCATTCCCCGGTAGGGGCGCCTCAGGCAGTAAGCAATAAACTTACTCCTCCCTAAAGAGGGGAGGCAAAGCCTGGGAAGGTGGACCTCCCAGAACTGCACAGGACAGACTCATTGACCGGCGTAAATCAAGACACGAAGGCCAAGACAACACCAGTATGGGTGCAGTATCCATCGGAACAGATACTACACTTTGATCTTAGCCATGAACATTTTTGTAAATAGCCGAAGAGAAGAAAGAAAAACAAATTTATATATTTTTAATGTCAATGACTATGTGTGTGTTCCCTGTAGAAAGAAAGTCTAAGGGACCTACTTAAATAAAATGAACCTACTTAAAACTAAATGTGTACTTATATGAAAATATTTTCAAGACAGACAGTGGAAGTGGTCCTGAATCTCTAAGTGATCCACTAACGAAGCTATGGGGCAGAACACTTCTTAAGACTTAAAATGTATAATATGTTTCTGAAATTAAATCATACGTATAGAAAATTTTCAGGGAAAGACAATGGAAGCGGCCTCGAATCTCTATGTGCCCCCCCCCCCCAAAGAGGCCTAAATTGATAAAAGTTAAATCAAATTTTTAAAAAATTCCGAAAAAGACGTTGCAAGTGCTCCCTAATTTATACATGACGTTCAATGTGCTGAATCTCTATGTGCCCCCTAAAGAGGCCTAAATTGTGCTGAATCTCTATGTGCTCTTTTTAAAGGGGCCTATGGGGAAATAACCCTCTTAATACTTCAAAACAGATTCGGATTTGTAAGAAATAGTTGAAACAGAAGTCGGTAGCGTGATCCATGTCAAATTAGTCATGTCAATATGTTCCGGTGAATCTCTAAATTTGTATCTTATAAAATGTTGGTGTCGATGCAGTTGGTCAGAAGACATATCAGTGACTGGGTAAGTTCTTCTACGATTTCCTCTAAATTTGAGGAAAAAAAACAAAGATTGATCAGGGCTTAATATGAAAAATCGAAGAAAAAGATACAAACACACACATACACACACCATTTAAATAGTTATTTATTAATTAAGTTAAAAAAGATCAGATTAAATTAACATGATACCATCAGTTTCAAGCTGTAGCTGTCCCAGAACGCGAAACATAATGTAACGTAAACCAACCGTCAGCTTTCGTCAGTCATGTTTAAAAGTTGGGGAAGTAACGTGCCCATCTGGGGGAAATTGTACACCGTTATCTTTTAAATCACTTATTTATTTATTTTGCTTTTTTAGGTAACTGAATAGGTGGGTTTTATTTGGCAAGAATTAACAATAACAAAATAGGTAAATATATATTCTGGCGGTGAGAGAAAAGACCAAATCAAAACCAACCAAATAACCTCAAACCTAAAAAATGCATGACGGGTGAAATCTTTCTTTTTCTTTTATTTCTTTTTTTTAGAAAATTAAATTGTTGAGTTTTATTTAGAAAGAATTTTAAAAAATAATTAAAACACAAGTTAAATTAAATAAATAATAAGTAAATCCTAAATCAATAGGGACACATTTTCTCGGGGCTGGGTTGTGAAGAAGAATGGAATTCAAAGTAAACCTGAATAAATCGAAAACCGACCTCAACCGAAATTCTTTGCAGTTAAAGGAAGGTCATTTAGACATCAATCAATTATCTCCCTTGCATTTTAGAACTTTTTTTCGCATAGAATTAGAGTGGGATGTTAAACATATTTAAGCGTACACGCCCCCATTTAAACCGATCAAATATTTAAAACACAAAATTAACAAGTAAATTAAACACTTTCAAATCGATTAACTCTCCAAAAAACCCTCTATATATCAGCAAGAATGTTTTAATTTCGCAAGGTTCCCAACAACTTAAAAGCCTCGAAAAACTTTTAAGTACCGAAAGCTAAAAAATATTAAAATCTAAAGGCCCCAGAAAGTTTTAAAACCATCAAATTCCACAAATCAACCCTAAAACCTCTAATCACATCCTTAGAAACTATTCTACCCCATCCCTAAAAAAACAACAACTGCTGATATATAGATGCTTGAATTTTTTTCGGAGAGTCAAACTATTTGTAAGTTTGATTTGTCTCTTAATATTGTGTTTTAGACATGAAAATGACGGAATAATTTAACGGGCTTTTTCACCGTTCAAAATATGGATACAAATTGACAATCATAAATTCATCAATATAATTATAATGATGCACTACGAAAATAACACAAATCTGCCGAATCTCGTGGTTTCACCAAGAGTTCCTATTTAATTAGCTCCTCACTAAGTTAGATATAAGGAAAGTTTTTAATATGGAGGATATCCATTACCTCAAAAATTTGCGCGCTGGATGAGAAAAATTTACAAAATTGCTCCTACTGAGGATATTTTTATATATTTGTGAAAAAATCTACTGGGGGTGGCGCCGCATCTGTTTGTCTTCCTAGTCCCTTTATGGTCAGCTTTTATTCAAAAAGCAAAACACTTAAAAAATTGCGGTTAAAATGTAGTATAGCGTTCGGAACATAATGCGAGACAAAATTGTGTATAGGCGATAAATATTGTTTCCCGTTTTTGTTAAATATTAGTAACAAATAACTATTTTTTATACATACTTCAATTTTATGTTTGCTTATTTTTTTAAATAAATAAAAAAAAAATCCTGTGAAATATTTTTATACATATTTTAATTTTTTTAATTTTATTGTTACTCTTGGAAAATTACTGTAAATTAATGAAAGTGCGGGTTTCATCTCAGTTTACTCAAGTCTCATTTTTTTCATGTTTTTAATACATAAATAATTTAAGTACAAGACTTCGGTTTGTTTCATTAATACTTAGTATCGCTTCGAATTTTTGTATATAGCATCTCTTCTCCAACTTCTGTTCCAGTACCAACTATTTACATATTTCAAGCGCGTTCTTCTTAAGCTTACATGCGTAAAACTAATTTGATTTTAACTCAAAATTGTTCCAAAATAACACCAGGAAACAATATTTATCGTCTATATACAATTTCTTTCTCGCATTATGTTCCGAACAGTATACTACTTTTTAACCAAATTCCCACAATGCAAAGCGACTGAACAACCTGAATACCTTTGTAATAAACACTGTAAAAGGTTAAATTCACGATGTCATCATATTTTTGGGGACAGACACTAATGAAAGTTGTTTTAGCTATTTAAAAAAGTTACCATTTCTGGCTATTTTGAGGGGTTTTATTCTCCTGAGAAACACACCATATGTTCTGTGAATGTCTGTCTCAGTTCTCTGCGTTTATGGTCATACAACAATGAAAAAAGGAAAATATATCGTGTCAATTTTATGAGTTGACCGAAATTTGAAAATAACTCTTTTCATTAATAGAATATTAAGATGGAGACGTATAACTTTAAGAATTACATTTCTCGAATTCACAGTGTCGGGGGTAGAGCTAAGTAGAAGAAATGCAAATGAAGATCGAATGGGAGGAGCCGAGTAGAGAAATGTAAAACAGGTAGGAGTTATTTTTAATGTGGGAAGAATTACTGACCAATGACAATGGTTGGTGTCGGAATTCGTTAGGTCAAAAACGATATTAATTAATGGAATTAATTGAGGGAACTGGTGAATAGACTAAATAACTAACTAACCCATATCACCATCGTTTACCACTGCAAAGTTTGGTAAAAAAAAAAACTAGTAAAACGAATTTGAGAAAGGGAGAACACAGGTCTTGGCGGTCGTCTTTATCAAAACCACAGTAATACAAAATGTTCACTGTATTTGATATTAAGCTTCACGAACAATTGAAAATAAGGTTCACGAAGCGCACAGAATATAAAAAAGTTAGCATAGAATATTGCACTGTGTAAGTTCAAACAACATAGTAATACATCATCTAATTAGTAAAGTTTCGAATTAAAATAAAATAATAATCATTTTTTCGTTATCGAAATGCACTGAGATTCTAAAATTTCATGACTATTGGGTTATCCACGCAAAAGATTGTACTGTTTTAAAAATATAAGATGCTTTTTTTTGCTGCGGGTTATTGTATAGGCGTACCTACTTTTAAAAATAAAAATCATTATCTGATATGGCGCGTAAGAAGACTGTAATCCAATTTATTGATTAATATATTTTGTTTCTTACCGACGATACTGAATACGTTTGTCAATATATCACAAGATATGAATAAGCATTTTCCAATCAACCGCGTCACGCATTGGATTCCGCGTCGCCATTTCTGTACTTTGTGAGCATGCGCAGTAAAAAAAAAAAAAAATATTCCATTTTGTTTTCTTTTCTTTTTTCGTTCCATCATGAATAACGATCAAGCTGTACGCATGATGTATACGAGACAAGATCAGATTTCTCGGCTGTGTTCACTATCGAATATCACGAAGAGATGGAATCACTCGCTTTCGTTGAGGGTCATATACAGAAAGACAACTTTTATCATGAACACACAACTGAACATACAAAACGAGCTGATCTATTTACTTGGAGTCTTTCGTGCATGTTAAAATAAGGAAAGAAATTTACCATTCCATCTAAAAGTCATATTTATCCAGAGCGCCAGCAAATATAACCCAACATCTAAAGCTTGTTACTTTGAAATTATAAAATAAACTATATATATATATATATAGTCATCGTATTGTTGTTGTTTCCTAGATGTTAATTCAATGAAACTCCAGTGTTTATATATATACATATATATATATATATATATATATATATATATATATATATATATATATATATATATATGTATATATATATATATATATATATATATATATATATATATATATATATATATATATATATATATATATATATATATATGAAGTGGTGTACTAAAAGCGAACTTTTAGGAAAGGTAAAACCTATTGTGAAGAGTATACCTGCCTGCATCCACGAACGTACCTCTTATTGGACTTTTTACCCTTTGGATTTTCTATTTTCGCCGCACCTGAAGTTGTGGCTTCTTGGAATTTAACTTTGAATCCTCTCTCACAACCTCTCGTGCCTTTTAACGACCTACCTATCTACATCTCATTCTCTCCGCTGGACTTTTCGACACCGGACATTTTAGCAATCGGACATTTGCTTGCATTCGGGCAGAGTTTTGCCCTGTGTTTATTTCCCTACAACTTTTATTTTTACTTTTTCAAATTTTAAATCTTGGCCTTTGCCAACTTATCTATCCCAGCGACTTCCTCTGATGATAAGATTTTGATCTTTGAAAAGCCTGGCTTAAGGAAAATTTAACTTGAATAAATTGCCTTTTTGCAGAATATACCTTGCTCTGAGCAATTGAATTGAATTTTGATTTGGCTTTTTCTTCTCTAATTCCTTTCCATTCTTCTTCATATATATATATATATATATATATATATATATATATATATATATATATATATATATATATATATATATATATATATATATAGGGTGATTCCTAAGTCACTTAGCTATTTAAAATGATTACCATATGAAGCACAAACATACTATGAACTTTTGATAATTGTTATCTTACTCTGTAATTACTGCTATTTGTTATTTTAAATTTGTTCGTTTATATATTTGTTTCTATATATATTTATTTTTATTTATTTAAATTTGTGTAAATCATCATATGTGCTTTTTTCTCAGGCAGTATGTCATTTACAATTGAAGAGCGAATTTTTATTGTTATTCATGTGGCCAAATTTGATGAATCTCCCACACTTGTTGAAAGGCAATGGAAACGTGATGTGAATAGAAAGCCTCCTTCGCACAACACTCAATCAATCAAATATGCTACAAAGAGTCGTAAATTCCTTGCAAAAAAGAATGGAGCTATGCATGCAGAACGAAGGTGGATATTTTGAAAATTTGCTGTAATTTAAAACTCCCATAAATTAATTTGTTGAATAAACTTTCTGTTTTGGATTACCGTATTTTTTAACTTTAGAATTTCAAAAATAAATAGCTAAGTGACTTATGAATCACCCTGTATATATATATATATATATATATATATATATATATATATATATATATATATATATATATATATATATATATATATTTGGGCTGGTAAATCTCTGTCCTATTTGAGGGTTCTTGATAAGGTGCAGAAACGTGTCTGTAATTTGATTGGCCCTACCCTTTCCTTTTCTCTGTACCCTCTTTCTCACAGACGTTATGTTGCTAGTCGCAGTCTTTTCTATAAATACTATCATGGCATGCGTTCTTCAGAATTATGTGATTTATTCCCCGCTTCTTTTGTTCCAGTTCGTTTGACTCGTTGATCTTCTAGTCTCCATCAATTCGGTGTTTTGATGCCTCAGTGTAATAAAGCTTCCTATTCCAGTAGCGTATTTCCCAAAACCGCAGGTTTCTGGATCTCTTTTCCTGATAACTGTATTACTCCTACCTAAAACCTTGGTCTTTTCAATACTAAGGTCAATGAGCATCCTTGTCTTAGCGATAAGCGTAGTTGCTGTTGTTAGCTCTTTACATCAAGCGACTTCATTCTATATATATGGTAAATGAAAAAATGGAAAACCAAAAATATTATTTATGTATTCCTCAACGTTTCGTCTTTATTTTAAGACTTTCTCGGGATTATTGCTTTGAAAACAATAACACACAAGTACAAATAACTTGGCACAATATATTCATAATAAAATAAATAAAGAACAAAATCAAAATAATAAATAAATACATTTAAAAAAACTATTTAATGTCATATACATATTGCACATTTGTATTTATAACAGCTATATTTTGTTCGAAAAAAGAACAAAACCATTTTATTCATACTCAGACCCGTTAATTAGAAGATGTTATCAGTATTTTTTTATGGAAATCGCTCCAGACAAGGCATAAAGCCACTTGATGTAAGGATCTAAAAATAAAAATACTACTTCAAGGTTCAAAACTAGCCAACGCTAAGTGTAAGATAAATAGATTTCGACTCAGAAAACAGCAATTCTTCTCCCTTTATCAGAAACATCGCTAATGAAATGTGAGGATTAAAGGACAAAATAAGAGAAGAGCTAGTTACAAAGTTACCGAAAGTGAACCCAATGCGCACTTTCTACTTTCCTTACTAAAAAATAAAATAAATAAGGAAGAGGCTATTTTGCCGGTCACGGCAAAATAGCGATTCCTGCGTTATTTTGCCGGTTCATGTATATTTAACTAAATTGTTAAACATACAGTGACGCCCGGCACAATAATTATTTACAGGGATCGTTATTATGCCGGTTCATTTTTTTTTTAAAACCTAATTTTTTAAAAACCTAATTGTTATGGCCTTGCGAAAGAAAAGGTAATGAAATAAATAAGGGCAAATATTTAAAAACAATTTGTTTTCATCATCAGTTGTGTCGGTTAAAGAAATAAAAAAAATCGACCTGCCTTATTGTGTCGGTTAAAGAAATATCTGCTTTTAATACAAAAAACATTAAAAGTAAAATAATTAAATGAACGGAAATATTAGAGACAATTAGATTATTTAGTCGGATTCCATTTGCTGTAAAGCGTATCTGATGTAATTTCTTTACGAATTGCTGTTTGCAGACGGAAATATTGGGACCCCATTCGTACACAAGCATCTAAAATCCGGCTAAAGAATCTAATTGTCTCTAATATTTTCGTTCATTCAATTAATTTTTATTTTCAACTGCTAAGCATTTTAATCCAAGGTTGAATTGTTTTACAAACAAACATTGTGAAGCGGCAGCACTTTTTACACCCGCCACGGGAGTCGGAGATACCACGGGCACTAGTAGACGTGGCTCAAATGAACCAAACAATCGCAATCATTTTAAAATAGATATTTTACCGTTGTTATTAAAAAAAATACTATTTTTCTTTTCGGTTTATTTTTATTTTGTTACTTTTCATAATAGAATTAATGTTGATGAATTTTCCCAACATTAGTAAGTCTGCTCTCGATTTAAGTAATTGAAATTAAGGAAAGTTATATATAAAGAAAAAAATAAGCAACAAATAAATGTTACCAAAGGCAACATAAATTATTCTTCTACCTACCTGTATAAGTTTATTTGTTTATTTTATTATTTATTTTGATAAATGATTTTTTTAATATAAAAATAAATAATAAAATAAACAAATAAACTAATACAGGTAGGTAGAAGAATAATTTATGTTGCCTTTGGTAACATTTACTTGTTAAAAATGTGCTTTACAAAGGAAAGAATTTAATGTAAAATTCTGATTTTCTTTATGAAGAAAAACTTCGATAATGTTAAAATATACAGAAAATCACTGGATTTAAACAGTTTCTATTTTAAAATGTTCTTTCAATGAAATCATAAAATCGTAATTTTGAAGAGTTCACTCTTAATCGAATCAACCAGAAGTAAAAATTAATTTTATCGTTATTTTAAAATATATTGTCGCTTAATAAAGTTTTAAATTATACAAAAAATCAATCAGGCAAAGTTTAATCAAAAACAAACAAAAAAAATCAATCAGGCAAAGTTTTAAATAAAAAAAAAATAAAAAACAACCAGGCAAAGTTTTAAATTATAAATAAAATTTCGTTTGATAAAGTTTTAAATAATACAAAAAAATTAATTTAAATAAAAAAAATAATAATTTATAGTTAAATAAACACGAGCCGGCAAAATAATGTAAGACTCATTATTGTGCCGCGTGACTGTATGTTTAACAATTTAGTTAAATATACATGAACCGGCAAAATAACGCAGGAATCGTTATTTTGCCGGGACCAGCAATATAGCCTATTCGAATAAATAAATAAATATTTAAAAATATATAAAATCATAATCTTACAAAACAAAATTCTGTAAAAATGATATACATCAAAGAGTATATCCACAAACCATATCACGATTACACAAGTATTCAAATTAACGTTGCACTCAAACAAGCCGCAGAATGTGATAAAGCGGTATTGGAATTCTTTAAAAAATATTAATTTATATTTCCAGGCTATATATTTCCAGTGTAACAGATATTATTAAGTATTCATCAATAGTTAATTATTAGTTTACTTACTAACTATATAATCTAGTCCGATTGAGTTATCAAATTTTACAGTCACACAACCCTTCACTGTTGGGTTATAAATTAAAAAAATAACTATTAATGCCTAATTTAATTACAATTATTAAAATGTTTAAAGTATTGTTAGTTGTATACTTAGGCGGGAATGTTTTGATTGTTATGTTGCACCAGAATGTAAGTTTATTAAAGTTTCCTTAATTAATGTTTCTTGCCATATATATATTATATATATATATGTATATATATACACGTACACGCATATATATATATATATATATATATATATATATATATATATATATATATATATATATATATATATATATATATATATATATATATATATATATATATATATATATAAAGAATAATATTTTTATGAATAAATATTAATTATTTTAATACCTAGAGACACGCAATCTTCAGTCTAGGAACTAATTCTAAACGGTCGGTAGGCGCGAACCCCGATCACAAATCGCCACTGATTCGTAGTCAGGGATCTTATCCATCGGCCATAGCCAATTAGTTAGTAAATATAGAGGAACTTTAACTGTAAATAGCGAAATCGGCGGCTATTTACCAAGCAGTTAGAGTGATCTACGAAACGGCGTTCGGATCGTGCATATAGCTATTTGTACTTGCTTGTTATTAAAGCTACTCGAGAGTGCCCAGCATTTGTTGGAGAGGGCTGATAAACAATTATATTTTTATAAATAAATATTAATTATTTAAATACCTAGAGACATCGATGTTTCATGCTAACGCAATCTCTCTCTCTCTCTCTCTCTCTCTCTCTCTCTCTCTCTCTCTCTATATATATATATATATATATATATATATATATATATATATATATATATATACACTCACACACACACACACACACACACACACACACACACACACACACATATATATATATATATATATATATATATATATATATATATATATATATGTATAAGGATAGCTGAAACCTATGTGATTTATGTATTCAAAATGGGTGTTAAACTAATAAATATGATACCCCCTCCTCTCTCTATGCAAACACCTTTATCTTCAATCATATTATGCGTTTCAAAATCAGCCAAAAATTCTCCACATCTCTACCCTCTTATAATGTTTTGTTCCCCTCCTTGACCCTTTTCTCTTTTTTCTTCGTTCTTGTTCTTTTCTTTGTTTCCTCTTTGTTCCACTCACAGTTTAGAATAAACGGCATAATCATAGTTACACGCACCTCGTGGCCCCTACTCACGGCAGCCATGCTTGGCTATAACATATTTTGACCCCGACAATCTTCCTAGGTAAAATAGCTATAAACTGACAAATCCAAGCCATCATCCCCATTCATATCGCGTCCTTTGAAGGAGACAGGCCACTGCTGATAACACTACTGCCAAAAACATGTTTTTGATTCTCTGCTTGTTCACGTAAACAGCCATGCCGAGGTCTGGGCACTTTCTGACAAATCAAAATTAATATTCTGTATGATTTTTCTACATTGCTTTCTTCATCCTGAGGAAGTCTTTAAATAAAGACAAAACGTTGAAGAATACATAAATCACATAGGTTTTGCCTTTCCTTTTTTCATTTTACATATATATACGTCCGATCATTTCATCCCCACCTTTTTTCATATATATATATATATATATATATATATATATATATATATATATATATATATATATAGTCTCGGAAGTTTCTCAACCATTAAAACTATATAAAAAACAAAAACCTTAAGTCCCAAGTCGTTCAGTGGAAAATCACTCATGTAAGTCAATTTAATTTTTACAGTTATTATATTAGTTTGCTTTTAACATTAACTGTTTCGGAAATTTAAATATATATATATATATATATATATATATATATATATATATATATATATATATATATATATATATATATATATATATATATTTAAATATATATATATATATTTAAATATATATATATTTATATATATTTATATATATATATATTTATATATATATATATATATATTTATATATATATATATACACGAGGGCGTTCAATAAGTAATGCCCCTGACCCACTTCCAATTGTCTGACCTAGATGAAAGTTTGCATGTGTAATGATTTATATCTGTATGGGTTATGTTACAAAAAACAGCTCTGAACTAATTGTGGTTTCTGATTTACAGGTGTTTGAAATGGTTCAGGTGTGAAATGGAGCCAGTTGAGTGTCGCGCAGTGATCGTGTTTTTGTATTTGAAACGAAGGAGACTTTTGATGAAATGAAAAAATTTATGGTGATGATGTCCCATCATATGACCTTATAAAACGCCGGCATCGTGAATTCAAACATGGCCGGAAGTCTGTGGAAACAGCTCCCAGACTGTCTTCTGCTATTGATGAGGCATCTGTCCGTCAAGTTGAGGCTGCCATTTTGGAAGATCGACGCATTAATATTCGCCAAATAGCCGAAGAGGTCAAGATTATTACAGGGTCTTTGGAAACTATCATTCATGGCCATTTGCATATGCATAAGGTGTCTGCCAGATGGATTCCCAGAAGCAAGATCAAGTGCTCGAGGATGAATTTGGAGATGTGCCAAGAAGATGAATCAAAGTTTTTCAAAAGACAAATTCCACAGGATGAAACTTGGGTCTATCACTATGATCCAGAGACCAAAGCCCAGACAATGCAGTGGAAGCACTTGAACTCACCACCTCCAAAGAAGCCAAGGGTGCAGCCCTCCGCTGGCAAGGTCATGCTCACAGTCTTCTGGGACCAGGACGGAGTAGTGATGACAGATTTCCTGGCAAAGGGTACCACAACTACAGGAGCCTATTACGCTTCACTTTTGATGAAATTAAGAGAAGCGATCAAAATCAAGATGCGGGGCAAGATCAACAAAAGTATCCTCCTCCTGCGGGACAACGCTCCGGTCCACAACTCGCATGTCACCAGATCAGAAGCACGGGTGTGTTGCTATGAAATCCTCTCCCATCCCTCTTACTCTCCTAACCTTGCACCCTCTGACTTTCATCTCTTCCCAGCCATGAAGTTGTTTCGAAGGGAAAGCGTTTCCCAGATGATGCAGCCTTGATTTCTGAACATACGACGGGGTTGGAGGACCAACCTGGGGTGTTCTACAAAAACGGTGTCCAGGGCTGCATCAAACGATGGGAGAAATGCATAACTCTGAGTTGTTCTTATATAAAAAGAGACTAATAACTATGCCAAGTTTCATTAATCTACTGCTATGGGAAATGGGTCAGGGGTATTACTTCTTAAACGCCCCTCGTATATATAAACATTTTTATGGCTAAAATAATGAATTTCTTTTTATTTAACAAATAAAAAAACAGACTTATGTAAAATTATAAGTATTATTATATTTTTAACTTGCAGAACCCGTGTAAATTACACGAAATGATGTTTTCAATACTAATTATCTTGTTCCTAACCTATACGTTACTTTGTAAATGCTTTAGATTAAATTAAATTTGGCTCCAATTCATGAGTAGCATACAAAGATTCGGAAGGTCGTTGCTTTTGATGTAAGCGTGACACACAAAATAACACACACACTATATCGTATTAATATGTGTCTTCGATGTAGAAAAAAATTTTTAGACGTTGGTTGGGATCGAACTATAAACCAGTCGGGCCGATTTAAAAACCCGACGTCTATGTCGCTAACCATCGCGCCAAAGGAGGAATACTTGATGATATTACTAAAATTAGGTGACTTGAATGCTTTTCCAAATCTAGATGCGGCACGCATGCGCAGAGCTTTTGATGTAAGCGTGACACACGAACACACACGCTATCGTATTAATATATAGAATATATTTTGACATGTAAAATATCTGCGACACTGGCATGTCGATGTTATCGATCAACAGTTGTTATAAACTGAGATCTCATCAGGCAGAGTTCAAATCCGATCTTGTCCTGAGATCATATTTGGAAAGAATGAAATGGGGAGAAAAAAAAAAGTTTAAAATTAAAATTTGGAAAGTCACATGGTTAGGACCGTTAAAAATCAAAATAAAAAAATTATTTGAAGTAAAAACATAAAATATAAAATATAAAAAGAAAGAAAGAAAGACGAAGAAATAGAAATAGAGAGAAATAATAGATAGATATGAAAAGATAGATAGATAGATAAAGGGAGAAAACGACTGAATATATATATATATATATATATATATATATATATATATATATATATATATATATATATAGAGAGAGAGAGAGAGAGAGAGAGAGAGAGATAGATAGATAGATAGATAGATAGATAGATAGATAGATAGATAGATAGATAGATAGATAGATAGATAGATAGAGATAAAATAAGATAATATGGTATGGGATAAAATAAGAAATAACATTATGTAGGATAGAGAAAAGGGAGGGGAGAAGGAAATGGATCATAGAGATAGGGAGAGGGTATATATATATATATATATATATATATATATATATATATATATATATATATATATATATGTATATGTTTTTAAATTGTCGCTAAATTTTAATTCCATAGTGTAAATCATCCCGAATCTTGACGCTATACAACTTAAATTTTTAATTGTTCTAATCTAAACCAAAATCTTCGTCCTACATTTTCGTCTTCTAATTTTTAATCGTAAATAATTAAACGTAGTTTTTAATCGTGAACGCTCGAATATTTCATCATATATTTTTACCCATAAAGCTCACATTCGAAATTTTAAATGAGATGTTTTATTTGTTTAAATAGCAAAAAAGAATTCCTTTATATATTTTTATTATATTTTTTTATATTCTGCATATATTAAAAAATTAATCTTACTTCTGTCACCCCTTCTCGATTATTTTATTATTTTAACATTTACCCCTTTTTTACATAGACCAATCACAAAAGTGAATTTATCTTTATCTTTTTAAGACGATCAATTTCTCTCATTATTTGTTTTTTTTGACGTGGTTGTCCATACATCTGAGGAGACCTAATTAAAGGGGTCGAAATAAGTTATTATGTGTACAACCTTAATGTGTGTATAGTTTTTCTTTTTATAATTCTGTTTTGCTCTGTTTGAATTACATTGAGCTCTGTTATTCAGATTCTCTACACAAAATTGAAATCCACACACACTATATATATATATATATATATATATATATATATATATATATATATATATATATATATATATATATATATATATATATATATATATATAGTGTCATAATAGGCGCGCCAATGACATTTATATGTAAAAAAAAATCGTTATTTTCAAGGGAGATAAACCATGTTAAATATTTACCTAATTACGTCCCTTGAAAACAAGCCAACACTATGATTGAACATTTTTTTATATCTTATACTTTATTATAAAATAACTCTATCTACCTGGTATTGATCGGTAATATCTTTTATTTTATTAGTGTTTTCATTTTTTAAACTATGTAGGTATTTTTGCCAAAATATTTTAATTAAAAAGAAAAGTTTAATTATTACGGTATCGTTTTGTCATTAAATTAATTATTAATTGAACCAAATTGTTATAAAACTATAACTATTTTTGTTAAGGTAATGTTGTTTTAATCTCTATTTATAAATGATTGGATGTAAGTAACTTCCAAAATTTGTTCGGACATTTAAAACCAGTTTTATTGACTTTCTATTAAATAGTTTAAATTATTCCAAATTTCCTTTCAAATTTCGAAAGGTTAATAAAAGATTAAAATGGCCGAATTATTTACGAAGAAACCGAAATGTATTCTTTTCTTTTCGTAATTGACTTATTTATTTAATAATTTTTTTTCTAAAAGTATGTTTCATTTTACGCTATAGCATTTGATTTTAGTAAATACTATATAATCGTAAATAAGAAAAATGTTTAAGTCACGTAGAGGTGAGAAACACATATACACATACGCATACACATACACGTACGCATACGCAGATACATCAAAAGCTGTCTCTTAACTTAATTAATGGAGATATTTTTAACTAACAAAAAAAAAGACCCTAGTTTAGTAAAAAAAAAAAAAAGAGAGGAAAAATTAGACTGATTTTATTTCTCCATTAAATTATTTTGAAAGGGTTGCATTTGTTGATAATTAGTAAACTTAATTGCTGTCTAATACCTATTGTTATAATTTCACAAAAAAACAGAATTTTATGTCTATTAATCAAAGTTACGTATCAGCGAGAAACACACACACACACAGACACACGAGCTCTTGTCTCATAGCTTTATTAATACAGAACTAAGGAGGAGTTAGCCGGTTTTTATCTGCGTATTTCGAACATAAGATTTCGAATGCGCCTTTGTCATATCAAAGATCTACATTGTTGAGTAATGCTGAGAATGTAAAATTGGTGTTAATGTAGATTAAAAAAGAATCCAACTATTAACCAATTTTTTGGCTAATAAATATATTTTGATATAGAAATTATCAGGGTATTTTTGTGATCCATCGGATGTAATAACTAATTCAATCTGATTGGTATATTTATATTGCATTGCGCAATATTCTTTGTAACTGATGCTTTTAGATGCGTGATTTGAGAAAAGTGTTAAACGAAGGAGACTATCTCACAAACATAACACACAAATAATGGTGAGGCAAATATTTTCAGACCCGTTGGATCATCCATTGAGCTTGAGTCAAATTGTTTGAATCAGGAAAAAGTTTATTTGGAAAATGTTAAATTTTAAAAAAAATGGTGCTTATTTACAACAGGGTCCCTGGAAAAATTATTTTCATGTAAAATCAGTATTTTGTACTTACTCAGTTAGTTTCTCACTCACGGTACGCAAGAGAATTTAAAAATATCAAGTAGAACTTTTTAATCAGAACGATTTTTCCATTTCCATAAGGGCGATGTACAACGTCTATTCGCCGACATTTTGGGTGTGAGCGATCGATGGAATAGCCAAGGGCAATAAGCACCTACATTTTATTAATCTATAAAATTATATCGTGGAAAGTACCCCGGTGAAGAAATCAAAAATAATTATTTAATTTTCATTTTTTTTATTTAATAAATATATATTTTATTATTATTGCATATGTGTTTCTTTCTTTTTTAAATTCTAACAATAACAACGGAGTTATTGCCATTGGCTATTCCATCGATCGCTCACACCCAAAATGTCGGCGAACAGACGTTGTACATCGCCCTTATGGAAATGGAAAAATCGTTCTAATTAAAATTCTACTTGATATTTTAAAATTCTTTTGCGTATCGTGAGTGAGAAACTATGCCTGAGTAAGTACAAAATACTGATTTTACATGAAAATAATTTTTTCCAGGGACCCTGTTCTAAATAAGCACCAAAAAATCCTTTCTTTATTACCTTCGACAGTTCATAAACACACAGAGAGAGAGAGAGAGAGAGAGAGAGAGAGAGAGCTAGAGAGAGAGAGAGAGAGAGAAAGAGAGGGAGACAGGAGGAGAGAGGGCGTGTGTGATAAACATAGTATAAAATAAGAGCAGGCGATCAAATAATATACAGTGAGAGAGTGATAGACAGCAACTTAGTGAGTAAAGTCTCACTTGGCGAGTTTTATTTCTTTAAATTACGCTTAATTAGAAAAATTAAAATGGAAGTCTCCCCAAACATAACTCAATCTCAACACTAATGAATATTTGAGTATATATTAATTGTAATTACTACATGCAACAACTATAGAGGAATAAACGTTGAATTAACCCACCGTTACTGTAATATTACATAGATAATAATGTAGGGGATATATTTGAGAATATATATTCGTTTGTGACAAGTTTTCTTTAGAGACAGATACCACATTTACATTGTAATAAAACAGAAAGAAGAGTTATGTTAAAACTAAAAGCAAGCAAAATAAAATCATCCAATTTCTCAATTCGCATGACAAACGTAGTTTATCAAAATTTTCTATAAAACAATTTTCTAAAATTGTTTAAGTTCAAGGGAAGCAATTATAAAAAATAATGTGAGAATTATCTCCCTTGAATGTATTTGTTTTTTAACAATCAAGGTAGATAATTCTATAACAATTTTCATTATACTCGTAGTTTTAAGATGTAAAAAATAAAAATAAAAACATTCAGTACTGTGTCCGTGATTGCCGGGACATTATTTTAAATAGTCGAAAAAAAAAAAAAAATAAAAACGATTTGTGTGTGTGTGTGTGTGTGTGTGTGTGTGTGTGTGTGTGTGTGTGTGTGTGTGTGTGTGTGTGTGTGAGATAAATCATGTGCAGTTTTGGGGGATGGGAGTTCTACTTTTTTTACGTGTGGTTTTACGACCTTGCCACTTGGACTCAGGTTAGTGGTAAAAACATTTGTTTACTGCTATAAAAAGCAAGAATAGTCCGGAAATGGGGGATCATATTACGTTAATTTTATATACAAAACTGACCCCACACTCTACATTCTAAATTTTTGTTTTGTTTTGTTTTTGCTTTCCCTGCAAAGTTTTTCAGGATGTTCACATGCAATCGCCTAAAAAGTAGAATCTCATTTTTTTGGTGTGTGTGTGAGGGGGATGTTTAGCGGAGGGCTTAATCTACAAATTTATAAATAGTGATCCGATGGAATTTTTTCTTCAAAAATAGTAAAACCTATAAATGTGAGTTTAAAGAGCCACATTATATAACTTCATCGAAGTGGTAAATCCGTCTCTATCGTTGAACAGATTTGTGATACAATGAAGGCTGCGAGGATAGGAAGTGCTTCATCGACAGAGACAAAAGAAATGCGGGAGTGGTCAGTTTCCATTGTTCAGGACAGGTGACTCAGAAAAGAATACCGGACACGACATTTAGGAGTGACAACGTTTTACGACAGTTTGACGACAGTAAGGTAAGTTAGTTTTACGACAGTTTGACGACAGTAAGGTTTATGGCAAAAAGTTAACGAGTTTGGGTTTCGGAGAGAAGCCGAGCAGTTAGGGATCGAACCTCGACAGAGAGCGGATCGGACCGGAAAACGATGAGATGAGCTGACGACTTGAGCAACGACAATGAGGGTCTCGACAGTCCGCGACGGTGTCACACACACTCATAGTTCCAACTAAATTATACACAACGTATATGTGTTTGTGTTCTTTCTCGAGAGTTGTGTTCTTTTATTTTACTTGTGGACCAGTGCTGTGCCCTCGACGATTCGTCAATGGATAGATGACTCGGCTAGATGATGAAGACAAGAAGGCCACGGACATACAACGTTGGGGTTGAAGGTCGTCGAGTGGGGCAACATGGTTCTACAGATTTAATTGGACAACTTCCCCGAATCGACATTTTATTTATGAGTGGTGAATCCGGGTCAGTTTAATGTTGCAAAATAGTGTTAAAATAACGGATAAAAAATTATTAAAAAATTGTGTTGGAAAAGGCGATGGCGTTGAGGAATATTGTAATTTACGTATCGACTGTTGATTGGACAAAATCGCCAATCAGCAGTTTCTTACAGCCAATCGGAGAATTCGAGCGCACACTATAAAAAAACCTAACACCCAGATTTTATTTCTCCTTTCCTCTTTTTCATGTATTTCCAGGTCACCGCTTATCAAGACCCAAATACAACTCAAGGATAGGTGTTCCTGAGTCTAGTGGATTGTGAAACAACACCGTGAGGATTGGTGATCCGAAGACAGACATGTGTATGCCATAATCTTTCCTAGCCTATTTTGGGGGGAGGGGATGAAGGGCGTCGACAAACGCGAGACACACAAGAACGGCTCACGATAAGAAGCAACACATAACGAGAGACCTTCATGGACTTCAAACGCAATCCCGTACGAAGCACACACACGCCGCTTGACGAACGCACATGTACACAAGTTTATAGATGCATACATTATCTCACTAAGTACACCTGCTAAACGAACGCATGTACACATAAGTCAAAACATATGTCGTGCCGACACTGTTTACGATTCACCACTCCTAACACACCCGGATGTTTGATTGTTGACACCTTAACCCGTGTGACAGAAACCAACACCGTTTCATTTTTTCTGCATATATCGTCCTTGAAGCCGACCAATCAGATCTAATTAAAGTGTCGTATCAGCAGCAACTCGAAAAGCAGGATACAAAGGGTGTGTTTATTCACTCAAGCCTCACAGATAGGACTCCATCCTGGGTTGCTGTTAAACAAGCTGCAGCAGTAGTAGCAGCAGCATTTTCCCATCGAATACCTGCTGAACAGAACGGTATTCTCACTACCATGACGACGCGGCAGCAGCTCCGACCCTTATTTGTATAGAACGTAAACAATGACTGTCATCATCATCACTATCATCACAACAACTACAGCAGCTATCAACCGACCCATGCATCATCATCATCATCATCATCAACATCTGTAGCTTGTTTCTCCGGCAAGCCAACGTTCTATAACAGCTGCATCAAAAGCAACAGCTGCCAGCGAAAATACGAAAGGACCCTTTAGCCAGGATAACCATCACCATCACCCTACGGTACCAATCCATCAACTGTCGACTCACTGAATCATGAACTGTTTTTAACGGTCACATATTAATTTGAAATAAATGCCATCGTTTTTTTTTTTCTTCTTTGCCATTATCGTGTTTATGTCTGTGTCTCCTTTCTTAGTTGTAAGATCGATAACCTGCATCTGCCCCTGCAACACATACACTTACACTAACACAACAAAGCCACGCTAATGCAGACACACACAAACACACACCCACACTTACACACCCATACCCCCCTCCCCTCACACACATCTTAATATTAATTTACACACACGTAAACGCGCACGGCGATTTCCTTAACAAACATATGAACTGAACTTCTCTTACACACAAAAAACAACTCTTTCTCTAGAACGTTCTCGGACTCTTTGAACTTTGCAATCTTTACAAACCCTTCATTTCATTCTCTTGGCAAGTTGTTGAATGAAATTAATTAATTTTGTATGGATAGACTTTGTCATTTTTTCTTTTGATGATTTTCCGCAATAAATTAACAATGAAAATTAATCAGCAAGATATTATTGTAATAATAATAATAATAATAATAATAATAATGATGATGATGATGATGATGATGGTTATAATAATGATGATGATGATGATGACGATGATGATGATGGTAATAATAATGATGATAATGATGACGATGATGACGATGACGATGATGATAATGATGATGACGATGATGATGATAATGATGACGATGATGATGACGATGATGACGATGATGATGATGACAATGATGATAATGATGACGACGACGATGACGATGATGATAATGATGACGACGATGATGATGATGATGATAATGATGACGATGATGATGACACGACGATGACGATGACGATGACGACGATGATGATGATGATGATGATGATACAATTCCCTAAATTGTTTTATTGCTTCCCCCAACCGTTTCTTGTTTCCGAGCTTCAGAGACTGACACTAATTGATAGATACTTTTGGTGATCCTCCATCTCACGAAGATTACATTCAGAATCAGTAAGATTGAAGATACACTTCATTAAAATGGGCTGAGATAGACGCAACGTCGCTGGCTGTGCCCGATGATCAGGTGTGTCAATGTTATTTAGCCGTAAACACAGAAGATCACCTAGAGCTGCCACTGTCGCCCCTGGTCTGTTGGATTGAGTGCCGAGAACGGATCATTGCTAGTATGACAGAGGCGGAGGCATCAGTTCTGATATTGTTTGATCAGAGCGAAATGTTTCAGCTGCTGAACTTTGTAAGGCTATTATAACATCGTAACTTCGTTGGGGAAGACCGGCAAGGAAACTAGTTTATTACATCGTTACGATGACGTCATTCGGTGATAGATTAGTAAAAACGTATGCGAGACGTGCGAATGTGAAAAAGATGGCGAGCTTTTATAAGCTACTTTTTTTTTTTCATTTGTTCGACTTGCTCTTTCTTCTTCTTTCCGTTTCACTCCTTCTCCTTTCCATGCAAAGAGGAACGAGCTTCAGTAAAATCAATTCCTTTCTCCGAGCTTCGCACAAACACGGCCGGCGTTTCGAAATAAAATTTGTTAGAATCGGATAGTGTTCCCGACTATAAGCGCGTTCATAAAATCAAGCAATTGTTGCATGCAAAAACAGAGTAATAATAATCAAACAAAAGGAAATAGTTCAAATAAGGTTTATTGAACGTGTGTGTAAGTGGGATGATGACGTGGGTGGTGTATGTATGTGTGTCGATAGAAAACAGTTCTGGAAAAGAGTATGTGAAGAAATGAGTCCGGCGTGGGAAAGTCCTTGAAAACCGTATACAAAGAAAATGAGTTGAGAACTCTTACCGTTGTTGAACACGTGTTGACGGAGCTGGGGGTCTTAGCGTCGTTCAGCGAGGTCAATTGAATATAGAAGAGGCCTTTTTCCTATGTCCCTTGGTTATATATCCCCTAAGAACAGATAACTCCTGGTCGCTTTCAGCGCCACTTGACGGTGAACAACAACACCTATCGGCCGGTTAGTGCAGTTATGTTTTGAAAGGAGGGGATAACTGCTACAAATTAAAAAAAATATTTGGCATGAACGTGTTAACTCGACATTTTGTATCAATAATAGTAATGTTCGTTCGTTCTAAACAATAAAGTTAACGAACCGGTGTAAAATACCAGTTTCTAATAAAAACAGTGAATTTGACAACCAAAACTCTGGAGAGAGATTTTTTCCTGGCCGACACACCTACATACCCTGATTCCGTGACGATGACAACAATAACAGTAACAACCAGTACCCGACAAAGGCCGTGGGTGCATACCCCCAAAAAAACACTACTTGTGCCAAACTAAAAGTGCATTAAGTAATATTAACTAATATTAACTAATATTAACTAATATTGCTCTCCATATAATTACAGTCTAACAAACTAATGTAGGTTGCGACAGTTGTAAATTTCAGCGTTTCCTTAGATTAGGACCCGAGACAACGTTACTTCCGTCGTGACGTTTGCATGACGTTTGTAAAAGGAATTCTACGAAATCGAACGGAACGAAACGAAAGATGGTACGCCGTTCCGAATTTTCCCGAAGTGCTCATTTTACTTTATTTATTTCAGCTTTTTTTTCTAATTAGGGGAATATTTGTGTGTGGGGTCGAGTTCAACAACAACAGAAAAAAAAAAATAATAATGGAGGTAGCGACATTTGTAAATTTCAGCGTTTCCTTAGATTAGGACCCGAGACAACGTTACTTCCGTCGTGACGTTTGTAAAAGGAATTCTACGAAATCAAACGGAACGAAACGAAAGATGGTACGCCGTTCCGAATTTTCCCGAAGTGCTCATTTTACTTTATTTATTTCAGCTTTTTTTTCTAATTAGGGGAATATTTGTGTGTGGGGTCGAGTTCAACAACAACAGAAAAAAAACAAAATAATGGAGGTCCCGACAGTTGAAAATTTCCGCGTTTCTATAGATTAGGACCCGAGCAAACGTCACCTCCGTCGTGACGTTTGCATGACGTTTGTAAAAGGAATTTTACGAAATTTAACGAAACGAAAGATGGTACGCCGTTCCGAATATTCCCGAAGTGCTAATTTTACTTTATTTATTTCAGCTTTTTTTTTAATTAGGGGAATATTTGAGTTCAACAACAACAGAAAAAAAACAAAATAATGGAGGTTGCGACAGTTGAAGTATCACTTTTACCCTCACTTCCACTGACATAATTTCAGTTTTATTCCCACTCGTTTTTTTTTTTTACTAAATTAGCTCTGTTCATATCTCTAATTTTCCAGAGCAGGTTTGAATTGGACGACGCCGACTAAGACGAGTAGCAGCAGTTCATGACCCAACACGACGCCGAAACAATCTACTCCAGCAAAATAAGTATCGCTTTTCTTCTCATTTTCTTTTACTGGCATTATTTCGATTTATTTCCCACTTGATATTTTTGATGTTCTAAAGTAGAACCATTCATATTTCCAACTAGCCGCCGCAATCTTGTCCTCAGCTTCCGATCCTGCCCTCAACATCATCATCATCTACTACAGCAAGTAGTCTGTTCCGATCTGCAAGTAGCGGCAGTCACCGAAAAGAAAAATACAACGAAATAAGTAAGTGTTTCTTTTTGTTTTCCATTTTTGTACTTGTGATTTCCGTCCGTTCTAGTTATGATTAAAGTGTAGCACCCATAATTGAGTTACACCTTACACTCTTCCAGAAAGTGAGCAGGGGAACTTTCCTCTTCGTGAGGGCTTTCCAACATTACAACCACTGATGATCACAGAAGTTTAGTACAGGTTGTCTGAAAGAAATGTGAAACAATGGAAGGTCTACTTGCTAAGTTGGAGACTTGGGGCAATGCTATGGAAAGTAAAGGTCTAAGAGTGAATGTTACCAACACCAAAGTGATGATCAGTGGTTGTAGTGGTGGAAAGAGCCGAGGAAGAGGAAAATTCCCCTACTCAGTTTGTAGGGAGAGAGCGCAGTGGAAAGAGGGAGATAGAATCCCCCCTCTCCAAAGATCGATTGCCTTTTATAAGAATGAATGAGCTGAAAATATTGCTACATCATTTTGCCATTATTTTGTAGTTAATACATTTCCATTTCGTAATATTCATTTGCTATTCTTGCTTGGAATCGTCTATTACTTCTTCTAAAGTTAAAGTTTTACTTAAAAAGACATAACGGCTCATTCAAAAATAACAGATATAAAAAAAAAGAAGAACTGCGAACTAGAAGGATGATGTAACAATATTTGCAACTCAATCTTGTGAAATCTTTGGAAATATGAGGAGATATAAAATGGGGAGATTTGAAAAAGGTTTTCATAAACATTTAAGCATACATACAACAAATACATGACTTGTGTGTGTATAAATAATAGGATGACAAAAAAAAAATATTTTTTAATTTTGTTTTATTCAGTTGACAAGAATGAACAATATAAATTGTTTAAATTTTTTTTATTATTTAACAAAGAAGAAGGAAAAAAAGGAAAAAATTACTAATTATTATTTAGAATTTTTAGACTGGTTTCCTCATCTTGATTGTTATTATCACAACGTTTCGGCAGTTTTGCCCTCTGGTCTTCTTCAGGTACCTTGTGTCAAACTCTGGAACCGTCATGGAATTTTGCAGCCAACCCTTTATTGGAGCCGTAAGGGCACATTGTTTGTTTGCATGTGATTCTCCACGCCGTGTGAGATTCTTTCGCCTAACTTGTTAAATCGTCTTGCTAACTTTGTTCAGGATCCAACTGAGAACCTCGAGGTAATCTGTAAGCAATGTCCTAAGCGTCTCGGCTTGAGAATTACAGCAAATGTGAGAGACTATTCAAGTTTCTCCTTTTATCTGAACCTCCTGTGTTCATCTCAATGCTTGGCCTGCTGAGCAGATTGCAATGTCCGAGCATATCAGCCGGCGGTGCTTTCACTTTCCTCACATTTTTAGTGATTCTCACCGTCTTACTTCATCCCACAGGTTAGGGTTATGGTCAGCCTTTTTCCAAAAATACAGGCAAAAGTTTTCTAAATATTAGAACATTTTTGTCATCCTATAGAAGGCTATGCAGATATCTTATATCCTATTAAATAACACATAAGCTACGTTTCAAAATTGCCTTGATAATGATTTCTGAACGAGTTGAAAATACTTCAAGTATTACAATTTTCATAAGATTTGTTAATTCTTTCAACAATGACAGCTGATAGAAATTCTGGGAGAGCTCGAAAAACTAAATAAAAGAATTATAAAGTAGAAGAATGTTGCTTTATATCAGAAAAGTTCAAGTTACTGAACTAAAATAATTCAAGAGTTATCCTGGCATTCATATACGTTTTTGAAAAATTAACAAAACAAAAACATTATCAAGCCTGTAGGATATGCTTCAAAACTGCAGTTAAAAATAAGCTCAATAATTTATATCGATCAGCGCTTTTATATATTAATAGTGTATATTTCAAAAGTTCAAAACATTAATTATGATTTCAAATATTTCAATCATGCTCCCGGAATAAATATTCAAACATTTCGCTATATATGCCCATTTCTAAATACTAAGAAAAACATTTGAATTCTATATCTTTACTTAAATGTAATTTTACTAATAAAGATGTTTTTTTAAAGAAATGCCCATGTATGTTTAGATTGGCTATTTGAAACCATAATTAATTTTTTCAATATACCCTATACCAAATATATAATGCACACAACAATTAAAAAAGCAATACACTGAAAGAGAATCTAAATAGAATTCTGAAAGAGAACACAAATGATGAATGCATACGTGAATTCGAAGAAAATGGCTGACCATGATATTCGATATCATCCCAACATGATGAATCAGAAAAATATGCCAACAAGACAAATTTATTTCAAAACTTTCAGTAAAGTTCTTTCATATTTCCTCTAGATATGATGATTATATACAAATACAATATATATGTTAAAACTTATGAACAATGTGATTATCAGCATCAAGAAAGCTTTTCACTGTAAAAGTTGCCTCTCTAAGGTCACCAGCAAGGTTTAGACAGTTAGAAATTAATTGAAAACAATGTGTATATACTAATGGTTCATCACTTACGAAGGCCAAAAGCCACTCGAGGATAAGAGTTAGTGAGATTTTCAGTTGGATGATGGAACAGTACTATGAAAGGATTGAGAACTAGGAATAATTTACACGTCGACTCGATTTTAGGTACACAGGAAGAAAGGAGAGTTGTTTGTAGTGTTAGTAACAAAGACGAGTTCTTGCCGAGACGGTTTTGGGGGAGGGGGAGACTTACCAGAGCTTGAAGTGGTACATAGTAAGTGGGTACGTTTGCTAGTATTCATCATGTGATTCTGATTCACGGGCTTATTTTCGACATGTACGCATGTCGTCAGATCTTGATCGTGGGTGTACTGAGAACGGATGTGACGTCAGCTGAGGGGAGGGAGGTGAAACGACTAGTCGCATGAAAGTATCGAACAACAGACGTGTAACATGACTGTTATTCGAACATAACAACAACAAATCCGTGACCGAGAATGAAGTTTCATTTTGATTTCAATCGATTAATAGTAAATAATAAAAAAAATATGCCAGTCACAAAGAGGCGAGAAGCACACACACATACAGACACATGATAAGTGGTTGCACAATTTTCTTAAGATATGATGAGATAAAACCATGCAATAGTCTTGATGTGATCAGTGGCAAAATACAATTGGAGTTAAAAGAAAGAAACGATTTGTAAATTATGAGAATTCGTCTTGTTGAAACATTTTGCTGATTCCTCTTGTTAGGACTAAACCTAATATCCAACGATATCACCAACATAAAATGCATCTGAAATGTTCGTAGAAGCAAAAAAAATATGCAAAAAGTTATAAAAAAGAAAGAAAAGACAAATGCATATTTTGCGTTGCTATTGTTTTCGTGTTTTAAAACCTCATCAAAACCCATTTTCTTTTCGCTGTTCGAATGTTCATCATATAGGCCAAGAAAAAGCAACTCATTTGTGCTGAAGGCTTTCCCTTCGAAAAGCGAAATCTAAATCTTTGTCACCTTCACTGATACTCTTTGAAATCTGTGTCTGCAGTTTAGTTTTATAGGTTTCATTGTTGCCGAAGTGGTGTTCAAAAATAAGTGGCCAACAATTGATGTGATGCTTCAGCCAAACACACCAAAAAAAGAGCAAGACACAACGATTGAATGGAAGCCGGTTACTTTTTAGCATAAACACACAACAATATAGCAGCTTATTTTTGTGTCTCTCCCAGACACTCAAACTATGTTTTCAAATTAGCAAATTTCATGTTCCTAGGTCTAGTAGCCTAAAAGTGGTTTAGCAGGCATAAATAACATCCGTTCATCGTATAGATAAGCTGAACATGAAGATACGATATGTTTTGTTTTAATCTTTGTGTTTGTTTTCTGTTTTATTGAAGAAACCATTTGAAATCCTATTGTGTCCGATATATTATTCACATGAAGACGGCCCGTTTTCTGCAATGGCTGAAATGCTTGTGTACACAACCGACACAAAGAGGATAACAATAAAAATCATCTTTTTGGGATTATTTGGATTATTCGTAACCTCCGACCTTCTTCATATGCAGATTTTTGAACTTGAAACCTTCTATTGGAACTGTGTGACGACACAAGTTCGACAAAGATTGGCAAATTCAAAAAGATTCACCTGAACAAGGTAGAAAAGGCTTACATTGACTAAAACGTTATGAATATAACAACTAAGATAAGGATAGTAGTCTGACTAATACAAATGATACAAATTATCAATGCTCATCTCAAAAATTCCGAAACAAAATTGTAGTTGTTGATAAAATTGATTACAAGTTGGCTTCGAATACAGGCAGTTGAATTATAAGTAGTTTTAAAGCCTCTATACTCAATGAAAGTGTCTTGATCGCCTTTCTTAAGATCCACTTCTAAGTTAATGAAAACAATCACTTTAGAATTTATAGATATATAATACATTTCTTACTTTCATGGGATTTTATTCTCTCCACCCAGGCAACGCCAGGTGCCCTTTTCATTACCTATACATGACTTTAGTATTATTTTTTTCATTGTTACATTTATGATGTAATTAGTATTACTTATCTTTTGTTGTTGAAGCCTTTCAGCTCACCATGGTACCTTAGGTTTTAAGCTGGGATTGGGAGGGGGTGTATCCGAGGCAAAAAAACAAAATATTGCTGTGTTTTCTTAAGTTTTCATCATAAACTGTTCTCCCGCTTTTGGAAATGACTTCCCTTATAAACAACGCCACAAGTCAAAAGATGGCTGACGAAAGCGGAAGAGCTACTTATAATTCAAAAGTCAAGAAAACCCAGCAAAGCGTTTTCGCCTCCCCAGCCCAACTAAGGTACCATGTTGATCTGAACTTGTGTAATTTTATAAATATTACGCTTAGTATTAAATAATCAAGCACTCCATTGGATTTCTTTCGAGCCAACGGAACCAATATAAATATTATAAGAATAATTATGTCATTTTTATTTACCTATTATTGATATATGCGATATAAGAGAATTTATAAGAAAAATAAAATGGAACAAGGAATAAATGAAGAGAAATTCACAGTGAAACGTCCACATGAGAAAAATGGAGATTTTTCCTTTAGTTCAGAGGATGAATAAAGCAGAAACGAAATGTCGATTCTTCCCATGTGGCTGTTTCGTCGTGATCTTTTGTTTGTCTTATATTTATCTTCGTTTACCCCTTGTTCCATTTTAGTTTTCTTAGACTATTAGTAATAGTCTATGAAATTGTAGAAAGTAATATCATGTTAAATAGAATTTCTATAATTTAATAAATGCTTACTTTCATTCTATTTTTGAAACGGTTTTATTTTAATTTCCTTATGTCGATATTTTAAACAATTTTACTCTCCTCACTTCAAAGCTTTCAGATTTCATGATTTCTTATTTTAAAAACTTATTTTTCAACATCATTCTAAGCATTAGTATTTACTATTAGTACAAATTATTACCTCATCATTCTGATATCATTTCTCATTATGAATTCATTAATACTCATTATTATTATTACTAAATTAGCATTATTACTTGTTAAATATTACCAGTACTAGTTAACAAATATTGGTTTAACATTATTATTAATAAAACTTTAACATTGTCATCACAGTATTGTTTTCATTATTTGATGTTTCTTTAAAGTGCCTTTGTATTTATTAGTCTACGAAATTCTAGGAAATTCTGTGAAAAGAAAAAATGTTGTGAGGAATGGTTGCTGCCATCTGGTCAGTCTGATTTGATAACCTTACAAAGATGGTTATGTAGAAAGCCCAATGGTTGTTAGTTTTTTTTTGTTCAGTTTTTTGTTTTTCTCTTCATCTTTTACAAGTAAAAGTGATCAGTCAGTATTGATGGCTACTTCATTCAGATACACTGCCACATTTTGGAGAAAAAATAGAAACAATTACACATCTTTTTTGTTTAGGATAAATAAACTCAATTTTAATACCCCCAACCCTGCCATAATATTTCACAATTCCATTTAGGTGCGTGTCTGTGTACGTGTGGTTTATTTTGTTCTTTCCATCTCGCATTAATCAATTGTTACAAAAGTTTATCCAAATAAATATAAAGTAATGTAAAAAAAAAAAAAAAAAAATGATGTTTCTTTTTTGTTTCATTTTTCTTTGGTACCCAAACACAATTTACAAACGGCTTTGATATATGATGTATATTTTGCTATATAGATCTCAGTATCTGAAATTGAAAATATAGGGTATGTTCTTTTTTGTCTATTTTTTCATTATTTACAATAGTCTTTGAATTCTTCCTTTATAACCGTCGTCATCTCTACGAGTCTAACACAGCTACTCCCCCCCCCGATAAAGTAATTGCTGATCACTTTTTGCACAGCCTCACAATGCAATGATGTCTTGTCCGACGAGAGTCAGAGCCTCACTTTAAAAAAAAAAAAAAAAAAAAGGTTTTCTTTTTTTTTTTACCACAATGCTTGACGATCGCACTGATGGCTACAAACTGCCCATTTTATTTGAACTATGCATACTTTTTTTGTTGTCTTTTTTAACACGACCATTCCCATGAATCCTTTTGACCGACATGATTGTCAAATTTTGGTTCAAAACACAAAGTTCCGAACACTATTATCATGATTAAGCAGATCATCCTCTAAATGTGCCAACGGTCCATTGTATGAACTGGTGATAAGCTGCGAGGTTGAATTATCATCAACAGCCAACCCGAAGGATTCGTTACCGTCAGCACGAGATGGGTAAGAGGGTGAAACGTTCTTTCCATTTTCTGGCAAACTGTCCAGGTGGTTACTGCTGTCATCATTCCTGGCACCGTGGCACTCAGGGTTTATAACGTTCGGGTAGTTTCTGGGTACGGGGCCAACCGTTTTTTTTATAGCGGAGGCGTCGTCGTTATCTGTGATTAGATCTTCTTCGCTTATGTGAAGTTCATCAAGGATCAGATTTTTTAAATCAAAGTCCTCTTCACTGTCCTCCTCTGACTGGTTGGGATGACTGCTGTAGTTGGATGCTGGACATATGACCGAGCAAGGCTGTTGATGTGGGAGTTGATAGAGCTTGTTACCTTGCGAGCAAGAGCTCAAAGCGTTGGCTATATCACAAGTTGAATCTTCAGGTAAGGAAGAGTTAGAGTGGTCAGAATTATGAGTGATATGAGCACGATTGGGTTCAGCGTATATCACCCGAGTGTCTAGTGCATGATCCAAGACATGCACAGTTATCTCATCGCCTATACACTGAGGAGGAGGGGGATGAGGAGGGGGAGAAGAGGAGATAGCAGGCAGACGGAGGCGGGTTGGCTTTATGATGTACTGTTGCGATGCAGTAGCGTCTGCCTGTATTGGTGGAGAGAACTGCCTGTAAGGCGAATGCAGGGCTGGAATGTATCTTCTGCTGTCACAGTTCCCGAGTTGCGGATCTGTGAACATACTCTCTTGGATTTTACCGACAAGGCAATCATCAGTTGGCTTCACCTATTTGAAAAAAGAAAGAAAACAAAAAATTAAATTACAAGATTGAATTGGCTACAAATAAGGTTTCAAATGTAAAAATAGTTTAAAGAAACCTTTATTTAAACCTTTTAAGACCAATTCGTCACCTCGTAAAACAAGAGGTCATTCAGTACATATATTTTTGAAACTAAACAAGGTGTTTCAAGAACATCTTTGGAAAATCAACGACCACTTGTTTATTTTTAAGTGAAAAATTAATTTTAAAAAGTCGTTCAATACATATCAAATTATATTCAACATTGGAATTCATTTCTAATTGTATATTATGCACCACTCTGCTTTTTTTTTTTGTTAACGCTCATGTTTGCGTGTAATGCTATTACATAAATGGTTAATTTATTCCACAGGTCTGTGAATAAACAAAGATAACTTTCAATTTATCTTTGTACTAATTACTATATTATTTTTCTTTGGTGCTTTGTCAGAAATAGATAAAAATATCAAAACAAGAAAATTAAAATGCACACGTAGCTTAGTCTGCAAAATATAGCTATTTATCCAGATCCCCTTGAAGGGGAGTATGACATAAGGTCAAGCTTATAGCGTGGCGTTGCCTATATAAGAGCAAATAGTGAGAAAAACATTGTGTAGTGTGCCGCCTCATCTCCGTTTGCCCGGGGCTAGAGCTATTCAGGCATCGCTTAGATACAAGAGGTTAGGAGCCTGTGTGTCAGCCATACTTGAAAAAGTGATCAAAGGAGAAAGATTGTGTATTTCGAATATCAAACTTTAAAAGGGAAAACATTACAAGAGTAAATAGAACAAAAACTTTTGCTTTCCTTTCAAACTGGATCCATTTTAAAAAAAAAATAAAAAGATTTGTTTACTAAAATCACAGAGAAATTTAAGTTTATCATTGTCAGCTGAAACGGGAAGGTGTTTTACCAACAAAATATGTCAGGTTATTTTTTGGTTTATTTTTTTCACTATCAAAAGAAAGGGGGGGGGGCACAGAAAACGATTTACAAAAGTTGGATCGTTAATAAACCTTTAAGGAAACGGATTCCGTGTTTAAGAACATGCATTGATTAATAAGTCATGCTTTCGTGCATAACGAACAAAGATTAGCAAACAAACGCAAACGCATGCGTCTTTTATTTAAAAAAATTATTATTAGGTTTATTAGTCATGAATACGCTACATGCTGAACACGTTGCTATCGCCTCCCCCACGCACAACAACAAAAAGACAATCCTTTTCATCAAAAAAGTACGGAAACGCTCGAAAATCGGTGACTGAAAAAGTAAAGTCAGACTTTCAGTTAGAATTTGCAAAAGATTTTTCAAAAAATTTATACGATTCATTGGAAAAGATATCTACAACGAAAATAAAGACAATACTTTAAAAACAAATTACATCAAGAATTTATCAGTGGACTAGAAAAATCAAAAATACAATAAAGTAAAATAAAAAAACGGGTTTTTCCTATTTTAAAGGCCAAACATGAATTACCTCCCTTACATTTCTTTGAAACTCACTCACAGGTTTCCAAAACATGGGCCATGGCATACTAAAGAAACAAGATCCAAAGGCTTCTGCAGTACAGTGTTCAATATCCTATTTTGCTTGCGGAGAGGAGGAGGGAGAGCCCCGGGCAACGCCGGGTACCCCTGCTAGTGGCATACTAAAGAAACAAGATTTCAAGAGGTCATTTAAGACTCGGTGCAGCTCAAATTTAACCAACTCTCGGGACAAAGAATTACTCCAGTTGCTTAAGATTTTTCTGGAATTCTATCATGCTCCTTTATATGGTAGCTGTCATAAAATCAAGCAGTTGAACTGTTTTTGTGACCAAGTCTCCTGTCAGACGGACGCACCCCTAGAATTTGCGCTTTTTCAAACACAGTTAGGTCATGCATTTTTACTCTAACTTTACCAAAATATGAGTTACAAATATGAAAACCGATCACGCTAAAAAAAACGATCTACACAGAAATTTAGAAATAATTTTTTTTTTTTAGATAATCGGTCATTGAAATACTGAAGTGAAATTTGTATTGTTCTAATTATTTTGTGCACTTCCTGTATATTTATCTAATATATAATTAACATGTAAAACTAATATTATCTACTCTTAATATCTTACTCTATCTACTATTACGTTACTTTTTGACAACACAAAACTTATTGCCATTAAACTCGAGGTTTAAGCGATTTAAATCTGTGGTTTGAAATAATTGTTTTTAATATCAGCATGAAATATTCAGAAAAAAATGAACTTTAAATTATAGAATTTCTTACTTCAAAAAAAATAATTCCATAAATAAAAATGTCTCATTTTCCTTTACTCTCTTGCACACTTAATTTTACGCAATTCCAGTTGAAAGTCCTTTAAATTAATGATCCTCCGAAATCTCTAAATACTATAAATCCAATATATATAATTATTTAATAAGAAATATTTTAAAATTATTATCCACATACGTGTACATTTCATCCTAATGGAATCATCAGTGTGGATGATAACTGTTCAGTTAGATGCACGATTCGAACACGAGTCACTTTTAACCTAAATCTAAATGCTAACCAACTTCAATGGCTACACAGCAAGCATATATATATATATATATATATATATATATGTGTGTGTGTCTGTTCGAGTATAAAAACAAAAAATTATTCTTTGAAACTTTTCCAAATTTAAGTCAACCATTTGAAACTGGAGATTGTTGATAGAAAATCTTTTTTGAATTAAAGATTTTCTATCAAAAAATTTCTTTATGAAACCCAGCATTATAAATCTTCTATAAATTATTCACTTATATATAAAGCTTGGGTTGATGAGCTGAAATTGTTAAGTTTCTGAGCTTTATATATATATTTTGTCGCTATTCTTAACAAAACGTTTGCCTTAGACTATTTTCAGAATATGAAAGCAGCATTCATACCCAAGATGACAAGATAAGACTATCAGAGTTTGGTAGATCGTCAGAAGGAATATGGCAGTACGTTTCACCCCGAATTCCTGGATGGATGAAATCATCTTGATAAGACATTGTTTGTTTGCTTGATTTCTTTTGGCGGTTCCTGTAAATTTGTCAGCACAAGATTATTCACAAAACAAAAAGAAAACAAAAGGAAACAATACAAGAAAAAAACAATAACAAAAAAATGAACTAAATAAAATGAAATGAATCAAAATGAATAAAATTTCAAATGAAAGGAATCAAAATGAACAAAGATAATTTTTTTTTTTAATTAATTTTTTTAGATACAAAGACAACAAAAGTAAAAAAGTAGAATACCCCCTCCCCAAAATAAGTGACTGCAGCAAAATAAAATGTTTTAAATCCTAAAATAATACTTTGCAGGTTCAATTCATCAAATGAAAACCTGAAAGTGAAATGATATATTACAGTTTCAATTGTGAGACATTTTATGCTGGTGTTCCCCGCACATCTAGATATATCCACTAAACTGAAAAAGGCCCCTGTTCAATGTGGAGAGACAACGGACATTCCCTGTAAGGAAGTTTAGAGTAAAACAAGGATGTGCAATCCGTAATTGCACCACTTGTGAATTGGCATTGCTAGAGTTGAGTGGAAAGAAGTCTATAGGGGCTGGAAACACTGCTGGGATAAGCAGAGAAAGTGTTCAGAGTTTTCCATCCTCTAGACTAGTTGCACAAGCAAGGCTTGAGAGTTTTGTCTACCCTATTATTTCATCGGTAGCTGGATCCGTATATGGATTCATACCTTTCCCAAGGCAGTAACCCGGACAGAACTCGAACTTGGCATGCTCTCTGCCTCTACACAGACCGATACACTTTTTCCTTTTCGTCTGATTAGTTTTTAGTTCAATTGATTTTAGAATTTATATTTCTTTAATGCTTTTTAACCTTTGAAAGAACACCATGAATCATTTTTATCAAGATTGCTCTAAAAGCTTATATATATATATATATATATATATATATATATATATACACACACACACTTGATTAGGTAATAAACTTGTAAACTATGCAAATTTGTATCTATTTCATCACTTCATTTTTAGCAGTGGGTTGGGGATGATGGCAGAGTTTTCCTAGGTCTACAGAATCTATTGAAATAATTATTCCTCCGAAATGTTGGTTGATTTGTGGTAAAAAAATAATGTGTTATTTTAGATATTTGCGAGAGAAAAAAAAATAGAGTGAGGCGTAATTTTCTCTCACAAATAAAAAGCAGTAATATCCTGGGCTTACCAAAACTTGATTCATGTAAGTAATCACAAATGTCGGTAGATTCGCAAGACACACAGTTTACAGAAAATGTTAGTGATTTACCCCCCCCCCCACACACACACAACAATGTTATTTTCGCCCATTTAACCTCCCGACTAACAAACCACCGTTTTGCTGAGTGTGCAAACGTTTGTAAAATAAATAAAAACAAACAAAAAAACTAATAAATCAATTTTGAGAAAAAAACAAAAAAAAAAAACATAGGTTCTTTCTGAGTAATAACTAATAGAAACGGGTTCATTTAAGTAAATTGTCCCCTAAAGAGACATTTTTTCAACTAACATTCAGCTGAAGAGTACAGTTTGAGTTTAAGTGAAATTTTAACTAGTTTAAATTTTCGAAAACTAAGAGATAATTGTTTGTAAAATTGTCCAAAGGGAAATAATTGTTTGTAAAATTGTACAAGGGAGATTATTGTTTGTAAAATTGTCCAAGGGAGATTATTGTTTGTAAAATTGTCCAAGGGAGATTATTGTTTGTAAAATTGTCCAAGGGAGATTATTGTTTGTAAAATTGTCCAAGGGAGATTATTGTTTGTAAAATTGTCCAAGGGAGATTATTGTTTGTAAAATTGTCCAAGGGAGATAATTGTTTGTAAAATTGTCCAAGGGAGATTAATTTACAAAATGCTTCCCTTTTCACGTAATATTTTCATTTAATAGCATTAATTCAAGAAAACCTCTTCTATGTAAAAATGCATCGTAAGGATTTGAAGCAAGCATCAAAATAAAGATTGTAATTGTACTTAAAATGATACATATATCTCCATGGATGAGAGCGCATAGAAAGTAGGCGCGAGATGTTACCTCGTGTTGCGCACCCCTGACTTTGGGACACTCGCAGTACCTCAAATACCAAAAGCGAATGATCAAAATTTCAGAACGTCTATTATATTCTGTCATTATTGTTTATTAAAAAGAAACATTTATTATGCACTACGTTTCGCAAAAGTTACTGAGATACACAACCGATGAGGATCGTCTGAATCAATCTTTCCAAATCTCTCCTCAATCTATCCAACTTCACCCCTATTAATAGAAACGGATATATTACAACCCTGCATAAATGGTAGCATCCCTGTAAACCTACCAACCCCATTGACAGCACCCATGTTGAGAATCACAAGTATTAAACATTTAGTATTCAAAAGTCGAAATTTGATTTCTAAACAAATTGGCTGCTTCTGTAGTTTCACAATCACATGTAAAGCCTCTCTTTTAAAAAAAAATAGCTAAAGAAATGTATAAACTTTGTTATGTACGTACGTGGTAGCTGAAAAGAAGACTGTACACCAAAAATTACAAATTCATCCAGTATTTATTAAAAATAAAAACGATTTTATCTATGTCGCTATTTTTCTGATATTTTGAGTTTTTACGAAAGTTATCTCCCTTGCCTAATCAGTAAGCTGAAATGTCTACCGAAACGTTTTGTTCTTTTTCTTATAATTTAATACTGGATGAATTTGCTTATTTTTTTCTCTACACCTAACACATAAGTACATAAAGTTCATACATTTCTTTAAATATTTTAATGTCATTGTCAAACTACAGAAGCACCAAAAATTGATACCCCCCCCCCCTTCCGAGGATTTCCAGATTATGAAATTGCAGTAGGGCAATACTAGATTAAGTAAACCGTTTTCTAGATGATCTGTGTAGAAGCTAAGGTATGGAAATGTATTGACAACACTTACTTGATATGGTGACACACAAGAAAGGTGAAGGCAACAAGTATGCCGAAAGCCAACACGGCCAGCACAGCTCCGATTGCTATGACAGCCTGTGTTAAGTTTTTGTTCCTTCCTGTTACACCTGCAGAGTCAAATAACGCATTAGGCAAATGTTCAAAAGGCGTGCCACATTTTAAAAATGCTCAGTCAATGAGAGCCCCCAAAGGGCAAAGATTAGATGGAGTCAGGAGGGGGGTGAAAAGAAAGATTAGAAAACAAAAAGAAAATCAAAAACAAATAGAAATGTTCACATAAACAAAACAAACAGAAGATACAAAAATAACATTTAAAAAAACAAAAAACAAATAAAAATAGTTGAAGATCCTTGTAATGGAAGATTTAGAAATTTTTGTTTCTATACAAATTTATTATTCCTGATCGCATTTTACTTGAGAAAACTTATGTTTGATCTTGGTATGGGTCTTCGTTTTCAATTGCATCTCCAGTAAACGATAATAGGAATCTTTAATGTTTGGAATCCTAATGAGAGTTTCCACTTGGATCTAAGAAGTTGTTTAGCAGTCAGCGGTGAACTGTGAAATTCACTTCCCGTTGTATTACGTTTCAGCCAACGGCTTTGTTAACTGCTATTTTCGGACAAAAACACATTTTCTTTTGTTTATTCAATTGTTAGGTGAAAGTAGACAATAGTTAACAAAGCCCCCTCCCCATTTTAAGAATAGCTTTCTAAATAATAACATTATTTAGTTAGCCATTCTTCACATGGCTTTGTTTCCTTTGAATATTTGTAAAAAAGAAAACATTCCAATTATGATAAATATATTTGTAATAAAAATAAAATTCAAAATTTCCAATGAAAGAAATCACTTTTCACAATTTTTGATGTGTTGACCTAGATTTTCGTATGTGTAAAATACACGGGGAACTGATTTTTGCAATTCACCGCTTTCTGCTGAACACATTATTAGCCGGACATGACAATTGTCGGTCGTTATGCCATTTTACCACTTTCTATAACAGCCAAGTTCATAGTAGAATTGTGTGCAAGTACCAGCGGCGCAACGGATAAAAGTGCTAAGTGATAATCATCTCTAAGTGACAGCCTTCTGGAGGTTGAAGGTTCAATCCTCAGTACAGGCGATATTAAGAATAAAAATCGTGAGAATAACATCCCAGATGAGAAGAGTAGTCCAAATTTTCTCATATATTCATAACAATAGATAATTAAAACTTTACTGCAGTTTCCCGGCAGTTCCAACTGTCAAAAGTGTATGGATTTGAATGCGAGCCCAAACTATCCAGAATCGATTTTCAATATAAATTCTTCATCGCAAAGTCATTCTTTCATGTTATTAATTACGTTGCTGAAAAGTTTGATCAGTATAAGTTAAACGATACTAAACATAAATAACTACATTAAACACAAGTTTGCTAATTAAAAACAGAAACTAGTTAATTATATTTTTTTCACTTTTAAATTTTATTTATTTTCATATTAACACAAATTTAGATATAGCATAAAAATATAAAATTTGACAGCCAGCAACGAAAGAATGATTTTTAAGTTCATTTAAATATCAATGATTAAATGACCTTTTGGAAGTAAATGATTACATAAGGTCATTTTGATAATGACCCTATGACCTTGCAACATGTCACTGCTGCTTTCAGGATCTGATAGATCGAGAATTTATATTTACAGCTTCATCTTTCACTCACTCATTTCATATATGGTCGTCGAATTTCCTCTAACGAGTGTAAAATCAGTCTTTTAGTGAAAAATATAACAATCAACAAATTAAATATATCTGCTAAGTGAGTCTAAATATTTGCACGAGAAAAAGATCATGTTCACGAATGCAGTTTGTTGAGATTAGTTTGATAGGAAAAGTGGACTAACACCGGGCAAATAGTGATGGGTGCATTTGCCAAACAATAATGAAAGCAAACTTGTAGCGCATAAAACAGAAGTAACAACATGAGCGTAACCTACTTCTGCTTGCTTTACCAACGCTTCGTTTGATTTATAGAAGACATTTAATATGCTTACACTATTGACTTCATTTCTTTCTTCTTTTCTAAATTCTCAGTGTGAATTGATTCAATCTCATGTGTGGTCTGATTTTCTTCTCTCTGCAATGTCACAATTATGAAATGGCGTCTGGCTGTGCAGATATAAGATTTACATTATTTCTAGTTGTGTTTGCTGTGCACATGAACGCACACGGCGCTCCAATAAAATGTATACGCTCTTTAACCGCTAATAAAGTTAGTTTTGAACAAATTAAATTTATCCCAAAGTCTTACTGGAAGTTGGAAAATGTAGTTGAAGAATAAAGAGCAAAGGCAGTTCGAGAAAGAGTTTCAAGCAGATCCACCTACGTCAGTTACCAATTATTGGTTTGGTTGTTTTGTGGCATATCAACCCTTTTTTAATGGCAAATTCAGTCATTTTTGTAAAAGTTTTTTATGCTTAAAGTTTGCTTTATCTTCAAGTATTTATCTATGATGTTTGGCTGAGTGAAAGGGGGGGGAGGGAAATTCTTTTTGGGTTTTGCAGAACATGATTTAGTTTTGCAAAGAGGAACAAAACAATAAACCATCAATGTTTAGCGCATTTTGAGCCAGGAAGCGAATATCTTCAGACAGCCTGATCTGGTAGCACGAGACGAATTGTTGGAGTTCGAGATAAGACTTAAGTAGACGAGACTGTTTTGAATGTCACCAAGATATGTTGTGGAAAACCATGAATATTGTAGAGAGCCGCCGACAAAAGAAAACACGAGTCACTTCCATCTGTTTGAAACCCTTGAAAACATTTTTGCATTTCAACTATATTTTGCAACTTCCAGTAGCACTTTAGGACAACTTTCCTTTGTTCAAAACTAAGTCGAGCTACCATCATTGTTTCAAATTATTTAAATATATATATGTGGTTCCTTTTCCTTTCTCTCCAAAATTACCGATTATTCTATCACAAAGTTTATTTTGTGTTCAACTATGAGCGCCCCCCCCCCTTCCAATTCCATGTGGAGCAGTTCTCATCTTCTAAGGTAGGACACCAGAGGAATGGATCGAAATTGGAAAAATATGTGGCTTCAGTTTTTCTAGCTTCCATCAATCTTGGTGATTCTATGATGCTGAAATATTTTTCAAGAAGAGAGAAAAACATCCTGGCTGAAAGGAAAATGAATGAATGTACAACATCTCATGCAGTGATAGCAAAATTGACTAAGGTAATACGAGCTGCTTGTTTAAGAAGAGCAGGAAACTTGAAAAATATTGCACATTGAGTGATAGACCACAAAATCAAGCATAGCAGATCTCGTAGAAGAGGAGAGAGAAAACGCTGTTCTTTCTGCGATGAAATTGATCTATTTGTTAAAAATACTTTGTAAAAGATATGGAAAATAAGAGTTGGCAGAAAAAGATTTATATCAAGAAATCCTATTAGTGATCCAAGCATAAAGTTGATCTCAAATAGCAAGAGCGTGGGGGGGGGGGTGTAAGGGACAACACCACTAATTAAAAAAATTCAGGATAATATTTGGCTAAAAGCCGGAGAGAGGGTGAGACAAAAGCAGAGAGCTGGGGTGGGGGGAGCAGAGAGTGGGAGGGCATGGACAAAAGCAGGGGGGTGGGGGAGCAGAGAGTGAGAGGGCATAGTCAGAGAGAGAGGGGGGGGACAGAGGACTAGCCTAAGTGAGTGGGGAAGAGGGGGCAGAGCGGATAGCCGGAAGAAAAAAAAAAGAACATGATATGTAAAGGAGAAGGAAAAACCAACTACGCAGTCACTCTATGACATTCCACAATGCAAAGTAGTTCACAGATGAGCAACAAACTGCGCACTGACTACTATTCTATCTGAAGATGGACAACATACAGCTGCAAACAAAATATCAAGTAAAAACGAAACGCACAAATGAAAATGGTTAAAGGAAAACGAAAATTCATTGAACATCAAAGAATCGATTCCAAAGTTTTAGAAAAAAAATGTCTTTGCTTAAACGAAATTAATTTGAGTTAAAAACTACCATTCAGCCTGCATAAATCGGTAGTGTAAGCTAAACAATTTTTGACTAACATTTCTTTGGAATTAAAATCATAGTTACAGCTTCACTTCAAATTCTGTATAGGTTCCTGAGTTCGACAAAAATGCATCTGAAGAAGATTGGGTGTTACATCGACCGAAAAGTTGTGAAAATAACAACCAAGATGAGAATAGTAGTCCAAATAATACTTATTTACTGCTTTTCGATACTATATTTTTGTATTAAAGTCACAAATGGAGAAAGAATTACATTTTATATTGCAAACTCCCAAGAGATGATAAAGAAATTTTTTTTTTTTGTTCATTTATCAGAGTTTTTGGTTAATGGAGTTTTGGAATTCCTAGAGTCTTAGTTATTAGCTCTGAAATTCGTCCATGAAAAATAAAAGAAAAGAATTTAAGCAATAAGAGTCAACAGGAAAAAAAACGTGTTCTTTTACAGCAGGGATTTACAATGCCGGTGGTAACACACCCTAGAGGCCAATTTGTAATTTTAATCGTTACTGAGCATAAAAGAAATTTGTAAGAATTCTTAATTGCTTAAAACGCTAAAACTTGTTAATATCAAGTGGATTTGTACAAAGGTTTTTAGACTTTAATACGTTGATAGTTATCTCTATTATTGTGGCCACTAAACTATTTCTGGGTTATAAAAAGCTTTTCCAGGCAAAGTAAGACGCATAATCTCCGCAAAACAAGTCATAATTAATAAACAACCCCGACAAACAGCAAAATCCCACCCTTTCACTGTAGAGGTCCCCAGATGCCGAAAAGCTTTCTGCTCTAATAGTTTCTTCTCTCAGACTGCTAGACTTTGGAACTCCATCCCTGTTCCCTGTTTCCCTGACTGTACTAACATGCAGAAATTTAAATGTAATATGAACAGACACCTCGTTGCTCAACTCCCTACTGAGGATGTCCATGTAGCTATGGTCCCTAATTCACAGTATGTCTCTGGCAATCTGGCTTGTTTGGGATGAATAAAAATTAACAAAAAAAAACCCCAAAAAACAAAGATTGTGTGAAAACATAGCTGACATGACTGAAGTTATGGGCTTAGAAACCTTTATTTTGTAGAGTTAAGCATCGTTGGTCTTAAGATTACTGAAATTTGAGAAGAGTTTTGAGAAACCGTGCATTTTTGACTGATTTAAATTCAAAAGTAAAACCTTTATTTTTGATGAAGATTTTAAGAACTTTTTGTTAGCCTACCTTACCTCTGCGAAGACATAGGATCCTTGTTGGAAATCTCATAAGAATCCATGGTTCTGGAGTTATAGTGCATTTAATATCAGAGAGGTGGATAACGTGGTTAAGTGGATAACGACGCCGACTGACGACCTGGGTGTGCCAAGTTCGAATCCAGTCGGTTCCATAGAATCACTTTATTCACTTAGGGATGTTGGCAACCTTCACGTGGTCCCCCCTCCTGCAAAAATGCCGACAACAGAATGAAGCCGCCGCTCAACAATGTTGTAGCGTGTTGATTCATACGAATTGACTTTTACTATTTTATAGCATACAAATCCGTTTCAGATTATTCAGTAAACAAATCATAGATATTAGAAACGTTTCTTCATCGTATACAATTCAGTGAGCATGACTGGCCATTTGGCCCATAGCTGGAAGTGAATTCTCAATTCATACCTCCCCCTTAATGTATCCAGCCATAATTGGATCAATTTGTTCATTTGAACACAGTCTGTTGTGATATCCATTACGTCAATCATGCACACCTTATCAACCTACCAACAAACTTTTTTTTTGATCCTTATAACTATACACAACATCATCTTGGAAGAAACAAAAATGGGATGCTAAGATGTTTACAGACAAACAAAGAGAACCAATAGCTGAGAAGACATAAATAAAATGGCAGAGTCTAAATAATAATTTCGATAATGGCGTTAGCATTTATGAAGGACGATGGAAAGATAGTGCCGGAAGTATGAAATCAAAATTTAGGAGAATCATTTTTTTTATAAACAAAAAAAAAATCAACCTTTTATAAATACAGATGGCCAAAATCTGTTTTCTTTTTTCTTCATTTCCCCTGAAAAATAGCCTAGTCTAATAATAACAATCAGCAGTGACAATGAGAGGAAGGATATAGGAATAGAATTGAAATATAGGTTTAAATAAGTAATGCTAACATAGGTGTCTGTAAATGCATTAGAAAAAGAAACAGAAAAAAGTGTTGAGAAGAAGCCAGCAGCAAAAGGAATGAACAGAAAACTTTTGTACTAAAAGCTATCATAAGCTTGTCTGTACCAGAAAACAAAAATGACCTATATAAAAAGAATCCCCCCTCCCCTAAAAACAAAATGATACATTTAGTGTGAAAACAATTATAAATTTATAACTATAACTCTTATTAAATTCCCAACAGGTCTTCTATCATCGGTGGATAAGATAATTTTACTTTTTAATGCAAAGTGTTTTACCGCTAATTTGAATGAGATTTAAACTGCAGATTCCAAGCCGCCTGGCCTTCGGGCTCGGGTCAAAGTGTAATATCTGGTCTTTCATCGGCCAGGAGGAAAAATCCTAGAGTGAGGTCATTTTTATTTTGTCCACATCCAGAGTGCCCTTTCTTGGAGAGCTGGATTTTCCCCACATTAAAAACCAGTAAGTTCGTTTTTTCTTTTTCTAATAATTTAATAAATACTTTATGAATTTACATCATTTTTTTTCTGTACAATCTTATTTGCAGCTAACACGTAAGCACATGAAGTTTATACATTTCTTGAAATATTTTCATCATCTCGTCGTGAAAGTATTTTCTGTTGTTGCTACCAGTTAGCCTAGTATTAACTGTCAGTATTTAGAGAAGTTGAACCTTGCCAAGTAAATAGAGACAAGTGCTGTTACCAGGTAACTTAGTAGTATTTGTCACTGAGAATACTTGGAGCATTGCTAAGCACTAATACCTATCACCCAAAAATAGAGACACGTCTTAACTCTTATTTCCGGTTTTTACCATGTAACCTAATACTGCCAGTCACAGGTATTTGGAGTGGAGCGGAGTATTGATAACTAATGTCTTTTTACCTTTCATATCATTTTGGATTAAAAAAAAAAAAAAACAGCATGCCGACTCAATAATGCGCAGCATAGGTAATCAACAAATAAAATTCATCTTTTTAAGTTTTAAACTATTATCATTTCAGTAGTTGTTACATTCATAATGCTCTACTCGCCATCCTCCTTCATTGGTCATCGTCCATTTTTTTTTTTTAACACTTCACACGAGTGAACTAATTTCTCATTTTCAAATCCCCCCCCCCTTTGAATCAGAGAACAAGAACTGAACTCATTACCTAGAATTCATGTAGAATATTGTTCTTATCCAACACTTATTTCCTAGGTCATACATCCAGACGGGAGATTTAACCAATATTATTTATTTTGGCTGAAACAATATGAATATAACAACAAGAATAAGGATAATAGCGTGAAAATAGTAACTAACTCTTAATATCAGAAATATTGACAAAGAATTCATTGTATTTTCAGAAAATGATTAATAGGAAAGTGTTCAACAGTGTTAGAAGGTTAAAATATTAAAAATATCAAAACTGTTACATTATTTTCTTTGGTCGACTGGGAAGACGTTTAGAAAATTCTTGAATACATTTGCATTGGAAAGAGACAGAATTAATGAAATGGTTAGATTCTTCTCTTGATAAATCAGCAGAAGGAAATGCAGTTATGACTATTCTTCGTGGTAAGCATTCATACGTATGTTGTATTCAAAATCAAACGAGCATTATTAGTTCAATTTTGAACATTTCTTTTCAAACCCTCTCATCGTCCTGTTTGTTTCTGTATCAGATACAAATATTAATAGCAGACGTTATCTTAACCAGCTTGCATCATTTTCAAGAATAGAAAACTTCAAACTGATTAGGATTTTTTTTTTTTTTTTTTAAATTCAGAATTTTTGTAGACATTATTTCAAGAATATGACAAAAAAAAAAAGCCAGATTTGAATTTGTAAGAAATTCCATGAATCTTAAGAATCTTTTTATGAATTCTTGAAAAAGAATAAATGGTCTGAAGTACGAGTTTCAGCCAATTTTGATGTATGACTGATTTAGAAACAAGCAGTATGAGCATTTGAAAAACTGATTCTAAAATTGAACTGACAACGCTATTCACTGTTTTCAATACATGTATAAATGACTGCTGACTAAATACTCACACACATATGCAACTCCTCAACTAAAAATCAATGAAAATGACGTTTGCAAATACAGTGCTCAATATCAAAGTTATAGAGCTTTATAACAATAATGTATAAAAAAATTCTACTTTGTGTAGATTCAGTTTTTAACAATTCTCAGGAGCTGATGCTAATTGTGAATGTTAACTTTTTAAGAAGCTGCCCGCCACTAAATAAAGCCCCGCTATTCAAGGGAGACAACTTTTCAGCCACTTTTGCTTTAAAAAATTAACAAAATAAGAATGTATAAGGCATTTTTTTCTTTTTTTATTGAGGGGGATAAACACTACAGCAGACTCCTTATCGTGGACCAGTGTTGTGAGTCTTAGAAAATTCATAAGGAAAGGTGCACTCAAACACGTGTGAAAAGGGTTAACGCGTAAAGAATTTAGCAAGCTGAAAAGTTATCTCCGTTGGCAGCGGGCTTATTCTTAACGGCCGACTAACTTTAGCACTAGTGGCGGGGAGCTTCTTAAAAAGATCGATTGTGAACTTTTTTTTCTTTCAGATTAGACCTATTTAAAATGTAGCTGTTCCATAGTCAGTATTAGCGCGTAATGATTGTTAAAGCATGAAACTTTGGAAGAACACCAAGTAGAATTGTTTCTACATTATCATTCGTATCATATAGAATAGATAAGAATACTTCTCTAAATGAAAGAAATGAAGAATTGTGTAAAAGAAGGAAAGGGCTGGCGAAGTAGTTCTCATGCTTAATAAGAGAAATGTGGTACATACTTTGTAAATTACGGAAAAGGGAAGAGTTGATGCTGACGGATTCGCATCGAAGTCCAGAGTAGTTCACGTGGCACCTACGGAGTGGTAATTAGCAAATCGCTGTTTAACAAGCAAAAAGAAAGAAAAAAAAAAGGGGAAAAAAAAACAAACAAATTGCACACAAATTTTACAACTGCTTAAATTTCAAGATGAACAGATTTCTGAAGAAGAAGAAAAAAAATGTTAATAATCATGTATACAATCCAGACTCAATCTAAAAAAAGTCTTATTTACCAAGAGAAAACTATTACTAAAGGGAAAGAAAAAATACTTTATTCTTTGATGAGTTTAATAAATACATCTGTTCTAGAAAATAATTTGGAAATCCGTGACCGCCCCTCCCCCCCCTCCCATCTAAGTTACTGTCCAGTGATCAAGGACTTGAAACAAAAAAGATTCACAACTATGGCAAAGGCGTTCCACAAAAAGAAATAATCTTAATCGGTAAGAATTTGAACTGTCCTAAAACTATTTCGTGATTATTAGAGCACCTATGTCAAATATCAGACATTAAAAACATCTTTTTAATGGCAAGTGATTATAAATAAACACAAAATAATGTATTGGCCAAATAAAAGCCATTTGTACAAATTCTTTTTGAAAGAAAAAGAAAAACATTTTTTAACCGATAGTCACTAAAAGAAAGAAAAATGAACTTATCAGTTAATAGGCAACCAATCAAATAATTGGTTTAGATATGTTCATTGCTTTAGGAGCAAACCCTGACAAAATAAGCAATACATGAAAAATGTTTAACAAAAATAGTATCCAAGTCTTGTCATCATCAAATGATGGGCACCTTACAAACAGGAAAACAGAAGAAAAGGAGAAAGAAAAAAAGAAAAAAAAGAAAAGAAAAAAACGAAAAAAAAAAAGAAAAAAACGAAAAAACGAAAGAAAGAAAAAAAAAAGAAAAAAAAGAAAAAAAAAAGAAAAAAAAGAAAAAAAAAAGAAAAAGAAAAAAAAGAAAAAAAAACGAAAAAAAAGAAAAGAAAAAAAAAGAAGAAAAAAAAGAAAAAAACGAAAAAAAAGAAAAAAAAAAGAAAAAGAAAAAAAAAAAAGAAAAAGAAAAAAAAAAAAAGAAAAAAAAAGAAAAGAAAAAGACAACCACCATTTAATAAAGATTCCAAGATTTTTGTTCATTGTTCATCATGTATCATTTGTTTCTTACATTTTATATCAAATTCTTTGGAGTTCATTTGAATTCAAAAAGCCTTGATACATGCCATCTCCGTTAGAATCACAAACTCTATGAGAAATATATCTGGACATTTTAACTAATGAAAAAAGATTTCTTAACCCAAAGCTAGAGTGTGACCTTTTTTTTGTTGTAATTTGCAGGGTCAAATGTTTGACTGACAGAACTCCACAGCCCTTGTTTAATCCGTAAACTTTAAGGGTTTTTTGGGGGAGGGGGGGGGGGCGGGGTTTAATTAAGATTTTAAAACTACACAAATCACATTTTCTGAAAATTGGTGCGTCGATAGACTGGCAATAATCCTGAATATGTGCCTAGAATTTAGGCTGGATTGACTCAAGAATTTTCTTTGATCACACTTGTTTCAAGTGATAATGGGAATATTGACTAGATACATTTTAAGAGTATTATTTACTCCTCTCCAGATACTACACTTTGATCTTAGCCAAAAGGCCAAGAAGAGTACCTGTTCTGGTTGAACTGTTAACGTCTTATACCGCCCATAACCACATAGAGCAACAGTAACATTTGTATTTCCAATATGCCTAACAGCACATGATAACCCTTTGTTTAAATCTATTTTTGAATATGTTTAAAAGTTACAAATAGAAGGGAAATAACTCTTAGCAGTCGTCGTGAAACTTATATCGAGGTAATGATACCTATTTCAGTATCTCATTCTTTCATAATTCTCAGACAACTTTCTTTCCATGTGCATTATTTCGAAAAATTAAATTCTTCCCAAACATTTGCTTTTGACGATCACTCAAATTGTTCAATGACAATACTATAAGAAAATCTTTCCAGTTATACAATCAGGTTTCATAACAATCTGTCCAAAAGGTAGATTCGTTATGAACATTTAAATGAAAATTTCAAAGGTTTTAGCTATTTCTTAGTCTTTCTTTAGAAAACGAAGGCTGTGGACTTGGGATATATTAAACAGAATGTGAAGAGTTAATCTGAATCGCCATTAAAAATAGTGTTTATATCATTAATTACTAACCACTACAACATCTGTCATCGATTTAATGAGAAAAAAAAAATCTCACTTATTTCTAATTTAAATTATTATGCAGTAAAAAAAATTGAAGATCTTTCTTAGACTGAAAAAGCAGCCATTGAATTGGTGCAGGCAAAGAAGCATTCAGCCAAAGTGGACATCAATTGAGCCTCTCCTTCATTCAAAAAGGATGGAATGTTAAGTTAGGGACACATAGTTACTAGGGTTAGGGTTAACACAGGTGCCAGTTCCAGAGAAATCATTCAATATTCTTCTTTGAAATAAGATTCTTTATCCTCTTTGTTTCAATTCATGTTGTACGAATAGTTTTCATTTCAAGCTAAACAGTAAGTAGAACTTTATCAAATCCAGACATTCTTTAGTTGTTTTACGGCATATCAACCCTTTTCGGGTTAATGCCGAATCCGGTCATTTTGGTGAACGTTTTTTATGCTTCAAATTCTTCGTATGTTTCATGATATTTGGTTGAAGGAAATAGGGGAGGGAGGGAGATTGTTTTTTTGTTTGGGATTTTTCAGAACATGACTGAGTTTTGCAAAGAAAAAAACCCAATAAAACATCAATGTTTGGTGCATTTTGAGTCCGGAAGTCAAGTAGCGCCAGTAGGTTCTACTTGACCCATATATGCGGCCCTTACAGGTACTACCACTCCAGGCCAGAGTGGACCTGGGAGCAATGGCAACTAAGGGGCAACTCCACATTCCCAACAGCTCCCAAGTTAAAATGTTAAGTAGGTTTTACCCATAGAGTGGATGTGGTATTTTGGTGACTGAATCTATAAGAAACTGTCAGTCAGTCTATCACGCTTCAGTTTTAAATAGCATTTTCATAGTGAATTGTAGAGATTGAATGGATGTATATTGAGAACATCCATTCAGATCATAATACGAAAAAGGATATCCGCCATTTGTTGGGGGGGGGGGGTCGAGGGAATACCACGTAACAATCCGGTAAAAATGGTAAATGAATGTATTTACTTAGTATTTTAGTAAAAGTTAAACCAAAATGATGCATGTATAACTTTATTTTACCCGTTTTTTCTTCTTATCTTTTTTACCTACCAAAAACGAATATAGCTCCCAGTCGCAGACTCAACTAAAAAATGTGTAATCAATAAAATATTAATAAATTGATAGATTTTGGTTTTGTTTAAAACCCAAATAAAAGACATTACATAAGTAGAAAGTAAATTATGTATTGAATAATTTTCAACAAAAATTAAAATCATTTGCAAAAGAATATTTGATAAAAAAGACAAAAACTGAAAAAAACTTTTAATCTGTGTAAAAGAAAAAGTTCAAAAGAATTTTACATTTTTGTTATTAAAATTAATTAGTTTTTAATTGTTACAGTAAACCCAGAATTTAAATACTTTTCTAAAGTATATAAGTGTCATTTTGTTTGGAGTTTTGAAATTTTTTACAACAAAAAAGTTTAAAAAAGGGAAAATATTAAAGCAGTCAAATTTCAAAAGAGAGAATATACAGATTTACCAAACAAAGTTAAAATCGTGACAGAAATCAACTTTTGAATAATTTATTTAACTCTGAAATCTAAATTTTGTTTGAGAAAAATAAATGACAAAGACAGAAAAGTAGAAACAGTTTATGAAGAATTTGAAGTTAAAACAAAAATGAAAGCATCTCAAAACGAAACAAGAAAATTTGAACAAAAATATAAAATTTTAGTAGACACTGAATTAAAAAAGAAATTAAGATATTAAAAATATAATAAAAATTTAGAATTAACTAAAATAATTGAATAAATGTCAATAAGCTAAAACATTATTAGTGTCGAAGAATCTGAAGAATTAATGCTTGTCTAAGAGCATTCCAAGAATGGACATATCCCATGATGAGCACCAAGTGAACGAAATAAGAACAAGCCATCATCACATACAAAAATCCCTGGAAAGAATGGCTATTTAACCACGTCGTCATATAATCTAACACAAGATCAGTTTTAATGTGGGGAAGCCAAGCAGCTTGGAATGGTCCCGGCTGTTTATAAAAAGAATGAAAATGTTTAAACCACAGCTCCCTTAGCGTTACTTCATTTTTGCGGCACAAACATATGCGGTTGATACAGACTATCCCCCTCTAAGTGCAATGGGGAACATACAGTACTTGGTCGACATCCATTCGAGGAGTCGTCGAGAATGGCAGCTATAGTCAATAAAGCTGTTTATAAGCCCTTAGTAACAAGTCAACACCACCCATCCGTTTCTAGTCATACTGAAGAGCCGTGATACGGCAAAACAGCTTTCTGCGGATGAACTAAATAACAATTGTGCTTATTTGAGCTAAACCACAGCAGAAGCAACGTCTGATTGTCTCTTAGGAGGCAAGAAACCCTGTGGGTGAGTTGTAACTAAGAATTGCATATCTTTAAAAAACTTTTTTTTTCGTTTTTTGTTTTTTAAATATCAAGATCCCTATATGGTTTGGCTGATCTTATTTAAGCAAGCAAACACCATTGATGAACAGATATTAATAATGAATAAATAAACGAATAAATAAAAAAAATCCAAAGGACAACAGTTAACTTTTTAAGTTATATTCTGATCTTTTGTTTTTTTTTGTTTTCAAAACCAGCCATTGCTTTTCAAGAAAATATAATTCAATAAAAATGGGAGGAAAAAGGAGGTGTGGAGGGAGTGGGGACAATCAAGTCGATCAGAAGAAAATGCCAGTTGTTAATTGTTCTCCGATGGTCTTTGAAAATTCTGATCCCATGCAGTAGCAATTTGCCAGATTGATTCTACTAACAAATTAGTAGAATTTCCAGAGGCAGCAGAGTAAAACTAATGCAGATAGGTCCGGTCTAAAATAAATGTCAAAAATATTTGTGACCAATTTTTGTTAATTAGCATTCATAAAACTTTCTTTTATTCATGCAATTTGTCAGATTTTTTAAAACTTTAAAAAAATTTTAAAATTTTAAAACCAGAAAAAAAAATGATTTATGATTTTAGAAAGTGTGTCCTTTTTACAGCATGAATACAACGCGGTCAAAATAATCCCACTTTCCAACACGCATCTCAAGCAGTTTGCTTTCATGTTCTAAGTAGCTCAAGTTTTCTTCTACATTGATTTGGAAATTACAATTATGAATTGCTTCAAATGTTTTACATGACTTTATTAACGAAACATTAACCCTTGTTTTAAGGATTTATTATTATAAAAAAAAGAAAAAAAAAGCGTCTTACAGTTTTCTTTCTTAGCACTTAACAATTCCTGTTTGCAAGCCTTTCCTTTCCCTCCCTGTCCTGGTATGACATTCACCCTGAGCAGGTTGAACCGGCTTTCTCCGTGGTTTTTTTTTTTACATTAAAAGGGTCACCGCTTCTCAAGACCCAAAGGCCATTCGAGGATAAGGGTGAAAGAGTTTGACTGATGGACGGTGAGATAACAGCGGCACGATGGTTGTAGCAGGGCAGAAATTGATCATTTACGGGGACGGTTCAACAAGAACTTGTTTACATTGCACTTTAAGACGACCATATTGTAGTCGGCAGGGAAGCAGGCTCGTGACACTGTTCGACAGACGGGCAGTTCTAGAAAAGAAGCTCTGCCCATGCAAGTTTCGTTTCGTCTCGGGCACGCAGAGGGAGAAAGGGAAATCATTGACAGTGGTAGTAGCTCGGGGGTTCTTATTGTGAAATTTTTACAAGGGGGGGGGGCAATAGATTTGAGCTCAGTCGAGCACCTACCATGAAAATAACGGATGAGCAAAGAAAGACTAGCAACATCTCTTTTCTGACAGAGTGACTGTATGGAAGAGAAGAGGACATCCCCACTAGATTTCGAAGTCGGTTTTGGACTGTCGAGGAAGGAAAGGGGAGCTCTGAGCGGCACCTCCCCATATGTGGAGCATATTTGGACGTATTTGACTCTTTCAAAAGCGGTCTGGAGTATATTTCAATCAAGGGAGATGATTTTGACAACGTTTGATTTAGCAGGGACGTGGTCGCTGTCTGCTCACATACAGCACCTGGTATTCCGAAATCTACTTTCTTTACCAGGGAAACGATGGGGTACTTCCTTTTAATACTGATAGATACAACCCTACAAATTAACTCATCCTAAATACATTAAAGACACATCAAATAGTAATTGTTTTGACATTGCATTCATACTGTAAGCAGAAAGTGTTTCTTTTAAACATTTAAAAACTAGAGTGAATCAAGCACGTTCCACTGCATGTGCAGTCATTTTTGTTGTCAATGGCATATTTTGGATTCAAAAGTTGACACAAATTAAAACCTGCAGTTATACTCTCTCACCATTTCAAAGTTTTAATGGTGATTTACATTTCCTACAGCCGACAATTGTCGCTTAAGCAGAGGAGCACTACCTTTTCTCAGAATATTTTATCAACATAAGAATTTCATTGGAAATATATGTTTTGCTTTCCTGTTCGATTACACTTCAATTCTAACCCTACTTCTCTATTTAGAGACATCAGAGTAGAAATCACAATGTCCTTTCTGAAAATGGTGGGTTTATACCCAAAAATCTAACATCTATAAGTTCAATAAACCAAACTTCTAAGAAAAAAATACTGTTTACTCAAGAAATATGCACATATAAAAGAAATTCATCCAAATCTGTTAAACATTTTAAAATATTATAAACCTCAACCATAAAATCCTTTTAACAATATAAATGGAGTCGGCATTAAATAATTGATATGTCGTAAAACAAAAGAAATTCTGATGAATGTTGATTGAAAAAAAAAAAAAAATGCGAGAAGATAATTTACTGAAATTAAATAATTTTTTTAGGAGTTTTTTTTTTAACATTTTCTTTCCCAAATTCAACAAATTGCAAGAAAAAAAAATTATGAGGATCAATAACAAAAATTAGTCACATTTTTTTAATTTTTTTTTTAGAACCGGACTCTTTCATTAAGATGTGTTTGTAACATTAATAATACCAACAGGTAATCGAACAGAACAAGAATTTTTTTTTCTTCATTTCCTAAATCTAAAATAATACCATGCAAAACAAAATAAACTTTAAATTAAAAAAATAAAATAGAATGAAAAAAAATTTTGTACAAGTTTTTTTTTAAAGTCTTTTTTTTTTAAATCTGCCGTTTTCGAACTTTCCTACATGCAAATAGACTTTTTTTAAAAAACATTTTGATCTTAAGTGACTTTCTGAAATGCATGCCATGCCAGATGAACAACTCTGAATGCAGAAGGATAAAGACGTGTGTCTGTACCATCGAGCACGTGATGATTTTCCATGATAGCACAACGAGTTCCACCATCAACTGGTTGATAAGGACATCTGGAATATTGGGCGGAGAGCCAAAATCAAATAAGGTGGTGGTTACCGCTAAAACACTAACACCATATACATTATATCCACCCCCTCCTGCTAGCAGCCCCTATTTGGTTGTTGACCACAACTGTAAAATTTAAAATAAAATACCCCATCAAAATATGTAACTAAGCTATGGAAAAGTGGATCAAGAACGAAAAAAAAAAACAGGACTAATTGATAAGCAGATAAATAAACAGTATTGCTTTGAAATAAATCTTTCTGCTTAGAGAAAATTAATATTTTGATGATCAAAGTTAAAAAATAAAGAAAAATAAAATAAAAAAAACATTAAAAACAAAATTAAATAAACAGGAAAGTATTTTTATGATAGAAAAAAAACAAAAACAAACAAAAAGCACTCAGAGAGTGTAGATCTACACCAAGGTGCAACAATAACTCACTTTACTTTCAAATGTTTCTCCAAATTATCATAGAACTGTCACCGATCCGTAAACTATTGAGATGTGTGTGCATGCTGATTATTTGTAGCTTAAATTAGATGTAGGAACGTGAAATAAGCCAACAACTTTTCTAGAATTGCAGAAATTAAACAAAGCGTGTTTCTTCATGTAAGTTTTAATAATACCTAAATTCATTATTGAGTTTTAAGATTCCTTCCTTTTTTTCTTTCAAAACAAAAATGTTTGCAAATTTTAATTTCAATAAAAATACGAACAAAATAATTTATTTTCTTCAAATTTATTTCTACAAGTATTTAAGTATTTACTCTTCAAAGATGTGTAAATAAAATAAAATGGAATTTTGTAATACGTTTTTTGAAAATAAATAACGGTGATCGATTTGTTGAGAAACATTTTGGCTAACGCTTTTTTAAAAAAAAAATACTTTTTTCAATTTTCCAAGAAATTGTAGTAAATGAGATGAAGTTTGGGCCGAGGAATCATTGCTAAAGTCAACATGGGCAGATAGACAGATCGTCTTGATGTCGGAATTAGATACAGAGATGAAAGCAATAAGTTTAAAATAATAAAACAAATATTAGAAATTTTGTGGAAAAAGTGAACATGGAAAAAACTCAAAGAAAATTTAGAAAATAGATCCTGCTAGAAATATAGCCCCCCCCCACCTATGCAGATGTGTTCTAAAGTTATATATAAAAAAAACAACAATAAAAATGACAACATTTCTATGCAATATATCTCTTGCACTGCTAGCAAATTTTTGTGGCCCAGTGGTTTCAAATGTCGCTAGGCCTACTCACACTGATGTGCTGTAGATGGCGAAACATGTGTGGATATATGTAAACATTATATATATATATATATATATATATATATATATTATTGTAGGAAATACATAATAAAAAGAACTCATGGTTTTAGTTATAAAATCCTTCCGGTTTGATAGGACTTTTTCTTTTTTTTTTTAAACAAGTATGGTTATATATATATATATATATATATATATATATATATATATGTGTGTGTGAAAAGATGACAGACGGAAAACAAGTCAAAATGCAGGAGAAAAACAAAAACAAGAGATTTTTTGACCGGTTTCGTTCGTGGGGAACGTTTTCAGAAAATGAAGAATACAGAAAATAATTTTATTTTATATTGAAGGCACACACATGGGATGAGGGGGAAAAAATGATCTGATTGGATCATGTGAGAAAACATTAAGTGATGTTGGGACATAAGTAGGTGACACATTCTTCTAAGGCGGTGGGGGAGGTGGAAAAGGCGGCAGAGAATCAAACTACTGTGAACAAAAAGGATTGATACACTGGAAGTTAGCACCTAAAGATTAAAAAGAAATAAACAGGGATGGGTCAGCTAATTTGTCAACAATAGGTTTTTAAAGAGCAATTCAGGACAATGAAAAACTAAGGTGGAAAATGTGTGAAAAAAGAAAACAAAAGGGAAAGAATAAGTTAACGGTTAGGAGATAAACAAAAATATAAATGGGATTTAAAAATAGAAAAAATAAGGGTTAAGTTAAAGAGATGTATTAAAAAGGTTAGATTATAAATGAGAGCTTGCAAAAATCACAAACATAAAAATATATAGACACACACACGCACGTGTATATGTAAACATATACACACATATGTGTGTATATATCCATACAAAACACATTTTCCAATATGTATATATATATATATATATATATACATATATATGTATATAATATATATATATATATATATATACTTAGTCAGGGGCACAGTGATGCAATATATTGCATTGTTTTAGTGCAGCTTTAGCTAAGTGTCTGCTTAGGGTATAGGATCCGTGCCTATAGTTGAAGGTGATGAAAGGAGGATAGTCGCGCTTTCAATGCATTTGCGATGTGAGAGAGAGTGTTCGTTCTTGAGGAGAGTGCAGTCTGAAAGGTTTAAATTGTGGGAGAGAGTGTTCCTGTGTATCACAAGAGCATTAGTGGAAATGTCGTGTTTGAGGTCCCGCTTGTGTTCGTAAATGCGAGATCTCAGGTTTCTGGATGTTTCCCCAATGTAGAACATCAGACATACGGCGCATTTTATCTTGTCAACAATGTCACCTTTACGTAAGCTGGTGGCGAATTTAAGGCCTAGACTGAGGGATTCCCGTTGTGTTTGGGTGAGTTTGTGTTTGGATAAGTTGAGGATGAGATTTTCGTTTCCTAGCGTTTTCCATGCGCTGTTGTCACATAGTGTGTGTAGTTTCTTGTTTAGGTTGTGTTTTTGTTGGTCGCTTTTCTTCTTAATGTGAGCTTTAGGTACACAGACTACACACTCCTTATTTACCCACATCACTCCCCGACATAGTTGAAAAACTCAATAAAATAGGACACCATTTCATTCACCTCCGAACCAGAAAATAACCACATCCTTAACATCACTCTTCACAACACCCCTAATGGCCTGAACTTCTCAGTCCTTAGGAAAACAACTAACAAAAATGACCTCATACATTTTTATTCTGACCACAACAAAAATATAAAATCCGGAATGATCATTGGATCGTTTCTCCGAGTTCTGAAAATTTGCAGCCCCGCCCATCTCTACAATGAAGAATCCTATATTCAAAAAACCTACCAAGCTCTAAAATACCCTCATTCCTTCATCCTTAACGCTAAATAAAAAGCTTCCAACATCCACAAAAAAGACCGACCCCACAAAAATATCTCCTCACAAAATAACGAAAGAAAACAAATCTTACTTAGTTCTCCCCAATAACCCCATATCCATCTCCCTACAGAAACAACTCAAACCCGACAAAAGTAGTAACATCCACCTCAAAAACTATTAAAGACCTACTAAATACGAAACCCCGTTCCCTACCACCCCAAAGGGCACCTCTCACTCTGCTGGCATCTACAAGATAAAATGCGCCGTATGTCCGATGTTCTACATTGGGGAAACATCCAGAAACCTGAGATCTTGCATTTACGAACACAAGCGGGACCTCAAACACGACATTTCCACTAATGCTCTTGTGATACACAGGAACACTCTCTCCCACAATTTAAACCTTTCAGACTGCACTCTCCTCAAGAACGAACACTCTCTCACATCGCAAATGCATTGAAAGCGTGACTATTCTCCTTTCATCACCTTCAACTTAAGGCACGGATCCTATACCCTAAGCAGACACTTAGCTAAAGCTGCACAATAACAATGCAATATATTGCACCACTGCACCCCTGACTAAGTATATATATATATATATATATATATATATAAATATACACATACATATTGGAAAATGTGTTTTGTATGTATGTGTAGGGATATATACACACATATGTGTTTATATATTTTTATATGTTTGTGATTTTTGCAAGCTCTCATTTATAATCTAACCTTTTTAATACATCTCTTTAACTTAACCCTTATTTTTTCTATTTTTAAATCCCATTTATATTTTTGTTTATCTCCTAACCGTTAACTTATTCTTTCCCTTTTGTTTTCTTTTTTCACACATTTTCCACCTTAGTTTTTCATGGTCATGAATTGCTCTTTAAAAACCTATTGTTGACAAATTAGCTGACCCATCCCCGTTTATTTCTTTTTAATCTTTAGGTGCTAACTTCCAGTGTATCAATTTCACACCCTTTTTGTTCACAGTAGTTTGATTCTCTGCCGCCTTTTCCACCTCCCCCACCGCCTTAGAAGAATGTGTCACCTACTTATCATGTCCCAACATCACTTAATGTCTTCTCATATGATCCAATCAGATCATTTTTCCCCCTCATCCTATGTGTGTGCCTTCAATATAAAATTATTTCTGTATTTATTTTCTGAAGAGGTTCCCCACGAACGAAACCGGTCAAAAATCTCTTGTTTTTGTTTTTCTCCTGCACTTTGACTTGTTTTCCGTCTGTCATCTTTTCACACATTTTGTCCATCACGACTTCTCATTTTCATGAATTATCGTGTACCTTACCCCATATATATATATATATATATATATATATATATATACCAAATTTGTTGAATATATAGTTTTAGTTATTTTCCGATTGCGGGATTGGAAATTTTCAGCACCTCCTGTCGCCTTTTTCAACCGAATATTAAATTATGAAAACCGGTAGAAAAATTCGGTTATTTTAAAAAAACAGGTGCAAGAATGACGTTGCATTCGTTAAAAAATTGGTCTCAACCGTTTTATGCTTTTTTTCTTCCATTCCCACAATGGGCAAAGGGAAAAGAAATATATTTAAATAAATTTGTTGTGGTATATCCCACTCGATAGTTTAAGTTTTAATCGTAGTGCATGAATGTTACTTCCACGCATTTACTCTGATGAGTGTGGACGAAAGCTGGCTTTGTAGATTCATGTAATTATACCTTTTCTCTCGTTTTTAGCACTTTTCAACCCCCCCCCCCCCCCTCCAATGTCACAAACGTCTATCACAGAGAAAGGACATTGGATAGGAATGTTTAGTTTGGTTATTTTGTTCTACGGCATATCAACCCTTTTCAGGTTATTTAATGCCGAATCCGGTCATTTTGTAAAAGTTTTTATGCTTCAAGTTTTATATATCTTCAAATATTTATTTATGGTGTTTTGTAGAGGCAATTTTTTGTTTGTTTTTGGCTTTGTAGAACATGATTGAGTTTTGCAAAGGGAAAGGAAAAGACAATAACATCAATGTTTGGTGCATTTTTGGTTAGGAAGCCAGTATCTTCAGACAGCCTGATCTGATAGCACCAGTCATGGTGTTTGGTTTATGTATTTTGTTCTACGGCATATCTACCTTTTTCGGGTTATTTAATGTCGAATCCGGTCATTCTGGTGAAAGCCTCCATGCTTCAAGCTCCTTATATGTTTAAGTATCTATTCATGATGTTTGGCTTAGTTAAATGGGGGGGGGGAGAAGGGGAGGGAGAAAGGGAGGGAGGGAAGGAAGAAAGGGAGGGAGGGAAGGAGGAAAGGGAGGGAGGGAAGGAAGAAAGGGAGGGAGGGAAGGAAGAAAGGGAGGGAGGGAAGGAAGAAAGGGAGGGAGGGAAGGAAGAAAGGGAGGGAGGGAAGGAAGAAAGGGAGGGAGGGAAGGAAGAAAGGGAGGGACGGAAGGAAGAAAGGGAGGGACGGAAGGAAGAAAGGGAGGGAAGGAAGAAAGGGAGGGAAGGAAGAAAGGGAGGGAAGGAAGAAAGGGAGGGAAGGAAGAAAGGGAGGGGGAATTGTTTTTGTTTTGGATTTTGCAGAACATGATTGAATTTTGCAAAGAACAAATTTTGAGTCAGGAAGTCAACTTCAGAGCCTGATTTGGTAGCACTAGTAGGTTCTATTTGACCCATAGATGGGACCCTTACAGGTACTACCACTCTGAGCCAGAGTGGACCTGGGAGCAATGACAACTAAGGGGTAACTCCACATTCCCCACAGCTCCCAAGTGGTGGTGGGGGTCTCACTACTAGATGTCTTTTAAAGTCATACCCAGGACCTGGATAGGGAGGAAATACATGTTCATGATCAATCATTAAGGATTATAAATTTTCTTATTTCGAAAAGTAATAATCTATTAAGAATAATCTATTAAGAATAATCTATTAAGAATAATCTATTAAGAATATTGCAAATAACCTACTGTTATAGGTGAACTATGCACAATGTTTTGTTTGGCATGAGAAAATTGTGGTGTGCCCCTGGGACATACAGATACAGAGTTAACTGTTGCCCCATAAGATTTTTGAGAGTTCGAAACAAAGGACATGGACACAGTTGTGTGTGTGTATAGTCTAAAGAAGCTTTGAGTTATTTTAAACAAAAAGACAAAAAAAAAAGGAAAATGCAGTTTAAATTCCCACAGAAACTAACTAAATCCAAAATAGTGCAGACTTAACATTCGTTGGAAAATTCATAAATAAATAAAATATATAATAGTAAGTAAATAAAATAAAAAGGGGGATTAAGTATCTAACAGTGAAACAAAAACAGGAGACCTTAACGTAAGCATCTAATATTAACACGGGGATCATCAGCTGTTTACCATGTAACTGTTTCGGAGATTTAAAAACAGGACAGTTATATGCATGGCTCTCCAATGGTACAGATAAAACTACCATTTCCCCAATCAAGTGTCGAAATAATTCAGCTTAAAATGTTACTCATATATACATAAATAAATAATAATTATAATCAAAATAATAATATACTACC